>VZRU01017562.1:711106-794954 GCA_013398155.1 Pedionomus torquatus | reverse complement strand
ATCTTAAAATTTCTGAATATCCCCCTCTTTTACATCAATGCAAGGAAAGAAAAATAAAATTTTATGGATAGCTGATACTATAGGTGACTAAATATTATTCTAACTAAAATTTTATTTCCTTCAAACTAATGAAAAGCAGGATAGGGAGCTCTTTTCTTGCCTAGCTTTCTTCTCCTGCTATTCATCCTCCCCAGCCATACTGTGGCCAGGGCTGTACAGAAGACAGCTGTCATAGAAACCAGGCCAATGTCTCAGTACTTTTAGGTTTCAACTTATTTTCTTGATGATATATTGGTTTCATAGTTCATTCAGTATCATGTGAAAGATGGAGTTTATTTTGGTTTCTCAAAAGGCCCTGGAGATCCATATGTACTGTAGCACTAAGTCATCCTGCCTTGAAAGAAGACTGAACATAATTTATGTTGATTATCATAGTAAGTGTTGCACAATAACTTCTAATGATGCTGCTAATAGAAAATAAAATTTATTTTGGTGAGTGCCTTAGTTTTAATGCAAATTCTGTCTTGAAAACACGCTTGAGTTTAATATGGAATTTCTTCCCACACCCAGTTATCCAAAACCTAGGAAAAAGGATTTGACCTGCAGTGTGACAGCTGTGAGACTACGCCACTGCTCTGAGCCAGGTGAGCAGAAGCTATAAGGGGGAAGGATCTGCTGTCTGTCCTTATACTTGTATGGATCTCTTCCATACAAATTTTTCGTTAACTCATTTTAAGTACCTGGGGTTTCCCCATGGTGGTATTTGCTAATGCACTGGAAAACCTTTTCCTGTTCAGCTCTATTCTTTATTCTTTCTCATGCTCACATCTATGCAATTTCAAATTTGCTGAAGCTGTGGAGGAGTAAGAGAGGAGGAGGAGCAGAGGGAGCATATATTTGACTTTCTTCATTACTGAACTTTGTTATTCTTTGTGACTTGTTGGTCATTCAGTAGGTACTGGTACAGCATGTATTGCATGCCAGTTGTAGTCTATGAACAAACAGAAACACAACTCTTCTCCTTCTACTTGGTAAGAGATCTGAAATGAATTCATGCTTACAATAAAGGCTGAAAAGAGTTATTCTTAAGTTATTCTATAACACTATAGCCAGAGTTTTGGCACAGGTTAGTAATCTCTGTAACTATATAACATATTTTGGTGAAATACACAAACATTGGTTAGTTTGTTTTCAACTATTATGCTCAAATTTTCATAGCACTGATGTAAAAAACCCTACCAACCTAAAAGTCTACACATAGGAAGACTGAGAGAGTTTCAAAGAGAAAAGCATCTTTTCCCCTTTTTTTCCTAAGGATCAGAAAATGCAAATTGTTCTGATGTTATAATTCTGTATTTTTTGTGTTAAAAAGCTATGTAAGGAGAAATGGAATGTTATACTCCTACAGCCCATGCAATACCTATTTCTTTTTCTGTACAAATATTAAGAATGTTTTCCTAATAATTTTCCCAGAATTCTCATTGAAGAACTTGAACACTAGTGAAGTGAAGCAGTAGTCATTGTTGCTGCATTAAAAAAAAAAAAAAAGACTATGCTTTTACCTTAGTGCAATGCAAGCTTTGAAAATGGGTTGGGTATTTGGAACTGTAGAATTTCCATTCTCGGTGATTTTACCATTCTAGGTCATTAGGAAATGTAATTAGACACTTCAGATTTTCAAAGTAATTTCAAGAGAACTGTTTTTAAAACCTCTTACATCAAAGTCTAGGATTAACCACAGAATAAATTTTCTTCAGAGATTATGAAATACAATATTTTAATACCTAGCATATCAAAAGAAACAAACCTGTGATGTTACTTAACTAAATTCCTTTTATGTTACTGAAGAATGATGAAAAATAGGCAGGTCCTATCAGATCTGTGAAATTTTTGAGTGTTTGAAAACAAAAGATCCTATTTTTATGTTATATATCAAAAGATGTTGAGAAGCTAGCTAGTTATAGGCTTGAATCTGTGCTAAAGTAAAAAAGGAGCAGATCTTCCAGACATTTTGTTTACATTCATTAAAAAGAAACCTGACATATATTTTAATTAAAAGACAAGGAAATAGGTAGCTAGGTTATTTACATGAAAAGTATCATGAATGATCATCCATTTCTCAACCTGTAAAATAAATTGAAAGGTCTTTTTCTCACTCTTCTACAACTGTGTCTGCAATATAAAATTTTTTTTGTACCATGGTGTTTTTTTTTTTTTTAACAATAGTTAGATATCAGTGAACACTAGAATTGTTTTGTTTTGAAACCATTACTGTAAGGCAAATGCTGTATTTAATATTTTAAGTAATTGCTTGTGCAGGTCTTCCATACAGAACTTACAGGAGGGGTTACATTTAACTTTGGAGGAAAAAGAGGAAAGTTTCTTTCAGCCTGACTAATTTATCTAAGTAGTCATATTTTTCAGCCGTAATTCTGTTCCATGAGTGGTGTTGCTCTGGTTAGAATCTGTATGTTGTAACTGAAGACATAACAGTAAACTATTCAGATTTCTTCATTCAAAAAGGTGTAGGAATTCTATTGGAAGTTCCTCAGGTTCACCAAACCACTGTAGTCTGAAGAGTACTGGATTTTGCTTTGGCATTACAATCCCTGTGCTGCAGGATCTCCTGTGCTCTACTCTTGAGCACAGAGGCGATACAAGATGCAGACAGATCCTTTTTAATTTCTGTGCCATCATTGCTTCTTTAAGAATCTGAATCATACACCTATCAGTTTTGTAATACTGTGCTGACTATGGGAATGTCACCTCAAACACAATTCTGAAAAAAAATACAGCCAAATTTATAATAGAAATTGGCCAGATTAACTGCAGAACAGCATGACACATGACTAGGTATCTCCTTCTAGACTGGAAGAGAAGCCCCATTCTGCAGCACTGGAGAGAACTGCAGCCTGAAATCAGGTTAAAACTCAAGTTGGCTCCAAATAATCCAAAATATTTAGAGATAAGAAAAAAATTCAAGTAAATTTCTTTCTATCTTTTTTCCTTCTCTTTGACTTTATTGAGAAAAGCTTTGGCACTATTAAAGGTCTAGCTCAGCTGACTACAAGGAAAAGCAAAACTAGATAAAACCAAAAAGTTAAGATAAAATCATAGCTAAATAGTGCATTTATATATTTAACTGAAGAAAGTTAAGACAGGGTGCAGGAGAGGGTGCAGTTTATTTGCTGTGAAACAACGTGTTGTGTGGAGTTGGAAGAAAAAAACTGAGTTTAGATGTATGTAGACTAGCTGGAGCAGTTGGAAGAAGAGATTGTCATGGGCAACAATTCAGTTTTATGAGATGTCTTTTTATATTTGGAGATGATGGCCTAGTGATACAATTCAGCATCAGAGAAACAAAATAAATCAGAATTCCTATATTTGGCTGGCTAAGGTTTCTTCTTCTTAAACTTCTTATATTAGGTGACATTGCAAAGACAAAGAGCTTGTAAAACAATGTCAGAGTCTGATCATTAATTCAGACTTGAAAGAATGCAAGAGTAGGCGGATTGTATGTTTTTGAGCATGTGCATGTCTGTCTGTGCATTTCAGAAGAAAAGTTATAATGTTATATATTAACATAAACTCTCAATGTCAATGTAACTTATAGATGTATTGGCACTTGCTTTCCAAATAGGCTCCTAAAACCTTGCTATGCTATTAGCAAACCTTTGAGATAGTTTTGACAGAACTTACTGCCAAATAGCTCCAAGTCAAAGTCTGTAGTGGGAGGGAAAGCCCACACTTGTAAAAATATTATATATGCACTGATTTATGACAAAATATCCAGTTATATCTACTACAGAAAAAATAAGTAATTGTTTTAGCTGCTGTAGCATTTTTTTAAAGCAAAGTTAATGTAATCTTAAAGAGGTCTAAATTGCATTGCCTTATTTGCATGCTAGGACAATATTCAAAATATTCTGAATACAAATACAAAATGCTCATACTTCCACTTCAAACCACAGATGACCTCAAAATGTCAGCTTCTTATTTCACTCGCTGGTGAATTGACTCTTTTTCATATTGGACAAACATACAAATCATTGAAATTTTTAATTTTTATTTTTTTTCTAAGTTGGCCATAACAGTCACCTTAAAGCACAAACTGAATTTGTGCTACTGAACTTTCATTTCTTATGTGTCATAGGTACACTACAGCCAAAGATATGACTAAGGTACAAGATTAGTATAGCCATAACAGCATAAAATGCCACGAGGTACACAATTTCCAGGGAAACTAGCTCACTGCCCTGTGCTGCCCTCATGCTTCTTCCATCCAAAGCTGGTCCTGCTGTGCTGTGCTGGGTACTTACATACAATCTGAATGCAATATGGATAAACCTATTGCCTGTGTAGGGATATGGCAAGCAAAGCCAGATTATATGATTGGGTTTTTAGAAAGCTGTTTTAGTTCCTATGAATAAACAACCATTGAGAAGTAGGTTCTTTGGGAGCCATGATAATCAGAGGCTTGCCAGGAGGCTGCCTTTAGATATCCAATTCTAATTTCATCTTGGGAGCGCTTCATCTGAAAAAGTCCAAGAGAACTTCTGTAATCAAAGCAATCTCAAAATCATGATGCAAATGATTTAAGGAAGTAGGCAACAACAATAAAATACACCTGTGATCTTTGCAAAAGACTTTGAGCTATTACACTTAGTTAACTGATGTTATCTGTCACAACAAAATCTAACATCAGACACTTGTAAGAGAATTCTATTACTGCTATTTTGCTATACTCAAGTCTTGATCCAAAATCTTAGAAGAAACCCATCATGAAATCCAGAACCTATAAAATAATTCTGCTAAATTGCAAATATTTGGGTCTAGAATTAGGAAAAAATTACAGATGTCATTCACCTATTTGGAATAGAAATTGTTCCTGATATTTTCCTTACTAAACCTTTTTTTCTTTTTGGTCTCTATTATCTGTAAGGTATTGGTAGATTTCTTAAAAAGTGAATGGTCTTGTTTGTTTTAGAGTGGGTAATGGTTAATAATTAGATTGGCCAAATTTGACTAGTTGGACACCATTTACTTTGTCTTTGGATGAATCTGTGTGTGTTTGGACACATCAGCCTTTATCTTCCTCTTTCACGTAGCTGCAATTTGATGCTACTGTACTTGAGCTGTTCTCAATTAAATATACTACTATATTTCCCCCTCAAATCAACAGCAAAAGTTTCTCTGAGCAAGCTTCTAAGCTACTATTTTAAGCAGATGCACATTCCCTTTTTTTGTGTGGCTTGGAGACTATCATTCTTGCAGCCACTTGTTTCTGTAAAGGAGCTCACAGACCTTTTATAACAATATTGAATTAAGAACAACAGTTATTCCCAATAGCTTGAAAGCAATTTCTGGTGTGAGTATAAAAGAGGCCTCTATAATGTGAAATTTCTAAAGTGGAATTGGTGAATGTATATTAATGCTACTATACTAATACAGTATGCTAATGTTATTCATACATATGAATGTGATAGGGTGTCAAATAAAGTTAGTCCACAAGAGATGCAGGAGGAAATTTTAATGACTCCTGAGAAAACGAGTATTTCAGGCCAAGTAAGCTTATTCAAAACAGAATTATTGAATTTCTCTTTTTGATTGCATTGTGTGAGGTTTATGTATAACTGTTCAGTTTGCAAATTACTTGTAGATACATCAAAGCTAACCTCTTATTTAAATGGATCAACAAAGGTATGTGTTTGTTTACTCACATGCAGGATTTTTTCTTTAGAGTGCTTGGTAAAAGGACTGTAGATGAACTCATGATTTTCATTTCAAGGTAGCTGTACAGAAATATGTTTGTTATTGTTGTTGTCCTTTGTGTTTCCCTAATTATATTCTTTAAGGAAATTCTTTCACCCTAAAATAAGCTGCACATGAGAATTAATTTGACAGTTAATACAATCATCTCTCCAAATGTATGATGTTTCCTATTAGAACTGCAGGAAATTTCCAGGACTGGCTTTGCTACAGTAAATTCATGCATAATTTTCATCAGTGCTTCCAGGATTTTTGACTGATAAAAGGTGATACAGTTCACCTCCAATTGCACTTTGCATAGTGCAAAATACTTTGTTTTCTATGCAGATATTCTTAAATTATCCTAATTTTGATTTAGATGTGAAACACGGTTATTGGAAGTGCACACATTTTCTGTTAGGGACCAGATTCTATTAAGAGCAGTAACCTTTCTATCCATGTACCAGGTATCACTTGTGATACTCATCAGGTATCACTCAAGCATCATGCATCATAAAGCACAAAACTGGGTGGAGCTATATGTAAGGGTTTAGTTGTTTGGTCTTTCATGTTTTTTTTTTGTTTGTTTGTTTAGTTGGTTAGTTGACTTTTCAACACTTGGCTAGAATTATTTTGCCTTTCTTTTAGCCCTACTTCAAGGTAGCAGTGTTCTGTCTCTCCTCCCTCTGTCCTGGTAGTTTGATATTACACAGTAGAAATTCTGGAGAAAACAAAAAATGCATAGTTTGTACTGTTTTATGAGAATTATCTCCTCAGGCTTACCTGACATATTAATCCAAAATAAGAAAATGTTTTACCTTATTAGAGATTATTTACCTATCAAAGAGAATATTTAAAAAGCACAAGGGAATTTATTTCATTTTGGCCTAGTGGAACAGAAATGAAGTGACTCTTAAGAAGTGGTTTATTGATTTGAACAGTTGTGTAGCTATAACTGTGTAGAAAATATTACATGATAAAATATATTATGTCTCCACAGAAAAGAAATTGCCCAGGAATCTCTGAACTAGTAAAGAGAGTTCGCTAGATATAATTGACACTTTTCCTGAAAACTCACACTCTTCTGATTAGTTTTGTTACTTTCTATACGTTGTTGCTGCCTCAAATATATGAATTACTAGGACTTCATAACTGATAGAATCTAGATTTTATAGGTTTTAATCAAAAACTTCTATCTTCTGCAGTCTGCTGTGGCTGTGAATAATAAATTTGGAATTCAATCTATAAAGCTTCAAAACAATGCTTAGAAGTACTACATTGAGTTCATTAGTATTAAGCAAACATTTGAACAATTTATAAATGTATTTGTAGACTTCCTAAAGGTTTTTATTTTAAGAATGCAGAATAATGTTGTGATATGATGCTACCAACAATGAAAATATCTTGCAAGATATGTTGATACAGTAGTGGGGTTTTATGCCTCTAGAAATGATAACATTGTTGCATTTAAGAACAGTTTTCCTGGGCTGGTGTTACACAAAAACTTTCAGCCCATAGAAAGGGAATCACGTCAGTACAACCCTCCTATCCTTTTTAAATTTAGAGACAAAAAATTAAGAGCAGCTTGATGTTTCTAAAAGTTTTCACTTAGTCTAAAAATTATTTATTGTTGTTTTCATTCTAAAGCACTGGTAAATATGCCAGTCATCTTTAATTGCTGTTTTCTAGGAAAAATTTAAAAGACTGTCCAATTCAAAAATACCAACTATAATGGTAGATTCAAAGTCCAACCCAATATAAACTGCAGCTGATATTTAGCTAAATGTAAGCAGCAATCAATTAAATACACTATTCTAAAAATCTATTTTTACTCTTAAAGTTTATTCAAAAAAGTCAAATTTTAAGAGTAACTTAAACCAGTCTGTCTAGAATTTGCTCTGAGGAGGATTAGACTCACCATCTTGTCATAAAATCAATTATTAGAGGACAAAAGTAATTTTAATTAAAAAAAAAAAAAAGAGGTTAAAAAGAAACTATGGGGTAAANGTCCAATTCAAAAATACCAACTATAATGGTAGATTCAAAGTCCAACCCAATATAAACTGCAGCTGATATTTAGCTAAATGTAAGCAGCAATCAATTAAATACACTATTCTAAAAATCTATTTTTACTCTTAAAGTTTATTCAAAAAAGTCAAATTTTAAGAGTAACTTAAACCAGTCTGTCTAGAATTTGCTCTGAGGAGGATTAGACTCACCATCTTGTCATAAAATCAATTATTAGAGGACAAAAGTAATTTTAATTAAAAAAAAAAAAGTGGTTAATAAGAAACTATTTGGTAAAAATAAAAAAAATTAAATATTTATATTTAAAAATAAAAAAAAATAAAAAAGTGGGTTTATCCTTAGCTGAAGCCAGTCTTATCTGCAGTGACCTGGAAATGAAACTAAGATGTTTAGGGAAAGCACAGAAGTATAATTTCAGGTTGAAGAGATAAGTTGAAGCATTTTTATGTATGAGTTAAACTTGAGTACAAACTTAATGAATTCCACTGTACATTACAGTGGAGGTTTTAGCTAATCAGACAGAATAAACTGATAATAAAGTTGTGCCTTGAATAGTCTGCCTCATATCCTGTATAATTTAATTTGAGTTATAAACAAAGCTGGTGAAGGAAGGAAATTAGGATCAACAACTAATCAACAGTAAATGCAAATAAGGGTATAGTAGAGAGCACCTGACTGTTGGAACGGCTTTGCATCACTTTTTTGGTTGCATCGCTGTCTCTGGACTAAACTTTATCAATGGTTAATCATCTACTACATAAATGCATTTGGTTTTCCTAGCTCACAATCACCTTTAAAAGTCTGATATTCACAATATTCACTGTAGATCTTATTTAAATGAAGTACTGGGAAGGTATTTAAGAGGAGATATTTGAGAAAGGAAGGTGCAGTTTGACACACAATTCTGTATTTGTAGTTGTTTCCCTTGACTGTGAGAATGTAATTGTGTGAACAGGTGCATGAATTATGTAGTTTAGATTCTGGATTGTCAATAATATGAACTTCTGTATCTTTAAGAAGCTCATTCAGACTTGGGTGAAACAGTATTTTCCAAAAGAAAATGACAACCACGTCCAGTTTCCACTTTGAAGACTTCATGTATAAAAAGGTAACTTGTAAATTATGTTATCAAAATCTTCCTTTACCTCTGGCTGCCCATTCTAGCCTGGATTCACCTTTATGCTGTGTTTGCTATACCTTTTTTTTAGACAAAAACAAACAAACAAACAAAAACACACAACAGAAAAACAAAAACACACAACCAAACAAACAAAAAAAAACCCCAACAATAATGTTGAATGAATGAACCCCAACTTCCGTGGATTGTTTTTCCATGTAGATCAATCTTCAAGACATTTGCTTTTCAAGTATCTGATTTTTTTTTTTTTCAAAGAGAATGTAAAGTTTCACATGAAAGAATGTGATTCTATTTTTTAAAGCATTCACAGCTAGATGAAAAGCCAGATTTGCTATTCTAAAGCTATTGTAATAGAGCACTTTTAACATCAAAACTTACAGGTTAAAAAAAAAAAAACAAAAAAAAACCCAAAAAAAACCCAAACAAACCAACACACCAAAACCCATGCTAAAGAGCAGAGTCTTCATTTATAACTCTTAATCGCTAGCTTGATATCTTCTTACATCACACACAACCTTCTGTAGGTGGAAACCATCTCCCTATGCCCCTTCTTTACAGACAGCTATCAGGTCACCTTCTGTTGAAAAGATAAATAGCAGAAAGAATGGTCCAAACGCAAATCAGTAATACTCTGCGTGCCTCTGTCACAAGCTTTGCAGTGATTTTGAATTTTTTTTCAACTATTAACAGATCATACTTTACAAAGTACTTTCACAAGTAGCAACAGTGTTAACACTCTGCAGATTAGGTCATGCTGATCACTATAATTTTGGGAAATCAAAGAAATACAGTCTCAAATTTGAGGGGGTTTATTTCTCATTGAAATGAACCAGTGATTTTGTGAAAGCAGAGGGTTTATTTCTGGAATATTTCAGACTTTTCTAAAGGGGGGAAGGGAGTAATGCAAATGCAAATGCAGAAAACTGAGGACAGGGAAAAACCTCTAAAATTATTTCTCCTATTTTCCAGAGGTCTACCCTGACCAGTGCAAGTCATTATGTGCAAGTCATTATTTCTTCTTTGTAATGACTAAAGTAGATATTCTATAGAGAGTAGAAATACATTTCAGCAGGTAAAAATATTTTACCAAAATTGCATTAACAGCTTGTCCAGGAGGAGTTCTAACCTTTGGGGGGTCGAAATTACAAAATTATTCAGTTTCTAAGGCATAACTTAGTTTTCTGGCACTTTTGTGTATCTGATCTCATATAAATTTTCCCATCTGATACTGTGAATACTTCTAGAATTACTGAAGTCATGCTTTTGTAAGGATTTAACAATTTCCACACCAAATATAAAATGTAGGAGTTTATTCCAATATGAGTATTTATCTTTCTTTATCTAGGAATACAATCTGTGAAAACAAGCTCTCAGGTGACATTTTTGACCGCATGTATCTGGAGGGAGTTTCCTCTAATTACCAGCTCCCGTTCTTTGTCAGAACGATCACTGCAGGTGACTTCTACTATTTTTGCCAAAGGTCACTTTTTCCTTTTCTAATTTTTTTTCTTTTTTTTTGACTCTTCCCAGTACAAAATTAAGTCAAGTGCATTTTTCAGTAGTTTCCCATTCTAATGTTAGTGAAATTATAAAGGTTATTAGCTACTAGGGAAATTAGTATGGAATAGTGACTGCCTTGTGTTAGACTGCTGCTCTAATCTGTTGCTTAATACTGAAGTTTTTGTGCTTGGAGTATTAGTGCAAGCATTCACAATGTTCTAGACTGTGAGAGCAGGTGAGGAGAGTCAATATTCTCCCTGATACTTAGTTCTCCACAGAGGCTGACAAAGGTTTGTGTGTTGATAAAGTTCTTAGTGTGATTTTTTGATTTTATTTTTTTTNGGTTGTTTGTTTATTTGTTTGTTTGTTTGTGTTTTTTTAATTATTATTAATATTTTTTAAGAATTTAAATTACCTGGATTGAAAGAAATTAATAAAACTTTAGTGAAAGTAATTCTTAGTTGACTGGTGATCCTGCATATCAAGTAAAGGGCACTGAATTCTGGGGCTAGTTTTGAAAAACATTCAGTGAAAAATGAAGTAAAAATTTAAATTCCCCACAGATCCACTCTGTGGTATGGTGAAGTTCCTGATATTTCCCTTCATATTTAAAACGAAATCAAACCAAAAAGCAACAAACCAAAAACCAAATAATCAAACAACAAAAACCCTTTTGGGTTTATAGAGGCTGTATGTGTTTTCTGCATCATCACCTTCTGTGTTAACAACATTGACTACAAGATTGTACTTCATTTATTGTCTTTGGAGTTGTCAGCAATGCATTGTTATTCCTAAAGGAGCTATCTTAGTTACAAAATGGGGGAAATTATACAAACCAAGTCAAATGTTCTAAGTACTTTTTGTGGCAGAGATATGCATTCAGTATGGCTTATTTACTATTGTCACAGTGCAGGACATAATCCAAATCGGACTGTTGCATATACTGATCTAAAGCTAGTTAAAAATTTCCCCTTATTTCCAGAATAAAAATCTTAAAATAATTGTTGTGTTTTGGTCAAAAGAGGGAGAAATATAGCTGGAGATCCCATTTCCAATAATGTTTATGTTAAGTCCCACTTTCATGAGAATTTTCTTTAATAGGTCTTTTGAATTGTCAGTTCTGCATTGTCAACAGAGAAGAGAGTTACATTAGGAAGTAGAGCCAAGAAAAAAATCTATAATAAAATGTATAATATTTGCAATGAATGACTATTTAAATGATTTTGTTTTGAATTTAAGAATTTGTAGTGAAATATTTTATGTTGTCATTATGTATTTGTTTATTAAATTAGGGTAATGAAACATCTTGGATTCTTTTCATTCAAAACATATTAATTTTTCTTGTGGAAGATAAAAAACATCGAGTGCAGAATTATTTAAAAGTTTATGGAGTTTATATGTTTTGGGATTTCCGGACAAAACCAAAGCACTGAAAAAATCTTTTGCTTGTTTGGTATTTTTTTCACATTTTTAACCTTCAAAAGTGTAACAGGATAGAAGTCTACTATTCCTTTCCATTGCATTGTTATTGTTTGGTTTTTAGTACACAAAACCTTTTTAAATGAGATCTAAGTTTAGAAATGAACATGGAAAAATGTTACTATTTACAGATTTTTGCAGGCCTATCTCTGGGCTAAGTTCTTACAATGTTTCCTTGGACATCTTATGTCTTGCATTGTTAGCCTGATAGTTTGTTAGCAAGGTTAGTTTGTGCAAATCCAGTATAATAATTGTCAATTTTATGATCATGAGTAAGAAAGTATCTGAGAAAAGTTTTGAAGTTTTGACCCACTATAATTGAAATACATTAATGTTTACTATTTCTCAAATCACTTAATTAAATGAAAAAAAATGAAGATATGAGATACGGGATACAATTCCATAGCCGAAACTATTATTTTGTAAAAAAAAATCCCACTTCCCTTCTCCCGAGTTGATTCTATTGATGAGTTTTATAAATATGCCAGAATGTCACACTGAAATGGTTCCTTGTATTCAATCCCATAACATCTCTTATTTTCTGCTATTATTACATGTCATACAGTATAATACATTTGGAAACTGCTGAAAATTGGTATCATTTCACTAGAGATCTGTTAAATACATACATTTTGCTCTCTGGTCTGTTTATGGGACCCTTCTGAGTGATGTCCACTGAAGAAAAATCTGTGCCATTGAAATTTATACTAACATTGCTGTTTTAGTTATTCATAGTGTTTCTGACAAGCAAAGTTGAAATTGTGTCTATGGAATTAATATCATTTATAGTCTTGGCTGTGTATTCATTTTTTATGAGTTTTTTTCCATTGGGCTGCATTGTATTTGGCTGTTTTTTTAATTTTTATTTCCAGAATTGGAAGGTAATAGAATATATTCCTTAAACCAGATTTATATTTAAAGTGTATTGATTTATAGATGCACTGCACATGTATTGCATCAGACAGATTTAAACATACTGAGATTTACATGTGCAGAGCATTTGTAAATGCAGTTTATAATTTAAAAATATTTCATTTATGATATTATGGGGTGTTTTTTCATTCATCTTATTCAGGTGTATTTCTAAGCATAGCATTTTTTCCACTACATCTGGGTAATCGATTTATATGTACCAGGCCTGTTTTTCCTTTTTCATGAGTGAAAATGCAGATGAAAGAGAGAATTTTCAGATATCCAGTATATAAAAAGCCTGACTGCATTTTTTCTGCTAGCTTCCAGCTACTGTACAGATCATTGACGTAAGAATAGAAATTAAATTTATATTTTTCTGCATGGAAATACTGAGCACAGCTACAATAAACCAAGAGGAGGAGGAGCTTAAAGCAATCCTTGCTTTTTTTTTTTTTTTTTTTTTTTCCTTCACTCCTTCCCCTTTTAAATGCTTATTCCAAACCTATTTTCACAGAATTTTCTTTTGTTACTACTGGCTAATTTCCTTTAGTTGTTACATCCTGCATAGGATGTAAGGATTTATGTAAGGATGCTCTTTCTAGGAAGTACGTTTTTAAGATGCTCTTTTCTAGGAAGAATGTTTGAAAATTATTCCTGTAGCAATTTTATCCTCAAGGCCAGTTGACTGGCAATTAATGTGACCCCAGACAAATTCTGATTGACCAGTGGTGCTTCACAATAGATACAGATATTTTAAATACCTGTAAGGAAGATTCTCAGTACTACAGTTTTGAATCAAGAACTGAATTTGAATTAATTTTTTTTCTGGGAAACTTTTGAAACCCTGTCATGCTTTTAGGGATCCCATCCTCTCCCTCTCAATAACATGTTCTGTCATTGTAAGAGGAAGATGTACCAAAATTAATTATAATGGCTTGCTAGTGCTCTAGTAGTTATGCCCTGTCCTAAAGCCTTGGTTACTTCAAAATTTCTCTTTATGTTTATTGTGACACCTTCTAATGCACTGTATAATCTTCCTTTATTATAGAACTGTAGCTGGCTACATATAGCTGATGATCTTTTCCTGTCTTACCTGGTAGGAAGTAACGTCAGTGACCGCTTTTTTTGTGTTCACAGTAGTTTTGATTGTCTCCTCTCGCTGAAATGCTTCAGAGCAGATAGACAAATTTAGAAGATGGTGAATTTGTATGCTCAAAGGAGCCTAGTAGGACTGCACAGCCTAAATAGTATTATTTGATAATCCAAATGCATGATTATATGATCTTCTAGTTTTGCTTTCTCATAGAAAAATGCAAACATAAGAAAAAGCTGTTATGTAAACTTTCACAAACCTGATGAAATCTTATTTTTGTCCTTAGCATTTATTGTATTCTGATTACACTCCTACACCTGAGTAGAATATTGAACATACCTGATTTCTCTGACAATTCTTTTTTTCTGTGTGATAAATATTGACATCTGTTCATGGAGTAAATCTGAAGTATATATTTGCTCCAACAGTAATAAGGAGGACTAATTATCTTCAGCAGAGCTGGTTAGTTATCCAGGTCACATGGCTGTGTTTGCCTTCAAATTCAGTAATTCCCTAAATTAACCAGCATACCCATAAATCATGGGTTTTTTTGATTATTACTTTGAATACGTGCCTAATTTTGCTGTTTTGGATTGATGTGAATTTCACTAAATCAGAATTGTTTCAGAATTTTAATATGCAATCATGCTTTTTCCAATACTGTCTCAGTTCTGATACTTAGATTATTTTAGATAATCAAGTTACCCTGATATATGTCTAAGGAAAAAATATGTCAGTGGTTTTTTTTAGAATAATGCACTGTAAAATATTTTAAATAAGGACCCCCAAGCAAGCTACAGTCTTTGTCTAATTTCATCCTCCTAATCAGCATATGAGGCCGGCATATTCTGGCCTATTAGCAGCATGGCAGTGCTATGGAGTGATAACTGTAGGTCATAGGGAACTAGTTTAAATAATTCTGAATCACTTTATTATAACATGAAGTATGCTACTGATTACATTGCTTTTATTGCAGTAACTTGTATCAGTTTTCAGTAAGCACTATTTTCAGAAATAAATAGACATTGCTACAACACATTTATTAACTAGTTACAAATTGAAAAGGATTTTAATTTTTCTGCTGCTTTTTAGGTGTATTAACTGTGAGGGACCAGTAACCAACCCACTAAATCATAGATGGTACTTTAAAAGCAAAACAAGAGAGTCAGGGACCGAGGGTAAAAAAGATGTGTTATGGGAAAGAAATCTGGTGAATGTAACAACATTAAGATTTACAGGTAAATATTTCTGTGACTCAATTTGGGTTTGGATTTATTGGGGTTTTTTTACATTTTTGATATATTTTGTGTTATGTTATTAATATGTTAGTGCACTATGTATAAATTGTAGAGCAAATATTTTTTTTTTGTTTGGGAATCTTTTTAACAGTTTAAAAAGTGACTGTGTACAAATTACAGAAAAAAGCTGTTTTACATTGCTTATTCGAGTTAAAACACACCAGAAAGTTGCAGGCTTACTTTTCCATTTCATTTGAAAAAAAAAAAAAAAACAAAAACAAAACCTGGGATTTCTCATTTTTTCTTGAGATTATGTGTAGATTCCATGACTGTAAATATGCTAAATGTCCATTAAATTCTCAGCATTGTCATAGTTTCTTTTATGTCAGTGTTTTTGCTGAAGTAGAGCAAGGCTACTGATAATCTAACTCAGAAAAGGCAATAATTTTATCATCTTCATATTATTATTTGAATAATTAGTGATTTAGAATTCTAATGCTTTCTTCTGGCACAGAAGTTCAACCCTGCTGTTAAATACAGGAGCAAAAACTCAATTTCATAACAGAATAACAGTAGTTGTTCCTGTTAGGAAATGATAACACACCTTATCCAAGTTTCATTACACTGGTATAAATACAAACAGTCCTACTGAAATGAATAGCTATTCTAGATTTACACCAGTGAAACGGTGCTCAGACTCTGGACCAGTGCTTCGGATTACCTGATTGTCATAAATTCATGCATGAATTTTTATAGCTAAAGGCTTGAGATGGGAAAGAAGAAGGCTGAAAACATATGCGCTACCTTTTTAGAGATGTGTGTACACTGCATAATGGGAGTAGAAGTAGCATACAGTGTCAATTGCTGCTAAAATTGTCTTTCATCTTCCACGTTTTGTTTTTCTCAATAGAAAAATTGGATGTTGGTGTTAGAACAAGGAAAGGTTTCATAAACATTTTGCTATGGAAAGAAATTTGAGATTTTTTTTGTTCTTTTCTTCAAAGAACATAACTTATAAATGCTTGATAGAATGTAACAATTTTCTTTTGGACAGTGAATACACAAATAACACACAGTCAATTTAAAACAGATATTCCAGATTAACAGGCAAAAACTGACAACTTTGGAGCTGTTGCTTCTGTGTGCACATGGACTTAAAAATTTCAGCATGATTACTAACTTACAAATACATTGATCGCTATCTAAACACCTTGAAAGAGCAGGAAATTAGAAGCATGGAACAGAAGTCTTGATTCAACTAAACCATTGAACATGTTCAATGAAGTTCAAACCTAAAATTAAGCCTGTATTCGCATGTTCAAACTAAAGCTTAAACGAATGTGGCAAGTCCTCTTAGAGAAAGCAGAAGTGTGTTTGACTGCCACATACCAAAAAGAGAAGGTATTAGAGTCAAAGCACAAAGCTAGCAGAGAGAGAAAAGCAAAATTGGATCCTGAAAGAGAAGCCTGTCAGACTAAATAGGGCAGAGGGAAAGTGGTATGGATTATGAGGAAAAAAAAAAAAAGCAACAAACAGACCTCAGAGATTCAGGATACACAATGCCCATAGGGAGGAATATTAGAAAAGTTTTATAGATCATGGTAGAATTGTCTTTAAATTGATCTTTAGAAGGTAGCAAAATGTGACTGGTGTCCTGATGTCCTCATTGTTTTCCTCCACATCCTTCTTTATATTCGGCTGTCAGAATAATATTTCTCTCTAAAACCCAAGTAAGACTCAGTTTTCGTTTTTTTATATATACATCCATACATCCCACACCCCCTTTCCCACCACCACCCTCCTATTTCTGTATGCATCCTGCCCTTGCTATGTTTACTCTTGGAATTGGTTATATTATCTTTTCAGCCACTCTTTACCCATGCATGCTTTCTGGCGTGCTGGACATCTATGTTTTATTTAAAAGAGAGAAGGTTGTATGCAAATAGAATGCAAGATAGACTGGTGAGTCATTGGCACTTCCTAGGAAATATGTGGGGAAAGAAGGGAAGCTGCATTATTCTTAAATGCAATTGCTGTTTTCTCAGCCAAAATTGAAAGGATATTGGAAAGCTGAAGGGCAGCACATAACTTCCCAGAACACACACAAAAAAATTCTTAATAAAAAAAATCCCCAAGCACACAAACAAAATATGAGCTATAAGAAAAATGTAGTATAGCTAAGAAGAAATTATTAGGAGGGAAAAAGGATCAATTAGAACATAGAAGGTTCTTATTCTGGGTATGGCAGAGTACTCCCTCACCAGAAATTTTGAACCTGCAGTAAAATCTTCATGTCTCATTTCCTTTCTCTTCTAATTGCAGCTAACACATTTTCTTACATCAAGCTTTGCATGGCAACACAACCAAATCGCGAAGAGCAATTTGAAGCAGGATATATGGTATGCTTGTCCAGGCAGCCTCAGTGGGAATTTCCACAGCTGTTTCCAAGATCCCAGGGACAGGCATACAGCAACTGAGGCTGAGTGCAAAACTGTCATGTAGGAAAAGATCAGAAGGTTCCAATAACCTGCCTGCCCCAGCTTTTTTGAGCAGGATGGTGAGAATTTATTTAATAACTTCATGACTTAGACTTCTTTTTTTTTGTAAGCAGGAGCAAAATACATTTTTCTATTTTCATTGAAAAACAAGTTCAGTACATGGATGATAGATTTTTCATTGCACGCATGTGCCTACAAAGTAGTCCTCAGCTGTCTGTCCCCAAGCTCAGATAGCCAAAGGTGAATGAAACAATATCAGAGAAAGTTAGAAGATCTTTTACAAAGTGTGATTAACAGTTCTGATTTCCAACAAGCTAAATATATTCATCTTGCTAGTATTGTCATGATAATGAATAATCTAGGCAGCTTGTGGTTTGTGTGGCAATTTTCTCCTAAACCACTGTTGTATCATACATGTGTGTGTTCTCAAACTTATGTGTCCATTCACACTTTTACTACAATTTTTTTTTGGTTGAAATCCCACCAGATTAAAGCTAAAGGCATTGACTGGGAGTTGCAGCCTGTCAGTGCAGCTGATGAAACAGCAGCCTCTTGTGGTAAAACAAAGGAGATAGAATGAGGAGGTAAAACCTCATGAAGTGTAGCAGTTTCCTGTTTGCAGAGTAACACCAAAATTTCTGATTTTCTTGTAGTGCAGGTGCAATGATTATCGAGCAAAGGCATACACAGATTGTCTAATGGTTTCCAAAGGGAATAAGCTTCATTTGCTCATAGACTGGGATGACCTTTTAATTCCCAAGTGTGAATGTTAATAGACTTCCTCATTAAAAAACCTCATTAAAGTCAAAATCCCACTGAAAATTATTAACTATGCTATGATAATGCTGGGAAGAGGAGCTCATACAGAAACAGTAAATATATTTTGAATGTCCTGTTAATCCGGTGAGATTAGCTATTAAGCATGTTGTTTCAGACCTCCAGTGACAGAAATAATAGGTTCACTTTAACTCCATGCTTGCCATTCTATAAAAGAAATAATATTTAAAAAGCCTCCTGACATGTCAGCCTTTTGCAGTACTCTTTTTTGAACAGTGTTTCACTCCTGATTAACTGGAGTGTTCAGGTATGTTTTTCATGTCTACTGTGTTTTAATTTGCATCAGCAGTTATAGTAGCTTTGTATATTACAAGGAATATGGCATAACAGGATGCTTCATGACTATCACAGTGTGGGAAAACAAAGCCAAGATATAGAATACGTAGAATATGAGAAAAGCAAGAAAAAAACCTAGCAATATTTGTCCTTCTTAAAAGTGGATTGACAGTTGAAGCAGTGGTTTAATTATAGGTGCATATATATTGTTTATTTCTGCCTTTGAAAGTTTTTTTTTTCCTGTGAAGATCTACCTGCACTTTTTTTTAGTTGTCCCTCCTCCCAGATTACTTGATTTCCTCAAAGGAAGGTCCTGAGTCCCACCAAATCACATGGCTTCCCTCTGTGGCCCAGCCTCAGAGAAATTTTTCATTCTACTTAATTCTGTTGGGTATAACAAATACTTTACATCAGGGAAACCTCTTTGGGAGTGGTGATGGTTGCCTTACATTTATCCCAGAGACAAGATGTGTCTGGTTGTAAGGCAGCGTGCAGTGTTTGGGAAGTTTGATTTCACACAAAAAATTCATGTTTAGCTTCTCTCTCTTCATTCCCTTCCAAATCTAGTTGTACTGTGACCTGTTCTATGCATCACAAAACCAACCTTAATGTGCTTGCATTCTAGCTAATGTTAACTCTACATCCAGAGCATACTTGTGATAGGAGATTAATTAAGGCTGGAAGAGACACACCAGTTGTATTGGTGGAGGTGGAAGACCAGTTGTTAGCCAGGATGGTGTTCCGCTTACCTGTAACAGCAGACTTATTGCCAAACAGAGCAAAATTGAATCAGTTTTACAGTGGAAGTTACAGTGCTTTTAAATAAACATGGCATTTTTGTTTCCCCTAGTGAGAAACAATGTATTGAAGTGCTCAGGCAAAAACATCTGTTAATCTGTTCCTTTGGGACAGTTAGAGGCTTTGAATCAACACATGCTGACTGACAAATAGCTAGTGCCTGAATGAATGAACTGGAGTATCATGCTCCTTTTATTGCCAAAGAAGAGAGCATGTTTGGTGCCGGGATACTACCATACCATTTTATATATAATAATGTCCTTTACACTGTACAACAGATGGAGAGAATACATTTTAAGTTAATGTGTGGATACACGTAAGTAGCCAAAGACTTTTCTAATTTATAAGGTTTTCTACAGACTGACCTTTTCTAGCAATGAGATAACTGTATTTGGGATTAAGTATTTGATTAAGGACCTTGCTGGGTTGAGATGTTGGACCTCTCCTGAGAGTGAGCAGTGGTTTCTTGCTCACCATGTAAATAACTCTATTTCTCTACCACTAAAATAATTATTAAAAAAATCTTGCTGTGACTGCTGTTGTATTTTCTAATCCTAGCGGATGCATTAGAAATAGTTCCCATACTGAGTTACCATGCTGCTAGCTAAAATGGTTTAATCTTCTGCCACAGTGATTTTTTGTAACATTCTTATTGTTGCTTAGTTTGTAAGTTAGATGCAGAGTTCACTTATCTTTTATGGCTGATAATATGCCCCTCTCTGGAATGTAATTGACTTCACTGCAGTTGCAAACCAAGGAATGAAAGGCTTTTATTTGTCCCAAGTGAGCTTTTTTCAATCAGCTTAAAAATATGCAAATAATAAGGAAACTAGGAAATTTATAGCAGTAAGTTTAAGTTCTATTCAAAAGAAACATTCTGTATAAATAACTAAATAGATAATAGGGATCATTTTCTTTTGAGTCTACCCAGAGAATCAAAGGGTCATTTGTTCAGAAAACCATTCTTCTCTAAACTCATTTGAACTTGTCAGACGACTCACAAATCTATTACTGGTGTGAGTATAGTCCATGCACGTTCATCCTGCTAGCACATATGAGAGAGTGGTTATAAATGAGAATGATCCTCAGCTTCTCAGTGCAAGAGAGACAGGGTCCAACTAAGGGCTGATGATTGTAGGACTGGAGCATCTTTCTTACAAAGAAAGGCTGAGAGAGGTAGCACTGTTTGACTTGGAAAAAAGAAGGCTCAGGACAGGATCTTCTAAACGTATATAAATATTTGAAAGAACAATGCAAAGAGAAGCTCTTGAGTTGTGCAGAGTGTCAAGACAAGAAGCAAAATGGGCACAAATTGAAACAAAGGGTCTGTCTGAATGCAGGAAACCCCTTTTTATTTTACTGTGAGTACTGGCATAGGTTGCTCAGGGAGGTTGTGAAATGTCTCTCCTTGGAGATATCAAAAGCTATCTGGACATGGTCCTGGGCAACTGGCTTTAGGTGGCCTGGCTTGAGCAGGGCAGTTGGATTAGATGGCTTCCAGAGGTCCCTTCCAACCTCATTTATTCTGTGATAAAGACATACATCAACTGAGACTGAGGGAAGGGACTAGTTCACAGAGAAACAGGTCATTGCTCTAATAGTACTCTTAGAGTTATCACAGAGTTTATGATGTCTATTTTTCTTAGGCGAGAGTCTGGTCACTGCTGTTTTTTCAGATTTTTGCCATTTAATAGCAATGGGAGCTCACAGTAAATCCTGTAGTCATTTACACCACTGGAATTGAAAGCAGCATTTGGCCCTCACAGAATTAAAATTAATTTTGTGCTGCATTACCATATGCAATTGCAGTAGGCCTTCAAATGCAGCATAATCAACAATAAACCCTCAGATGTTTTTGTAAAACTCTCAGGACAGTTGACTGTCAAACAAGCCACATTTTCTGAAAAGGGAAAAAATAATTACCCAAAGTTTTCATACTGATTTCAACAGCAATACATAAATATGAGTGAAGGAAGGATTTGGCCCATGGAAAGAGCTGTAACACAGATGAGTGAATTTAATAGATGTTTTTCAAAGTCTTATACTGGTGCAACAGCTTGTCTTTATTTAATTTTAACTCTCCAAATTTGAAGAGCAATTTAAACCAGAATAATGGAGGCTAGAGGGGAAAGACACCTATTAGATCATTGAGTTAATCTCCTACCACTGCACAAATGTTCTATATTTTGCTTTTTCAAATATTCTGTCCAGAATTGTTCTTGAAGGCAGAAGGAATAGGGCTTCCACCCCTTGGAGAGCATTAGGTTTTTCTGGCTAATCACCCTCAGGACATTTTTCAGATAGAGCTTTTCTTTTCCTTTTCATAATTTAATTCATGTAGTTCTGATATTTTGAGAAACCAGTAGGAGACATAATAAAGAACCTTTATTGCCTGCTTTCTACTAGCAGCCCACAAGGAAATGGTAGCTATAGCTTTTGGAGCAACACAGCCCACAGACACTCAGCACAACCTGCTCCCAGTTATGCCAAATACAGAGTCCTACCTACTGGAGATTTTTGGCTGTACTGCTACCTCCAGCTCTTTTACCTTATCTCTTTCTTTCACAGACAAATATGTTCATTTCCTTTCTTGCTCTTTTGTGAGGATGTCAAACCAAATAGTGAAAATGTCTCTCTTTTCCATAGCCAGACATCTCTGAGCTTTTTGTTTCCTTTCACCTTCTCACACTGATAATTGTATTCATGTACTGTCAGTTTTCTTTCCCCCAAAGTCTTAGATAATTTCTGACTGATAGTTGTTGCACTTTTTATTTGTTGGCTGTTTCTCTGCAGTGATCTACTCCATTTAATTCTTAATTTCTTCTGCCATTATCTTTCAGGATTTTCTTTTGCTCTCTGTTATTCCTTTTATTTCTGCTTTCCAGCTACTCATTCACATCTCCCCCTGCAGCTTGCAGAATTAGTTCCTTTCCGTTACTTTCCTCCAGATTTTGTTTGTGCGTAAAGAGTGTTGTAGATGCTGAGTAACAGGATGTTTTGCAAGGGAGATATTTCAATTGAGCCTTTTTATTTCATAGGATATTTTTAAACAGTGATTAGATCTGAGCTGCTAATGATTTCAATCAGTTGGTGCACAGGGGAAAATTAGGTTTCAGACTCAAACCAAAGGATTATAAGACGTAAAATATAACAACATTCATAGTACTAATGAGCTTTATGTATCTTTAGGAGTGAAATAGTGCCCTACTGCTAAATTTGGACTCTTTTGTTGACACTTTTTGTTGTTGATGCAAATATTGACACTTTTTTTTCCTTTCAGGTCCTACAGATTCTTAGGCTGGGCATTAAGATTGGAACAGCTTCAAGAGGAGGAGTGGACAGACTCCAGGGCCTTCTCTGTCATAGAAACCAAAAAGCTCATGTGACATTTGGGCAGAGTAATGAACACTATCTGGATCTTACATGGGTAAGATGATAAGCATTGGGATATTGGATTAGAAGGTATCCTTTTCTATGAGAGCTTAATATTTTGCATTGGCTAATTTAGGTGGGTGGCTGCTAATTGTTCAGTTTTTTTAGATTGCTTAAACTAAATCTGGAAACCTAACATTGAGTTTTAGATATTGTGTTATGCTCTGGAGAGCAAGTCATCTGAAAACTAATGATTTCATGTTCCTTCCTGTGATATATATGTTTGTTTCTGGATCTATAATTAGTTGCTGCAAAGATGGTAATGATTAAAAAAAAAAAAAAAAAAAGTCTGAGCAGAACAAGTGGGGCAAATCCTGTAATGAAGGGGAAAAAAGAATTAAGAAAATTAATGAATTATGATACATGAAGGCTAGAATATCTTGATAGGCAAAGATGTCCAAAATTTTATTGACTGAAGTGAGGAAGAATGTCTGTGTTGGAGAATCTAAGAAAGTTGTTTTATTCTGAAAAGTTAAAAATATGCCTTATATCCTAATCAGATGGAGTATTGGTCTCTGTAAGTGTTGATGCTGAGTGGTTTGCCCTAAATGCCTTTGTTTCCTGTTTACTCCTCAGCCAAGTTCAAGTATAAAAGACTGTTAATTTGGTAACATCTATTCTTCTTTATTTAATTTCCAAAAATACAACACGATGATTATTATCTAAAGAAAAATAAAAAGACTAGAAAAGTAGAAAGGAATTCATATTTATTATATCAAGATATTATATCAAGAAAAGCACCCTTTTCTTTTTCCTGAACTTGAAGTAGACTACTTCTTGTTCTGTTATTATGCAGAAGTACTATATTTCTTTCCATTTTGTGTGCTGAGGACTGTCATGTTGCAGCATTTTTGGTCAAAGAACAACATAGATTTGGTTACTGGCACACTGCAAACTAAAATTAGATAAAATATAAATGGACAAATAATTATGCATTATAAATAAATATATAAGCTAGGCATAAAAGTTTTGCAACTGCAGCATACAACTGAAAAGTGCACAAACCTAATTACTTGCAACTGTCATGACATAAGAAATGTCCTAATCTGATTTGAGAATACAAGCAGACAGGTTGATAGATATGTCATTAGAAATGCATTGCGAAAAAAAAAAACAACCAAACAACAAAAAACCAAACTGCTTAAATCTGGAAAAAACTGTTACTCTGCAGAACTCAGCTTTCAGGGTGTCTGGACCCGAGAGCACCCACAAGCAGTAATTTCCCCAACCGGTGAGTCGGGGCACCTCCTACGCCAGGAGGTCAAGGAGCTTTCTTTAAGCTCAAATCTATTTTCCTAGTTTTAGACCGAGCTACAGACCATGTACCCAGTGTTGACCCTGGTTTCCTGCTAGTCCAGATGTTTTTGTTAGACTTACCTCAGCCCTGGCTGTCACCTCACATTTTTCTGATGATCACTGAGCTGGACTTGTTACTGCCACCAATCCTGCTTGGTCCTTGTTCAACTGTACCCTTGTTGAAGTATCTACCCAGCCTGTGCCAAGATCACCTTTAGCTCCTTCCTTATGAAGCAGTCCTGGTCTTGCTGCTCCATAATGGTCAGCTCCAGTGATGGCTTCCCTGCAACTGATGGCCATGCTTCTGCCAATGCAGTCAAATATAATTTGTCTTAACTGCTGAAAGGGCATGTTGCTGGCTTATTCCCAACTTGTTCTCTACCAAAACCTCTCCGATTATTTTGTACAAACCTACATTCTAAACACACCCCAGCCTGTACTATTATGAGGGGTTATATCATCTTGGACATGAAAACTGCATAAGGATCCTGTCAGTCCATTTTTCTTATCAATCCAACGCCCCTCTCAATGGTATAACAGCCCTCTGGTGTAGACCAGTCCACCCAGTCTGATGTCATCTGTAAATGTAATGCAGGATCATTTTGTTTCATTGTCCAGGCTGTTAATAAAGACTTTAAAACAGTATCAGCTCCTTCAAGTATGAAACCTTGAAGAGCATAACTTGTACCTAGCTGTCAGACTTCATTTGGAGATGGAATTATAAAAACTAAGTCTGACCAAATAATAACTTCTTAAGTAAGAATTTAAAATTCTTGTTTGTGATTTTAGTAAATATTAGAAAGCTAAATCCTGTGGTGCAAGTAGCCCTACAAATGGACAAACAAAATGTATTCACAAGCTACAGGGTTGGAAATTAAGCAGCTCTGAAAATCCCTCTGCCAAACTGAGACAAAACACATCTCTATATTTGCCTTGTTTCTCATTTTGTATTTTGGAAAGGCAGTGTGCGTGGGAAATAAGCATTTACCATTTTTTTCTCACAGTGGTGGCTTTGAATGTTTTAGTTATACTCCTATAGTGAGATCTTTTAATAATTAAAGTAGCCACTTTTGAAATCAGGTCTCAAAAAAAGTACAAATACTCTTCTTTCCATAGAAAACAAACACTTTTTTTTTTTTTTCCAAAGTAATTAATATAATTGCTTCAAATGTTTATTATCATAAATGGCAATTTTCTCCACCATTCCCAGGACTTCCAAAACATGTTGAATGGAAGCCTTAGTAAGAGCTGAGGTGCTGTGAACTGCTACTCTCAATTGAAAGTGAATCCACACTTGTCTTTTGACAGCCACATTCTTTAAAAGCCTGCTATGCATTTCACATAATGAAAAGAAGCCCAGAACATCTTACTATGCACTTGCTGGGTAGTTGTATCTGTCATTTATAGGTTACTTCTTACAGCTAGCTCAGTAAATATGATGGATGAGGGTAGATACAAGAAAGTTCTTTGTCTTTGCTTTCTTCATTTGATACCATAACCAGATCTTTTCTCTGGTACTCCAGAAAAGTCAAGCAGGTTCCAACAAGTGGTTCTCTGAGGACCATGCATGAAACATAAAGCTGGATCTCTGAGGACAGATAGATAGACAGATGGTCAGACACTCCTGGCAAGAGTAGCATTTAAAATAATGTTAAGTAACATTAAGTATTATTTAAACATGAGAAACAGACAGACTTTGCCTAAACTCATCCAAAGCATACATCTGAAGCTACGTTATGCCAGTGAAGAGGGATAGCATGTTGCAGTGAGCTTTTGAACCTATGTGGTTTTGGTTATTACCCATTGCAAATTTGAGTGATGTTTGAACCTCAGACAGATTCAAGCCAAAATCTTTGTTGTTGAATGAATTTTGTGTCTTGGATCAATTTTTATTTGCTTTATGTGATTTACAGACTTTATGTGATCGATAATCTCGCAAATAATCTCATAAGTACTTTATTACGTGAAGCACATGAGAAAGCAAAACTAGTATTACCTTTTTGTTCTTTAGCTGACACACACTTTAAAGTTGGTTCAAGAAGTAAGGAAAAAGAAAATTTTTCAAGTAATGAAAAAGATAATTGAGTGAGAATGAGCATTTGAATAACTTCCAAATTACACTTTGCCTCCTGTCAGTTTCCTTTTTTCGTTGTTTTTCCTCAAGTTCTATGTATTCAATGAAATCAAATGCAGAGGGAAAACAGAATGTTATTATTTTTGCTGTGATTGTCTGTTCTTGTATTTATGCAGATTCAAGATGTAAAAAAAACCTGTTTCTTGCTCTGCTACCTTTCCCAGTTTTGTGCAGTTAAAAATATCCTGTTCAATTTCAACAGACATATAACAGTTATCTCTGGTGCTGTCATTTCTAGGAATGACTGGTTGGTGAAGTGATCTGAAGCATGAGTACACATCTAAGTGATTACAAACCAAAAGTAGTATTTAACAATGATGTAAACAATGAATCAGCCAAAATCAAGAAGTTGCTGTTACAAGGAGCTGTCCTTCATGGAATACATGTGTATAAAGCAAGCTGCATTTACAAATGGAATTCATTTTATTAATTTATCCAGCTCATTTTATTTTAAAACCAGTGAAGCTGCATGATTTTTCCCTTATGCATATACACACATTAACAGTGCAACTCACTGTTTTATTTATCAGGTCATAAAGAGTTTTGTGGGGGTTTTATTTTTTTACTGTTTTGTGGGGTTTTGATTTATGTTTTTCAGAAATTAAACAGGAAATAAAGCTAGTTATAATTAAAGATGGCACAGCATCATGAAGATGCACGAAGTCAAAAAAAAAGAAAAAAGATATTTTGAGGTATCGATTGAAATGTTTTGGGAGTTTTGACTGAAACATTCATGTAAGTGCTTTTCTGGACACGTGCCAGTGCAGTTAGTTATTCTTTTATGGGTAATTCTCCAGTAAAGCAGATCTCTCAGACTGTAGTTGATGCAAGTTCTTGCTGGCGTTTATCATGGTAACTTGAGCTGTGATGAAACTGTTGTTTTAGCTTTAAATATCAGGAAATTTGAGAACAATTCAAAACTAAAATATCACTCCAATTTTGCTGCTTAGCTCATCCCAGATCCTAAGAGAACTGCTGTGAACACCTCATGAATTGGTTCCAGTCTCTGCCTACTGGCAGAGCTACAGAACAGAGCAATGTTTCTCCATCTGAGTGGAAGTGTAGCTTTTGGTTACATTTCAGTGATTTTTATTTTGGTTACCTTCACCTACAGTAAAATTTTTTACGGAGTAATACAGTTTCAGTATGAACTATCTTTCATTTAAGCAGTTAAGAAACAAAAATGTAAAACTCTCTATGCTTCATTTTTATTCAGCTGAATACAAAATGTTGAGAAACTAGTGTTTCATCAGAAAAATAATTTAAAAAAAAAGCATTTAAAAGCACGTAAAGTAAATTAAGTTTCCTTCTTAAAAGAAGGTTCTTGAAATAAAACAAAGGATCTTGAATAGAAGCATTAAAAGGTGAATCTGTGACAGCTTTAAAAGGAACAGAGGAAAATTAAACAGCTTTCAAAAGAGACAGAGACTGTGGTCCACTCCAAGTATAACTGAAAGATTTTGGAGCTGAATCTTTCCTAAGATGGGAGTAGGGATTCTGTGTCTCTAGGTATAGATGTATATATATATATGTATGAGGGTTGTTTTCTTTTTCACCTATTAATCAGGAAGCAGTAAGAGACTTTCCATACCTGTGCAAGAGCTGATGCATTATTTTCTACAAACCCACAAATATGTGCTTCCATCTGTCTTCACCTCATATGTGCTGCTTTTCCTGCAGTACCATAAATTGCAATTAATAAAAAAATAATTCTACCAGAATTTTAATCGTAACCTCATAGAAATTATTTACAATATATAAAATGATTTAGTGAAAATTTTTCAATAAATACCAGATTTTATGAAATACTCGATTTATGAAGTGAAAGACATGAAAATATGAATCGCAGTAACATATTTCTTACTGGAAAGTACAAGTTGTTTTCTAGCTGCTTGCTTTAAATGCCCTTAAAAAACATTTTGCTCTTTTATCAAGAGTTTCTATACATCTGGACTTGACACAGAAAGAGGAAAACACTTTTTAAATATTTCTTATTAAGAAAGAATTTTTAGTTTTAAGATATGTTGGTATCGTTGCTATAATCAATAACATTTTACTATAAAATTACTTGTTTCATAGCTGTGTTTTCTTTTAACAAAGTCAGAAATTAGATCTCTGGCTCCTGAATGTTGGAAAACCTATTCTAACGTATTGCAGATATGACATTTCCAAAAGAACCCTTCAATTGTCATTTCCACAGTAGTTATTAAGTTAATCTATATAGCTATCTATGAGTGATCTATGAGATTGCTGTTTCAGTATAGCCAAGACAGCAGAAGTGATGAATCATTCAGTCGTTATTAAATAATTTGCAAGTTAGTGTCAGAGAAATGTAAATCCTTAACAAGTGTTTTTCATTTTTAAAACTTTCTTCTTTTCTTATTCTGAAAATTAGGATTGTCTTTTGCTGATAAACAGCGTAGTTATTGTTGGAATTAGCACAATTATAAAAGGACATAAAATTCCTAAACCATCTTGAAATAAATATGCACAGGCTGATTTGGATGTTATGAAATAATCAGCATGTGACAAGAAATACTTCAAAAGGTAGATATGTGCTGGCACTCAAGTAATTGGGTTCATGAATTATTTCCAATAGAAATGTGAAAGTTGTTTTTCCTCTTTCCAATTAATTTCACCAACGTTCATGAAAAAGAAGTAATTTTTAAACGCAGTTTAGGAAAATTAATCTGCTCACACAAAGGTGAAATACTGAATTTTTGATTGACTTTTTTTGTCCCAATGATCCAGGTATTTAGCGAGACATGTATTTCATGCAATATTAATCTAACAGTACACACAGTACTCAGGGATATACTACCGGTATTTTTCAAGAGAAATGTTTGTCTTCATTTATGGTGATCCCTTGTAAGAGGAACTTGAGAAATTCTTGTCAGGAAAGTGGAGAAGATAAAGAGGAAATGCTTTCACTTCTTTTCTCCAGCAAATATAAATATCTTTGCATAATCAGAGAGTAGTAATGAATGCTTATTAAATACATCCTCTCTGTGTATTCATGTTTATTGTTGAGAAAAATTATAACAGTTAATTTTATAACAGATATTAAAGATGGGACACTACTAGAGGTTATAGTCTCAAAAACAGAGGTTCTGATATCAAATGACAAATAAAACAGCAGTTCCCAGGGCACATCCAAAAGCTCTGAGAGAATACGTGAAGGAGATTGAACTCCTATCAAACAAAAAACAGACAAAATAATCCCAAACTCAGGTATTTAGTAAATGAGCTCTATAGTAGATAATATTTACCTACTTCTGACCGAGGGTCAAATGATATCCTACAAATCCCATATCTTCAGTACATAATTTGGTTGAAGTAATATTTTTAAAATAAAATTAATAAATGCTTCATGGATTGTAATTTTACAAGGAGATTGACTTCTATGAGGAGACAAAAGTGCTTATAATTTAATGTCACAAAATTCCTTGAGGGTGTCAATAAAATGGTGAGTGAAGGAGATGGGTAGATATGTTTGTCTAAGCTTTCAAAAAGCCTTTGGCAAAATCTCTCACAAGAAGCCATTAAATATGATCAGTCTTAAGGGGAGAGCTAAAATTCTGTAACAGGTCAGAAGTTGGATGAGACGCAAAAAAGAAAGAGAATTACTCATCATCTTTGAAGAGGGTGAAATGTTAACAGCAGTGTGTTTGAATATTGAAAGAGAACCTCTCTGGTTTAATGTACTCTTTGCGTTAATGATCTGGAAGAGAGATGAAGTGAGCGAGCCTCTGATTATTTATGATAGAAGTAAAACAAGAATTTGAGAAATTTCAGGAGAATTTAGTATAAGGAAGTCACAAACACAATGACAGGTATGATGTAAAGCTGACCATGATGGAACAATGCCCAATGCTGGTAATTTTCTAAATATTCTTAAATATTTTTTGATCTATAATTAAGATTTTTCTTCATTAAAGAAAATTAAACTCCCATGTGTACTTCACAGTGATAGATCAACTCCCACAAGGTCCTGTCCCTGACCCCCTCTCATCCCCACTGGTGCAAAAATAGCTTTTATGCATCTGTGCTTCAGAAAGCAAATGAACTATTTGGAGAAAACACCATGACAATAAGTCACTTAATGCTGACTCCTGAGTTTAATGGTAGGCTTCAAAGCTGAATATAAGAACATGCATGTATGTTAGTTGGGTAATTAGCAATTAGTACGGCAGAAGCATTTGGAAAACTGACCTAAATTAGTATATAATACCACAGAGCTAATATTTTATTACCCCTGATGGCAATGGTCCTTCATGTTTTTAGATATCAAGGCAGTTAGGCTTCAAAGCTCTTCTGTGAGGAGGGGAGCTAAAATCAAACCAGATATCTGCTTTCTCTCCCTACAGATCTGAGATAGATCCTCTTATAAGACAGCTGAGTCTCTATGCAGTTTGCAGCTCTTGGGCTCTGGACATGGGGTAAGCATTTGCAAAGATGTTACTTTGTCAGGACGGTGTTCAGGTGTTTCTGAAATAACAGCTGTTTCTCAGCTGTTATTTCACTCTGCTGCTTCTTAAACCACAACCAGTTCTGTGTCAGCTCTCAAGGTTGCACTTCTTCACCAAACTGTAAATGACCATTAGTGAGTTGCTTACTGTTTTGGAGCCCGACCTTCAAACCTGTGCCCACATTGTCAAAACTTCTGCTGTTTTCCTGCGGTTAAAGTGTACATGGTAGCAATGGACACCTGGTATCAAGCCCAAGCTCACACAGCCAGGTCTTTAACAAACTTTTGAGAAGCACAGCAGGTCAGCACGGGCACTTTGTACTGTGAGCAGCAAGTGCCACTAGTGTAAAGCTTCTGCCCTCTTACCGGTGGTTATAGTAATGCTTTTACAGGGCACTATTAAAAAAAAAAATAATAAATCCAACTGTATACAGTTTTGCTATATCTGTGTGGTTATGCTCGAATTCAGAAAAAGCTAATGTTAAAATCTATGTAATGTGCTCCTAGTTTTAACAGAGCAACAGTTTTCTGCTTTAGCTACACAGGTTACAGATTTCCTAAGGATCTTTAATGGTAAATACATACTCAGAATGATAGGTCTGGGTTTCAGTCCCTGTTATATAAAGCGATTATTCATTTTTCAGGACAAAACCATTATGTTAAATGTAAAAAAACCTGTTCAGATGTTACAAACTGATTAAATTAAAGAACAAAGGCTTACTTTGGTATGTACAGTGATTATGGGTACAAAGCGATAGGGACTAACGTTACTGTGAAAAATGGAGATTTCAGAAAATTATTTAACTTTCCTCCAAGTTCATCTGGTGCTGCTTATTGTCAGTATTGAACTATATAGATGGCTAATTTTATCTCATGTGACCACTTCTATGTTCCTGTAGTGGTGTGTCTCACAGACATGGTTAGCAATTTCCTTTTCTACAGCACTGCTTCCCTTTTTAACACTGTCATATTAATTTTATTATTTAAATCAATTCAGGTAACAACTTATGAATAAGTCTCTACTCAGTATTAAACCTAAGATCATAAGTAGGAATTCTGTCAAAACCATGAAAACTATATTAAGTCAAGTCTTCTAAAAATCTTAAATTTCTGCTGCCAAAAATCACATTGGTATCTACATGTAATCAGTGCTCATGCGGTGAATTGTAATGATAGTCTTTCTCTGTATAATTTTTAGTTACAACTTTTTACATGGCAGGATAAAGAACTTTATAGAAATCTCTGGTGGGGGAACACATGCAAAAACACTTTAGTTCATGGGGTTTCTGTAAAGTCCCACAGGAACAATATGGAGTTTCTAATAAACTAATACAAGTGATTTTCATTGCTGACTGAGGTAATATATTCAATAGATTAACTAAAATTTAACAAGCTTGACTTTAAGCCATCTGAAGGGAAATAGTAGTAGATCTGTGGCTGTATGGCATGATGTGATAAAATCCTTTGGTGTATTGGTGTACTCCAGAAGCTAAATGTAAAGTAAATAAAGAAGGTAGCTAACTATAATGAACATGCAGTAGTAAAACTCACTGTTTGCATAGTGCTGGATTCTAAAACTCTTGCATTCACATAGCATCTTGCCTTGCAAATAGTCTCACTGAGTAGAAGTTTGATACCAATCTCCAGGAAAAGCAGTTGAGAGTCTCCTTTTGGCCCCTGCAGTGTGAGCTGTGTTGGCGTAACTCACTGTTCCTCTCTAAGCAAAGGAGATGCAGTCAAGTTTACAGGGGTCAGCCGGAGCAAATTACCTTGAGTGCAGAATATGAGTGCCTTTCCTGTGCTTCAAGATAGAAACATCTACCTTTCTTTCTTCTCAGTATGTAGGCAAAGAAATGATGGTTATTAAAAAAAAAAAAAAAGAAAAAAAAAAAGAAAAAGAAGTTTAATTTGTTTAAACAAGGCTTTGTACAGTGACTGACATGGGAATTTGTATAATAGAGAGGAAAAGGCAGAGTAGAGAAAATGAGTTCTAATCATGCTCATACAGGAATAAATTTAACACTTGAAAACCAACTCTTTTATTTTTTTAATAAATTCTTTATTTTAAAATGAGTTCTGATCTTTATGCCTTTGTATCTATAAATATGCATATATGATATTAATAATGATGTTATACTAATTTATGTTTACAAATTAAATATGGAAATTCATAGTCATATTAATTGTAATAAAATACACTTTGTATATATATTAAATAAGCAACTTCATTCTGAGTGCTCAGTATTTTTTAGAGAACAAAGAAAAGATGGAGGTCCCGCCCTTACATCATTAAATGAAGCAGGACGGGACTATTTATTTACTTATATAAACAGCAAGAGAGATCTGTGTTGTATAAGATCAGCCTTCTGTTTTCTGGGCTGTTTCTTGTCCCAGACAAGAAAAAGTGGGGAAAACCCTCTCAGAGGTGGCTGTTGTGCTAGAAGTGGCACATGCAGCAAATCAGCATTATATTATTAAATGCTGCAAATGACATCCTGTTTGGACAGACAAACCACATGTTTGCCAAGAAATAACATGCACACATATCAATATGTCTGGAAAGAGCAACTAAAAACTTGGAATGACTCTTGCTAGAAGCAGTGTCATTACTATTAGGAAAATACAAGTGAGATTTTTGATTTCTTTTTAGTTTCTCTTCTACTTCCTATAACATTTAAACTCTTTAATTCATTTTGACTTCACCCTCCTTCATTGTCCTGTGCTACCTTTGATGTTTCCTTTCATTTAAGATAAATATTTATATTTTAAGGAGCTATTTTTTTTCCATTTTTGAGAGTGAGGAGTTGGTTTTTTTTAATGTATGGAGTAAACTGTTTAGGTATATAGTATTTCTGAGAAGTGTAAGGCACCTAAAGATAAGTACAACTTTCATTTCTATGGGTGTTGATCTCTGCAGGCTGGAAAGATTTTTCTCTGCAGCTATTCTACTGTACATGTACAAAATTTACTTGCAATAACTTATCAATGTGTCATCATAATATCCTTAAAAAGCCAGGATTTCACATCAAGATTACTGTTTTGTGCCTAGTGAGAGTCAAAGCAAACAATATAGCTGTGGATATAAAAATTATCAATAATATAAAAATTATCAATAACTATCATCCCCCTGGTTCCATAAGCAAAATTTAAAAAAAAAAAAAAGAAGGAAACAACATTTGAATTTCAACTGTTTCTCTAGCATTATGTTATTTCAACTGTTTCTCTAGTTATGATGGTATTTGAATAATGCCAGATGGATGAGAAAACAAAAGTTAGAAACCCAGCAGCTCATGTCATCAGCTAGGCCAGTGAGGTGCAGGAGTAAGAACAGAGGCACAAACAGAAAAAATTCCAAGCCAAGCTCACCACATGTATAATTTCTCAAGCTCTTTTTAGGAAATTGGCTTAGGTGAAATTTCTTCTTTGCTTCAATCATCACTGCTAAAGCTGTCTCTCACATATCTTAGACCTTGGGGACAAGGGGAGAGGTCTGGAGACAGGAAGATTTTGCCTCTGTAGAGGAGGACTGGGTTAGATAACTTTTTCTTTGGTCCCACAAAATAACAGCTTTTTTTTTTCTTTTCTTTTCTTTTCTTCTCTGCCTCAGTAGCTGTCCTTTCTTGCAATTTAAATGACTTGGGGAGGTTAGCAAATGAGATGATGACAGAACTGTTTCTCCCATCTTTCCACTTTTGATATATTCCTAAAAGAGAAGGAATTTTAAGACGTGTTCTGGCTCTTTCAAGGATAATTTATTGACCAGAGTATTCTGTCACCTTTTTTTTTTCCTTTCTTTTAAGAAAATCAGCAGCGCTGTTTATAGTATTTCGTCCAAGAACAATTTCTGCAAACAATAAATTGTAAATCAGTAATTCTGAGCAACTGCTAGTATCTGAAGTAGACTCATCTATGCATTCAGTCATAAGAAGCCAAACTAGACAGTTGCATTTGAGAGTTTTTTCTCATTTGCTATTTGAAAAAAAATATGCTTCCCCTTCTCAAAAGTCTTTTCCTTTACACAGCATCAGTTTTGCTTACTGAAGCTGAAAATAATGCAATGGATTGAAAAAGAGAACATTTAACAGTCAAATCTAGTTTTGTGTCTTTTCAGTTTTTCTGTAATGAAGAAATACCACCACACATTCTCTGAATGTGAACAGTTTTATTGTCAGCTGTCAACCTACTTTATGTATTAAATGACAGCTTTTCCTGTTGTCTCATTTCTGCCCTCATTGCCCATCAGAAGCATTTATACTGTAAGTTAATCTAATATTCCATTTAGATTTTTCTATGATGCAACAATTTAGTAAGCAATTCTTTCTAGTTTTTCCTCAGGGACTTCAGTTAGCATCTCTCATGCATCATAAATAAGGAATATTTTAATAGTTGGTTGTTCCTCCACCCTCACTCCCAGTTATCGTTTATTCACTAAGATAACAAAAGACAAATTGAGCAGGAATAGAAGAGTCAATAAAAGAAAATATTTTGATAACCCTGACACAAGACACAATCATGTTACTGCCCACAAAGCTGAGCTGTTCTGTACGTGGTAGATAGAATAAGAAAAAAGGGGGTGGGCTTATACCAAGTGGTTTCAAAAATGTCCCGAGTATTACAGCTTTTCTTGGACTCTTTGAAATGGCAATAAACAGTGGATCTATCTGATAGACAATTTACAATCATTAAACTCAACAGAGCTGTATCTCTGTATTGTTGTACAATGGCACAGATCTAGCTCTCTATTATATCTAGTCTGTGCACTTGTATGACAAATGTACGTGTTGCTTTCATATACAGTTGCAAATTGTTTCAGTTTCCTAATTCCTGGGGATTTTCTTCTTCTTAGCTTGTTTTAGACTTCTGTAGTATTTTCTGTAATATTTCTTCCTTTGCTAGTTTTATCTGCTTTGTCAGTGGAGCAACTTCTGTTTTACCTGTGTAGATGTCTTTGTAGGGACTTCAGAGTTAACTGGTTTGATACTAGTTTATGTTACTACTCAATGATATGGGTCCCAGCTGTCCTGCAGCATCTACAGCTATGGAAGTAGGAGCTCTATCTTTTCAGTAGATACTGCCTCTGTACAGCAGACAGTAATGAGGGTTGGTGTTGACCACTATTTGTTATGAGTAAGCTGCTGTATGCTAAGAATCAGTCATGCAGTTCCTGCTTACAGTAATTGTAACCACTGGGATCTTTTTCTGCCACACTTGCTGCTGAAAGCATAATCCTTAAAATTTAATCATTTCTTGGAAAAACCCTTGTGGATGTGATAGACATCCCATAGTGCATCACAGAAAATTACCTTCTGTTTCACGGAGTGCTCTAGCAACTTTTAGAGTATGCTTTTTATATATGTGTAGGCTACTGTACCCATTTCTGTTGTCCTATTACACACCTATGGAGAATTTTTTCAGATATAGTAAGTATTAAAGGACTTTTCATAAAGGAGGAGTTAAAGGGTTAGCTGCGATTATGTTGCATGGACTACATGATGGCTTACTGAGCATTGTTTTTTCCCCATCCAGTCCCAGGGGATTTAGGTGGTTAGACTAAGAGAATGTCGCTCATGAAACACTTCAAGTTTAATAAACCACACTGCAACAAGACTGGTCAAGCTCACTGTGCACAAGTTTCCTTCTATAAGCAGCATCTGGAAGTGTTGCCCTTTTACACAGAATAAATTTAATCCTGATGGGGATTTAATTTGAAGTATCTTAATGTATATTTCTATGTGATTTCTTCACGTCCTGAAACAGGAAACAAACAACAATTTGCACTGATGTTAGCTCATAATAAGAATACTCACTAATTGCTACTGTTTGAATATTTATCATATCTCTAGTGTCTTCTGAAGTATTGTTACGGTCAATTCATTGAAAGAGGCACTCATGAGAGTTTAGTCACTACAACGGCAAACCATCATGTTCTCGTTTGAGACATTCTTTCATACAACTTAGAAACCAATGGTAATTGCAGCCACGACTCAGTGAAGTAATAAAACCAGTGTAGTCTGTCTCCTTCACCAGAACCATTTAAACCAAAGAAACTATGTAGTTGCTTTGCCCATGCTTTGAGACAGCTCTTCATACTTGGTTTGTATCTGTTACAGCTATACCAGTTTATGCTTATCCCTGTGTAAGAGCCCTATTCACCTTTATGGATTATCTTTTAAAAAGATTAAAGACTAATGTCTTTATTTTGTTCAAGCCTGGGAAGAGATGGCATTGATACCCTTGTCACATATGATGAAGGATAAAAGTAAAAAAGTAGTAATCCCCTAAATAAACTACATTTGCCCTAGGATTACTGTTATAATAACTTGGCATTTCCAATCAATCGTGGATAAAGAATTTAGGTAGTCCTCTATTTTTTTGAGATGATAACTGTAATTACATATAGAATCAACTACTCTTGCTGGTATTAGTCTTTTCTGTGTGGTCTTGTTTATGTGGACCATGGTCACAACTATTCTTGTCATTTTGAGTGTTATTTTATAATTTTTCCTGAAATATACCTGTTTTTTTGATTGGGAACAAGGCACTGAGTGCTGGCTGCCTGTGCAACAAATGACTTTACCAACTGATTCAAAAGTAAAGCTGTCTGGCAGCAACCATGATAAATGAGAAAAATATATCATTGCTTGCCTACTTCCGATTTATCTATTTATTTATTTAACCTTTCCATGTGTCTAAGGTTCTCTAATCTACTTGACCAGTGCTTAAGCACAGTATTTTTTCATAAGGGCCAGACTTTATCTATTGCTTTGGCTGTCTTAGAGTGAGGCTACATTCTATTGGTATGCTTAATTAGAAATTTATTTTTTTGTTTGTAGATATGTTTAAAAAAATAAGCTTGATACATTTAAGCATACGTTTGAGCATTCCTGCACAGCAGCGGGCTGCACACCAGAATTTCCCCTTGGGCAGAAATGCCTCTCCAAGTTACTTATCAAGATTCAGAGATTCCTTGCTGCAACAGATCTCTTGGTAACTGACCAATAGCATGCTAAACTTTGAAATTTTAGCTAGCGATATAAAGGATTGATTGCACATATATAATACTTCAAACATAAAACATCGACCAAGTCTGGGACTAGGATTGGATCCAGCCGCACCTAGATTCTTCTCTGAGAATGAGTTTAGAAATCAAGTGGGTCCTTTCTGAAAACTTGACTTAATGGAGTGTCTCCCTGGCAGATCTGTCTGACACTGTCCTCTCTGCAGTAAATAATCAAGCGTGCCTTGCCATTGAATCTTCTTAAAACACTGCTGCATTTACAATCAAACTTTCTTAAATCTCTCTTTGATATCAATAAATGTATATGAGTGAAGTGCATTGTTCCATCCACCACTAAAACAGAAGTCAAACTTTTTTCAGTTAATCTTTGCTAGTAGCAAACATACTAAGGAATATGTGTGTATGTTTGAGAAAAGTGTCTATGTTTGAGATAGATTGCGGCATTTAGCTATTTAACAGACAAACAGAGCAAACAATACCCTCCTACATGCTATTTTTTGTTATTGTAATTGAACACCTCCCTTCAGCAAAATTAAATGGGTACATGTCCCAATACTTCTTTTGCTCTGGTAGATGTGTCACCAGTTAAGAAACTGAAAAAATGAGGAAGCCATTTGGAGAAAATTTATATGGAATAAGTCCATTTTTCTCTTCCTCAAGCAAATAATAAAATATTTTTATTAAAAATATATTTATCATATAGGGTTTGTGAAATAGTTTTGGGTTTTTTTTTAAGATATGAAAAAAAGAATTTGGCTTTAAAATTACCAAAAATTCTGTAAAAGGACAATTTTAATGTGGGAAGTTAAAAGCTTTGAGAAAACATAGGTTGAGTTTTCAAATCTACTTAAAACATTGTATAACTGGTTATAACAACAGATCTCAATGTTTCTTCAATTGCAGGAGCACACAGTGAGTCATAGCATAGATCAGGAAGGGTGCTTACCTAAGAGAAGGACATGGCTAGGCTTCTATAAACCAGTCTATGTGAACTCCAGTTGGAGTCAGGTAAAATAAGTTAAAGTACTCAAATACAATGATAACCTTAGCTAAATTTTTGTTTGAAAGCCTATGTCAGTAAAGATAACATTATTATGTTTAATACCATTAACTTCCAACTGAAAAAATCGAAGTTAATACCCACTGGTGTCAATCCCAAATTATTCTAAATAACAAGAGTATTTGATCTTAATATTTCCATTTTTCTTTACATACTGCTGAATTATATGTGCACGATTGTGAGCTTTCCTCTCTGTCTTAAAATTATTAATATTTATGTCCTGATTTTGGTTGGGGTAGATTTAATTTTCTTCATAGTAGGCAGTATGAGGCTATATTTTGGATTTGTGCTGAAAACAGTGTTGATAACACAGGGATGGTTTTGTTATTGCTGAGCAGTGCTTACACAGTCAAGGCCTTTTCTGCTCCTCACATTATCCCACAAGTAGTTAAGCTGGGGGTGCACAAGAACTTGGGAGGGGACATAGCTGGGATGGCTGACCCCAACTGACCAAAAGGATGTCATGCTCAACATATAAAGTTGTGAGGAAGAAGAATGAAGGGGGAGATGTTTGGAGCGATGGTGTTTGTCTTCCCAAGTTACAGTTATATATGGTGGAGCCCTACTTTCCTGGAGATGGCTGAACACTCGCCTGTGGGGAAGTAGTGAATGAATTCCCTGTTTTGTTTTGCTTGCATGTGTGGCTTTTGCTTTACCTATTATACTGCCTTTATCTCAACAGATAAGATATAACAGATATCTCAATATCTTTATCTCGTTAGACTTCTAATTCTCTCCTTCATCTCCCCATGAAGGGACTGAGTGAGAGGCTGTGTGGAGCTTAGTTGCCAGCTGGGGTTAAACCATGGTGACATAAAACCTGAAAATATTTCTAATAGTATTTCTACTAACTTTGTTACATATGCAAATGTAAGGAAGAGATAGTACAGTATATTTTACTGAGATATTTTTTTTTTTACATAAATAAAAATGATCAATTTATGGCCAAAGCATTTCTGAAACTATTCTCTAACATAAAACAGAAATTTATGAATCGTTTTTCATAATTTCAAAGTGGGGCTATATGCAACATCACGTTTGTCCAGTTACTCTGAAGTCTGGGATAATGTCAAAAATCAGCCCTTTGGTATTCATAAGTGATTGTAATGCTGCTACATGCATCTCATTTGAACATTTTCCCATCAGTGTAAAAAAGGACTAGTAATGTTTCAAAGGCTATCTTTTCATCATCACTGGCAAGGACTGAATATTTAGGTGACTCAATAAAGCTACAGATAGCTTTCAGGGTACATGGCTGCTAGCTTTTTCTGACTGTTGAAGATGTGGATGCTGAAAGCTATTCCTTTCCTGCAACAGCTCTGGGCTCCTATGCAGATGATACAAAGAAAGCAGTTTGTGAAGGAAAATATTTTTTCTCCTGAGCAGTCACCACTCTTGTTTGTATTTTTCTTGCAATTGATAAAATTAACTGTCTCTTTTTTATAGCTTTTCCCCTTTCCAGCACTTAAAAGTCCCCAATTACAGTAATGGTTTATGTTCCTATGATAGCTGTACAGAAAATATTTGTCCGACTGTATTTCTCAAACATAATTAGCACTTCTATTTAGTATTAAATATTCACAAACCTGACCTCAAACAACTAGTGACTCTTAACTAACAGAGATTGATAACAGTCCTTAGTTCAGAAACCAGTTTTTTTTTTTTTTTCCTATTTTGCAGTAGTGATAGAAGTACCCCAAAAAAATGCAATGTCAGGAGAAGAGGTGTAAATCCCTTTTTTTTTTAAATTAATATAATAATTTTATTTTGCTCAAGTATTTCTTTCATGAAACAGAGAAAGGCAGCAATATTCTATAAATGCTTCTAATATGCAAGCTTTCATAAGGGAGCAAAATTGATCTGAGTGACATGTAATGGCATAAGTGGTTTTGGCCATTCTTTTGTCATCAAAGTTACTTGCCACCATATATTGAAATATCTACTGTTCAAATTTTAGTTTCACAGACTTGAAGGCTAGTTTTTATATCATAAAATGTAGTAAGTAGAAATAAATCTAGAGAACGCAGCAACCTTTACTAATTCCTGAAAATGCATGTGAGGCTTCATTTTCTTTGGCACAGAGAAGTCAGATTGTAAGTCAGAAAATCTTAAGCTGTTGGGAACAATCTTCTCCTACTTGTATTAAAATATGCTTGCTGAGACTGCTTTCCATATGCTGAGAGGTTTTGGTGTATATTTCCTCTCTTGCTGTGACCATATTGAGTCAGGAACATGGACTGGGGAAGCAGAGTAGGTTAAGGTACTAAGAAGAGTAACTTTGAGTTTTCTGACCTAGGAGTTTCAGCTGGCAAAGAGTGCCTATGATTTTTCAAATCTTATGTGATTTTTAAATGTTTTAAAATATATTTTCAAATATATTTTTTTTTTAAATTTTGTAGTTGTTATGGAGCTTGAAGCAGCTACTTGATTGAGTAGAGATCAACAAAATGCTTCCTGGGTATATGCTGTGTTCTCATCTCAGCACCAAAAGAAGCTGGTCTGTAGTTTTGGGCTCAATGAAAGTTTAGTCCTAAGTTTCTGGAAATTTATTGATGGGCAGAACATAAAATTAATTTAACTTTCTCCCAAATTTCAGTCAAACACAGTCATTGTGGTATTAAACTTCTGACACTAAGCAAGCATTTGAAGGCAAGGCAAAAATATCCTTGGTTCTTCTGAACTAATTTTGAGCCATGATGGAGCTATTTATAAGATTTTACCTGTATAGGAGGAAATTGAGAGCTTTGAACATACTCCAAAATGCTCCCTAGGCTAATGAGTGGTGAAACTAAATAACTAACTAGTTAGATAATAATTACATTATGATTGTGCCTTCAGGGTTGTAGAAAGATGTTAAGGGAGCTATGAAATAAGCAGCTTTCATTTGAGAAGAATGTAATGAAATATTTTAAGAAATCATTGCTAATTGTGCTCTATTTATTTTGTTAGCTATTTTTAGTTAGCTATTAATATTGTTTAGCAGTTGCAAATCCAGAGGGAGATAAAAACAAGCAAACTAAATTTGTGAGCTAAAGTGCCTTCTTGAAACTGGCAGATGGAACACAGCATGTGTTAAAGAAAAAAAATTCTCATTAAATGTAGTTTACCTTTCTAATCAATATAAAATCAGAAGAAAGCTGCATGAATAGTACAGGTAACTTTCTTAAGATACAGATTTCCTAGTTGACTGTAAGTTTCCGGAATATCTTAGGATTCAGGAACTTCATGATTAAATAACTCTAGGCATGTGTACCACATTGATAACATATTAAAAGAAGTGACATGCTACTGGACAAAATCTCTTCATTGAAAACAAGTCTTCTAAATAAGCAGTTATATAAACAGATATTTCTGGAGTCCTGACTACTATAATTCTACCAGAAAAAAAAATTCAAATAGAAAGCCAAGTGTGTGGCTTCATCTTATTTCAGTAAAGCTCAAAAAGGAAGTGATGTGCCAAGGAAATAACGTTTGAGATAATGAACAATGACTCTTTTCACAGTTAGTGGTCTCTTAAAATCACACATTTTAGTTATCTCTTAGTTTTCTTAGCTGGATATGTCTATCAAAGGCATTTTCTGAGAAGGTGAATCAAAATTCTGTAGACAAAGGACAGTTAATTAATTGGTTTAAGGGCACCGATGACTCATTTTCCTTTTTTTCTTAATTCTAGGAAGTGATCATATGCATTATCTGAGATTAAACCCTTTGGAAAGGATTTACATTCTCTAGATCACATAAAACACTGTAGGAACAAATGCTCTATTTATATTAAAATGATGGTAAGCCAGTTCCCTTAAGTAAATAAAGAAGCAGGAGAAACAGTTTATTGCCAAAGAAAATGCTGTATCATCAATACCCTAATGGAGATCTTTGTTTTTCTCATAAACTATATTTGTAACTGTACAGTATTTCAAATCTTTCCATCACTCAGATCCACTTAAACCTTTTTTTAAATTGTTATTATTATTTTACCAGAATTTCCACATGGAACACGGTCCCTTTTACTTAACCTGAAAAACACAGCAAAACAGGTATGCTTGCAGCAATGTTTTTCATATTCATATTATTATATAAACTAATAGAGAATACATTCCAAATGTAAGGGATTTTTTCACTCTTTTCTAGCCTTACAATTTTATACCAAAAACATGTAGGTGTAGTTTTAATTTATTACATTAAGGTATAGATTTGTAAATTAAGAAAGGAACTTTTGCTTGCCTTTTCTGACCTTAATCTTTTGACATCTACTCTTCTAAACTCTCCATACCTTCAAATGTAAATATTTTGCAATTTTTAAAGGAACCATGTATTATTATTTGTTCACTGAAAAAGGGAACAAGATAGTTGAGATGGAATGACAGAAGATGTCTCTCTTCTTTTTTGATGTTTTGTAGTATCACAAGAAAAAGCCTAAGAAACTGATGAATCACTAGGGAAACACAGATGCATTAATGTCACATATATATACACATGCATATGTGCATATATATGCACTCGCAAATACATACATATAACAATCACTCTATATCCTCTTTGCTATGAATGACATAAATAGATATTAAAGGGTTGCACACTACAGATAGAAACCTAAACTCAAAGGTGCTGTGTGTTAATATGCTCTGTTATTTGCATAGTAGTCACTTTGCTTGGCTAGTGTCCCAATAAGGAAATTATAGTAGAAGAAAGTGTCACTTTTACATTGCAATTTTTCAAATTGTAATCAATCAAGAGCACGTTGGAGTACTTATTCATGTCATATAAATGCAATACGTAGACGATAAATCGCATCAGCTCATTTCTCAATCTTGACAGAGACGTTAAATTCTAGCTCACCAAGGTACAGCTTGACGTTGATGTCAAGACTAAGTATATATGCTGCTAAAATCTTTCAGGTGTCTAAACAGCACATTTTCTTCTTTTCCTCATTAACTGGAAAAGATGCTCTTTGTATCTTCCCAAGATGCATATTTGAAACTTCAGAGAACAAGAAGACTGTACCATTCACTTTTTTTCCCAAGCCTATAGTACAATTATTAATGTTTAGTATTTAGATCCTGCTATTATGCACGGATGTTCTTCATGTACTTCATTTTAGGGGGAAGGTGCTTTTTAGTTGCTTTGGCAGTTTTGTCACTAGCTCTGCTGTCTCAGCTTATGCTCCCTATGATCTCTTTAAATTGGTAAATTATTGTTTCTGTTTCAGGTTGCATATAGTTCTTTGTTTTATGCCCTTCCACCACATTTTATTCTTTGTCAAGCAGCAGCAGAGTTCTAATCCTTGATTCTTGATGACGCTAATAGTCCTCTATGGAAATGAGTATTACAATGTGGTTTAGATCACTGTGATAGGTGATATTGCAAACCAGATGCATTACTTTGGAAGGATTTTGCATTAATAAGTTGCTGTAGGATCTAATTTTCCTTTTAATATCTTAGATATAAGCATGAGCTGATAGTGGAGGACTCGAATCTATAAACCTGTGAAATTTTAATTGTCTTTCTGCCATTGACACACCCCTTTGCCTCACGTGAGTCATTAGCCCATCTCAGAATTCCCTTGTATGAAATAGTGAAAATATTTAGCCTCATGTAAGTATCTTTTATATAATATCTTTGATAATGAATATTATCAATGACATTGTTTTTTAATTATTAAAGTTTGCATACAATTGTATTTATATCTTTGTGGTTTTAAATAACTGAACGGACTTAAGGTTTACCTTTGGGGTTTAGCCCTTTTTTGAAACTAATGTTGTCAAACTTTGAGGACTTGCACATTGAACTATTCGCTATTTCATGAAATATTTTGAAAATTTACTTTTTGTATCCTTCCTTTTGGTGGTTAAATTATATGTGCAAAAGATTGCATGGCTGTGAAAAAATGTCTTTTAAGTTTTTAGAAACTTAGGACCAAAATTTTTACAATTGCTCATGAAATATAATGCATTTAACCCCTTCTTTCTCTATATCCACTGTTTTATAAGATATCTGTTGGTCTTTGTCACATACATACACACACATGAAGAAGCTAATGTTTGCTTCATGGAACCGTAAGATTTATAACTTGATATCAAATCAATACAGACAAGTCTTTCATGTGCATGTATAAATCTATGTATAAATCTATGTATAAGTTTGCATTAGGTTCTGTTGTGATTTTATAGCATACAATCAATTTGGATTCCATTTTGGCTATTAACAATCTGTTAACATATGATCTATTCTTCTTGTCATCTCCATTGTATCTAGGATTTAGAAAATGCTTTTTAAGACTCTACACGATATCTCTGGGGATTTTGGGAGGGAAGGGTTGGTAATGAGATGGGTTTTTTACCTCTTATTTTTCATTTACTAGTGTTTCTTACTTCCAGCTGCCTGCAGATTTAGTTTTTATCCCTTTTGACTTCAATTTTCTCTTGGCCAACCCACAATTTCCTTCTTGTGAGAAAGCATAGTAAAAAGGAAGTATCAAAATCTCAGTATATGGGATTAAACAAGGTTTTGTATTCTAATTCCTAAAATGGTTTTCTAAGTCACCTAAAATCCTTGTGTTTCTCTACCTGAAAATTAAATGGTTGTAATGTGAATGAATTCCAAAAAGAAATTCAGTGTCATAGTGCATTTTCAAAATTCACTTGAGCCATATGATTCACAGTGAAGTGATTTTATTTCCTCAATATCTGTGTGTGTTTTTTTCATTTTATTTCTTGGTTGTGTTAAATAACAATCCAAATGGTAGGTGATGACCTCATTGCTCAGATATTAACTGGTGGAAATGTCTGCCAGGTAAGATTTTACTTTCCCAATAGTTTTCTTTCAGACTTTTTTATTAACCATTTTGATTCATGCTTTTAATAAGCAACTTTTACCCATAGGTATGTCTTAGGTAAGACATACCTATGGGTATGTCTTACTCATAGGTAAAACCAGCTGTCTTACTGAAAGGCTGCCATAAAAATTAATAACTCTAGGGACAGCCAGTCCCTGGCAAGTGTCAGTTCTCAAGCTCTGAGGAGATGTCTGTCTAGAGGGGCTCTTGTTTTCACAGTGTTTCTTTGGGGCAGAGGAAACGAGTATACATGCAGAGGAAAAGCGTAACTCTCTGGTGTGTTCTAGAGATTAATTTCCTATTCGGTGCTACATTACATGAGATGTTTGTGGGTATGTTTCAGATGGGGACAGAGGTGTACTTGTAGTTGCCTTATGTTTAAAATCTTTTTGGTCATAGGGACAGTGGAGGACCATAGCAAGGCCTCCCCTTCCCTTGCACTCAGAAGCAGGAGCAGAGGCTGCTCACACTCACTGGGAATATCTTGACTTGACATAGGAACCAGTGCTGATTGGGTACTTGGGACATAGAAGAAGAACAAAAATAAGAGCTGTGTTCAGGTTACAGAAGTTAGGTGGTACAGGAGCATGCTCAGACCATCTCAAGATAGATAAAATCTAGTACACCCCCTGAGGCAGCAAGAAACTTCCAGAAGCACTCCTTTCTCTCCCTTCCCTGTCTTTGTAATTAATGAAGTATGTCTCAAGCAGCAGAGGCTGACTCTTCGTGTTGATGTGCTTGCTAGGTCCCCTATGTCTTTGACAGCTGCTTCATTCCAAAATACTGCCCTATATTAGCTGTAGAGATATTTGGCTCTAGCTAATTACATCAACAACTTTAGTAGTTTACTCTTCTTTATTCCTTATCCTTCAGCTAGCATGGCTCCTTTTCCTTCACAATAAGGCTTCAAAATTTTTATCTTTACAGTTATTCATAGTTCCCCCACATCTGATTTTTGTTCTGGTTCCTTTAGTTACTATATTAACCCTATATTCTCTGCTAGTATACAGTAGACAAGGTCTCTTACCCTGCCAACATATGCTGTGTGCAGGAATTTTGACCTACCAGTTTTTTACAACAACCCCTCCTTTCTGGGCTCTAATTAGAGATAAATTTCAGAGCGTAAAGAAAAAATCTTAAACTAGAGCCTAAGACTAACACTTAAATAAGATGTCTAATTAGTAATACCTGTTTTCAAATCACATTCTTCTTTTGTTAATTTAGATACTTAACCCTTTTTACTTATGTTTCTATCATAAATTGGCTTGCATATGATGTTCTAATAACCACAGGGAAAATTTCTTCTAGAACTCTGCAGCCATGAATAATCAATGAAAATATTGCATTAATTTATATTCAAAAATATCTTTTACCATTTTCTTCTGAATTTTTTGTTATTTGGTCTGTTCTTGCTATTAGTACATTAAATATTTCAAGTCAATTGGCTGGCCCTTGATTAACGTGTCCCATTTACATGCAGATTCACTTTTACCTATCAACTTCTCAGAGATTCGAGGTTCCAATAACATTTTTACACCACTTTTTTTCTCACTGCTTCCTGAACAATGTTTTTAATTTTTTCCTTCCTAAGTTTGTGTTTGAGGGTTTATTTGGGGGGAGAGGCTGCTGGTATTTCATTTTGGCATTTTGTTGTTGTTTGGGTCTTTTTTAAACTTTGCTTGATGACGAAAATCAAGCGCCTGTCTTGGAAATCTTCCTTGGGTTATAGATATCTGGTTTGTATGATGAATGAGAATATTTCAGGTAGAAAAGCTTTGCATATTTGAATGGAAATCTGTAGCACATCTAATTTTTTCTAAATCAAATAAAATTAAACTAAGTAGTATATGCAATGTGGGGACTTTAATTGAATGGCTCAAAACACTACCTTGAATGTGAATGAATAAATATAAATATAAACCAGACCTTTTGGTACAATTTATCCGACATGATAATATTTCCTGGATCAGATATTGTCAAATATCTGAAGAGAAGGGAAGTTACATAAAACAGAAATGGTCTAATAAGACCGATTAAAGAGTAATAAAGATGAATTCTTAACTCAACAACAAAACTTAGCTGCAGACAGCTCAAAGTTTGTCTGTACAACTGAATAAAGCATGAGCATGACGTGTACAGGAAAATTTCTTGTTGTCTGCGTGTAAATAGTGCAAAATATTTCATAAATATATATCCATACTTATTATAATACTCACTGTAATATCATATTTATTGAAGAAATCAAATGTCATATATCAACACAGACTGAAATTGTAGAAGGCACAACCAAAATTATTTTGTATTATGGTTGATGCTATTGAATTTTAAAAGTGGATCTGCTTTACCTTGGAAGGGTGAGTCTCAGTGTTGTTAATTGACAGAGTGGAGGTTTTCCAAGTTGTCTAAAAATTATTGTTGTTCTTAAAGATATGCTCAGTGAAAAGTAAGTTGGCCAAATACTTCAGTACTGTGAAAATTATTTTCACTGTAACATGCTGATATCTAATAACTGCATAAAATATAAACTCAACATGACTATCCAATATTTTTCTTATAGAGCATAGTAGTTATTAATTGGATTTAAGTATCCAAATTTTTGTGATCATACTGACATTTAGCACATTAAATATCTCTGTTGGAGACATTTACTTGAGAGAAATCCTTGCTTCCACATTGTAGAAACAACATTCCATTCCTAGTCATTAGTATTCTCAGATTTTCCACAAGATTAAAAATCATTTACAAGAATATTGCTAAATTTGTGAAAGGAGTCTGGATAGTTAATGGCATTATTTCCTGAACTAATCAGGTACAATAATGCCATAGACATATTCTTATGTTACTTCAAAATATATTAATACTTACCTTTAATTAATATTTATTAGAAGACCAAACAGCTAGGTAAAACTATGCATGTTTAATTATGTCACAAAAATGATAATTTTTTCTTTAGTCACATCACCTAGAGACAACTGTAGTGGAGATTCAGTTCAATCTAAACCAAGTCACCTATTTGCAGATCCTGAGATACGAACTTCAGTCTCAAGTAACATTTTCAAGGTTATTCAAGCAATATATCTTACAAGGGTTTTTTTTAATGTACAAGGCAGACTTATTTTCTGTTGTTTTCAATGTATTGTAGCTTTTCATAGCAATTCACTTTGTTCAGGAGAAAATGTTCTTGCACAGTTGAGTTGAAACATATTCATTAAATATTTTCACATTTAAAACATTCAAACCACATGCTTCTAGCAGAGCACTCCAAAACTCTGCAGAGCAAATAAGTTTAATGTACAGCTGTAGGTTTCCTTCTTAAAACAAGACGTTATGAATATGAAGTACTGACTCAAAGCAGGCCATAGAAGCAACTCATCTCTGTATTTAAAAATATTTTTTTCTCTGAATTTCCCCTTCAAAGAAAGTTTGGAGATTCTGACTTGGGAGAGCTTAAAAAATATATAAGTATATATAAAACATTACTGCCGTAAATACAGTACTTTAGGTCACATTTAGTTATAGCAGTAATGTTGTGGTTAGTTTAGTAGCAAGGTGGTTGATTCACTGAATTAGACTCCTGTATATTTCAGGTAAGTGTTTGAAACTATGCCAGTTTTTAAATTTTTTCCCCAGATTTGGGACAGCGTCTTCTGGATCTATGTGTATTAGAAATTAGGAATATTAAGTAGCTAATATTTTTTTGGTAATTTTTTACAGTTAGCTATTGCACCAGCCAAACTTATTTCCTGCCAGTAAGAAAGAATTTGTGATCAGAACAGTAGTTTTCAAGTTCACAGTATCATTTTAAACAAAGTTACACATGGGCTTGTGAAGGCAGGGCAGAAAAGGACATGAAAAAAGAGAAGCATAGACATCCTCTTCATCAGTGCTTTAGTATAGTAGTCAAATAGATAGAGTGTCCCTGAATAACTGAGTTATTCAATTATTAAAGCATCTTATTTTCCTTCAGGAGACAAAGAGAAGCTTACTTTAAAAAGAGAAATTAAATTCAAAGCGATAGTTCTTAATGATTTTTTTTTAATACATTAATACAATTTAGTGATATTAATTCTTTCTACTATAGCACGTTACCTTTCTTAAACTACATGGAATGAAAATTACTTAATTTAAAAAACATTCACATTTCTAAGCCCCTCTGATTTCAGTGATCTCCATTTCTGCTCAGGAGATTTGTCTCCCTAGGTTTCCACTGAATTTTGAGAAGTGGAAAGTCCTTACCAAAGGGTTCATGCGCTTCAATTTGTCCTCCAAGAGAATGTCTTATTTTGCTACTAGTAGAAAAAATACATCTTAAAATTAGCCTTTGTGAATAACCCATTACAACCCAAAGACCAGATTATCAAAGCAACTCACACAATTAGACTGATTTTAGTCAAACTTAGCTATGGTATTGCTTTTAATGATCTTCTAAGTGATTCACATATTAATAGGAAAAAATCTTGAATGCAGTGGCTAGTGAAACCAGGAGTTTAATTTAATCAGTGTTTCATTCAGCTTGGATGTTGGCCTGTGAAATTAATTTACTATGATAAAATAAAGGCTTTCGGGCTTTACTTATCCAGGAAAGGAATCTTCAACAAGCTTCTTATTTGTATATTCACAACTGGCCAGATCTATTGTTTTGGCAGTTAAGAATTTTTTTTTTAAATGTCTCCAGGATTGATACAGAAAAGAATAAACAAAGTAAGCAGAAAATCCACATATTTTCTTAACACCTAGTGTGATCTAAGCTTTCTTTTATCCTAAGGTTAGTGTTTGAATATAGCTTTTACAGTTTTGGGGGTTTGCTTTAATAATTATGGAATCAACATAAATGACAACTGTTGAAAATAGAGCTAAAAAAAAAAAATCAAGAAAACCCAAGGAAGAGTCTGTGCTGCTTTGTTAACAGTAAGCACTGAACTGAATATGAATAACTTCCTATATCTAAAGCAAGCAAGAGATTTTAAAAAAATATATAACATAACGTGTAGAACATAATGAATACGTAAATATCAGTAAACCTATCCCTATAGCAGTGATCTCAGCCTAATCTAAAATATTCTAATATTATATATTATGTTAAAGAAAGTAAAATTCCCATGCAGTAAGATGTGGAAAATTAAACCAAACATATCTGTATCGCTTGAGTCAAAAATTCTATGAAGCCATTGCAGAAATATATAAATGTAGACAGAAGAGTCACAGTTTAATACACTTTCTCAGATGTCTGGACCACAGAATGAATTGCAGCTCTGCACTGTTCTGTTTGTGTTTGCTACACACAGCACCTAGAATTATATCATCCACAGTAGTATAGGCAGGAGATGACCCCGTGATGTCACTGGGTTGTGCTGGTTTAAAGATTATGCAAGTGGTAAATGTCTTTGTATGACATTAAACAGACCCAGCATTAAAACACAGAATTTCTGAATATTTTGATCATTCTGAACTATAATGATTATAGCAGCACCCAACAGCCAGTTGGAAATGGCTGTTGAGAGGATTGTGTACCAGTTAAATGTGAAGTGATACTTCCCAGGAATACTAATACTGTTCAAGGTTCAGGATTTTTTTCTGACAGAGATGTTTTTTCTATATTTTCTAGTCACTAATGAATCTTTTCTCCAGTTANGATGTCACTGGGTTGTGCTGGTTTAAAGATTACGCAAGTGGTAAATGTCTGGTTCAAATTTTTTGAAATTTTTTTGACAACCAAACTGGTTTGTCAAGTCTTTTTTTAAGGCCATGTCAACTTCGGTATCCAAAACATCTTGTAGCAAACATGACTTCATAGAAGGACTTAAGTAACTTAGGTACCTGTCTGTCTTTGTTTGCTTTGAACTTCCCGAATGATGGTTTCACCTCCTGCTTCCTTTTTTTCTAAGAGAAGAAAGAGTGAGCATTTATTCCATATAAGTCCATACTAAGAAAAGGAAGACAAAAAGAATTCAGATAATAGAGAGGAATGGTCTAGAAGGTTAAATATTTGGGTCCAAAAACTTGATTGTAAAGAAACTGATAAGGAAATGAGATGTAACTTTCATTTGGGTCCATAAAAAAATATTGAAATATCATAGTTCTCATTCTTGTCAATTTAAATAGTCTTGTGCATGGTATAATTGTGAATGTAATTTTCTAAGAATGAGACAGAATTAATTGAATTGAACTCAGGTTAAATTACTTCAGCTGAGATAAGATGAATGTTGATTAACAGAGTCAAATGCCAAGTCAATTAAAGTAATTCAACCTTAACAAGAAAACATTTGTGACATATTTATTGACATCAGGTCTCTTGAAACAAGATTACATCTGTTAGCTTTGACAATACTGAAGTTCAGGTATGTTCAGAACATTATGTGAGCAGGAATTGCCAACAAAAATGTGAAGCTTAAACTAAGCTTCCTTTAGAGTTCATGAAGTTAGAATCTCAAATGGAAAGTGTACCTACAAAGCCAACCAAGTTAAGTTGCCTAGGCTGTTATCCTCTAGTTTTTAATGTAAAAGTAGAATTGCAAACATTGAAACAGTAAGCATGGTCTACAAAAATAAATTTGCTTCTTTTACTGAATCTTCACTAGCAAAAACAACAAAATGAGTTTTTTTCAGTTTCTTGTATTATGGAATTTGTATTTATTTCTTCAGATTGCCATAGCACAGCTCAATCTGTAATACAAAAGTAAGCTACCCTTACAACGCAATAATGCACAATAAGTAAATTTCAAAATTACAAAACATGTATTTTCAATGTATTGACGTGCAGAGAAAATTATGGCAGCACAGCATACTTGTACTTGACTGTGCAACTAAAAAATAAACTTCCAGAGGAAAATGTTCAAAGCTCTACAAGGTGAAATATGCTCATTTAAACTCTGCCCTTATATTAAAGAATTAAAGCTGTGAAATTCTCTTACCATATAATGAAAACAAAATGAATCAAATCCATATTTGCAGGTATGACAGTTTTTAGAAAGGTAAAGCTTTTGAAGGTTTATTGATTGAAGGTGTTTAAAGAACACCAGAGATTTTAAAAAGGGAGAGATAATTGAATTCTATTGGTTAAAAAACCCACACCAACTATTCTCAGATTATTTTGGGTTTATTTTGTTGTTTTTTTTTTTCTTGCCAGTACATTGGAGGTATATGTTACATTAAAATTTTTGCCTTTTTATTCCTCCATCTGTCAGGAGTAGAGTCACTGTGACTGCAGTACTTAAACACTGAGGAAAGGATTTTTCCAGCCAACAAATTAAGGAAGAGTGTTTAAAGGTTATGTCTCCAGAAGATGAAGTATATTCTCCAGTCAGCAAAGGAAGAAATAAATGAAAATGGAAGACAGGAGGACTCTAATTGCATATTACTGATTGAGTAGACAATGGGGAAGGGTGGACAGAAATAATCAGTTTGATTTTAAAATGGTTTAGAGAAAGGTGATAAAAAGTGAATATTTTGTGGACTGGATGTTCTTCATCCCACAAGTTCAAAATGGCTGGCTCGCGAAATTGACAGTTAGTAGCAGTGATTTGTAATGAATGTGCCAAGTTAGATTGCATCATATAACAGGAAAATATAGTACCTAGTTTATTAGAAAGAAAAACATGAAACTACAACCTGATTAGTCTATCCTCAACAGTATTCAAGATTTACAAGTAAATACTGAAAGCCATGACTGTAAATGAATAACTTGGAAAATACTGCATCAGTATATCGAAAGTAGATTGTATCAGACTAACCTTGTATCTGTCTTAGATAAGACAACTGATTGATTGTCTAGACAAGAAAATTCAATAGTTTTAATCTAATTTCAGTAAAACATTTGATATAATACTGTACAGAGAAAGACAGTAATGCAAGATGGTTAAAGAGGTTCTGTTGGTGAGACAATTGTTGGATTTATAGAAGGCTGGTAGGTAGTGAAACTCAAAGATAAGTAATGGGACAAATCTTAATACTTTTCACTGATGTGTTCTAATGCCTGGGCAATGAAAATTTACTAATGCAATGAAGCCGACTGTCAATACACAGAAATATTAAGTTACAGTAAGAATTAGACTCCTTAAGAATTCAAGTAATAGAAGTAGAATCAAGTTCAAAGTTCAAAATGTACTTTTTGGCAATCGTTTGGGCTGTAAAATGGAAATGCTACAGGTAGAAATGAAGAAAACATTTGAGATCTCCAATTAGTTACAGATTGATCCAGCTGGATGGGGTTTTGGGCAACCAGATCTAGTGAAAGATGTCCCTGTCCACAGCAGGGGTGTTGGGCTTTAAAGGTCTCTTCCAACCCAAACCATTCTATAATTACTTGAAATCATAAAAACAAAGCAGTTTTAAAAAAAATTGTTATGCAACCTTAGGAAGCATTGATCAAGCATTTTTAAGAAGGAATTAGTATCTTTATTTAAAACACTGGTGAGTCTTCCTCTGCAATATCATGTAAAAGGAAGAGATACATTTATTTTCAAGATGAACAAGGAAATAAAAAAAAAATATTTACTGAGGAAGCCAGAGATGCTTGGCTGAATTAGCATTGTAAAATAAAAGCTGAGACATCTATAAATATATCATAGTGAAAAAAGATTATGATAGTTAACACCAATGAGAGGAAGCACACCTAAAAGCATATAGACACCAGAACAGAGGGAAATAAATGTCCTACTAATGGAAAAGAGAAGACAGTTTCTTATCAGAATAGGAGTAATGGGACAAAGATATTGCCTTCTTTCAAAACAGATTTTAGTCGTTTTAGAAATGATTATGTCACATTGGTGACAGACTCAAACAGTTACTTCAGGTCTCTGTCCCTTGAAGAATTTTTATGTTCCTAAAATAGATTAATCTTTATTGTTAATTTTGTTTGGTCGAAGCTCAGAAATGTTTATGCAGGTCTGCATATGGAAACAATGAAAAGCTTTAAGGATTAGTATTGAAATGCACTGAGCAGAAAAAGTAGTACATTCTTTCAGGATCAGCAAATGTGATTTTCATTATGAACTTTATGTCTTCCTGCTTCATCTTCACATGTTTTTAAATGATGGAAATTCTTACCATTACATATTCTGTTTAGTGTCAAAGAAGTTCTTGGTGTTTCAGTGATAAATAAAAGAATAAGGAGATTATCATAAATATTCTGGCAAGCAGGTCTAAGATTTGTGAAGGCTTACTTAGTAATTTTGAAGTCATCTGTATATATATATGTAAAGATGTTATAACTGTGGAGCATTCTTTGCAGGATACCATACCGATTTCAGATGTTGCTTAGTGTTAGTCATTATAATCACCATATAGATCTCAATAAGAATACTTAGTTAATTACCCTGAAATCTTTTTGTGAGTCATCTGTAATTTACAGGTTATGAGTTTGAAATTAGTCTGGAGTCAAAGAGGCAACCCTGTATAAAATGAGAAACTGAAGTAGAATGACAAATCTTGTTGGATTGTAGGCTTAATTATAACTCATATTCATCAGCCAGGGAGCTTTTTTTCAGACACTATTGTATTGCACATGGTGAAATCTTGATTTTAGAATTTTATGAAAGATGTGGGAAAAATCTTGCATTTAGAGGGGATATGATTTTGTATTTTACATCTAAAGTAAGGTCTGTTGCTGGTTGTCATTTCCCCGGAGGGTTCTTTTTTATTCAAAATCTGCTCTGATGCCGTAGTTACTTTCAGGTTGGTTTTTTTTTAAATTGTTTGGTATCTTTTCATTATTCCATTTGGTTACAGTGCTAACAAATCTAAATATATTGCTTTTAGAAAAGAATAATCTTTACAGAGATATTATCTAAGCTAAACTTAGACTTTCTCATCAGATGTTCTTCAGTGGGTGATTTTCTCTGTGGTCTACTATTATTCAAAAGTTATTTGTTCATGGGAAATATGTATACAAGTTTTCACCTAGAAAGAAAATCTGCCCCATTTCTAAACTCTAAAATTGTCTTTGTAAAAACTCTTTCAGGAATAGGCTTAATTCTCATTCTAGTCTACTGCATTATCTATTTCTTAAAAGAAATAAGTCATAGCTTTCCTAAAGTCAAAGAAAAGATGCTTAAGTTTTCTCTTTGTGAAGTGTTCTGTCATTGATTTAATATTATCTACTCTTCAAGAGCATACACAAATTTGTCCTCTCTCAAAAGGCATTAGCATCAAATTTTATTCTATAGATTCAATCTCCATTAAGAATACAACTTTATCTAGGAGCTGTACTGGGCTGCATGGCCTAGAATAAGTTGTGGTCAATATGTGTGACAGTATAGTCACATTATATAGAATAAAATTAAAAAAAACCCCTATCTTTATTATGAGTTAAAAAGAAAATGTAGTCTAAGGTAGAATGAATGTCCATTGGAAATTCTGTCTATATGAATCTCAGACCATTATCTGATTATGCTTTCTCAAAGTACTATAACATTAAAGCTACATACAATGAGGGCACAAAATTGTTGTGGTCTGAGGTTTTCAGTCCATCTTGATTTCTCCAAGGGCTTGGAAATACAAGGGAACTATTTTGTCCCTGAACTCCTGTTCAGCCAAAAAAAAGTGTTGAGTGCATGTCAGGGTTAAACCCTATCAATCTGTGGGGCAAAAGAATCAAGACAGTATTTTAAATGCTTACTGCAGAACAAGGGAATGGTCTTTTGTTGAAATACAGCAATAAAAAGAAATGTCATAATGTTTTCACCTGCCCAAGTTTCTCAGGAGCTCAGCATCGTCCCTTGGAGGCTATTTTTGAGGCAGAGTAGAAGAGACTTGAAGAAGAAAATGGTGACTTGAGGTATAAAAAACCATCATGTGACTAATTAGAAAGATTCTGATAAGGCATTCAGATAGTATTACACCTACAATACACAACGGTAGGGTTTACCCTACTGCCGTAAAACAAGCTGAAAGGCTTCCTGAGAAGAGGAACAGAAACAATCTGAGAGTTGCAGATGGGTAAAGGTTAAGGTTAACAGTGGCTAAACCTGTAACTGGGCTTATTTCTCATTAAGTCTACTTGTCTACCTGTAATAAAAGGGTATACAATAGCGTTTTCCAAGATCAAGTTGAACCATAGAAAAAACATTCCCAACTTCTGCCAGGTTCGGTGACAAAGACTTGCGTTATAAAAACTTCTGAGACTGAAACCACCATTATTGTATCTTCTTGTGTTTCAGAAAGATGTAAACTGAGTGTGACAGAAAGCACTTGAAGGTCTTCTCTCAGGCGCAGCTATGCTAGTAGGATGGAAAGGTAAGTCAGGCCTTTCGCAGAAAATAATTACTTCTTTTAAATAAATGATAAAGAAGATTGAATAGATCATCAACAACATGTTAATTTCCTTCAATTTGCTGCCAGTAACTGTTCCCCACAGACCATAAAAGAGATTCTGATTTGACGTTAGATGCCTGACCATCTGTTTCCTGAACATCTTGTATGAATTGTTTGAAGGAATAGAAATTTGGCAAGCACATGTATCTTAACCTGTCCATTCATTTGTGTGAGCTACATCATTAGCAGTACACTATCTATAGTTCACAGTTGTCCCTCCCTTTTACAAGTCTGAAGTAATTATTTATGTGTAATGCACAGCCTGTCACACCAGGAAGGTAAATTGATAATACTGTCTCATGTTTATGTAATCTGTCTGTCAAAAGATTACCAGTAACAAAAAGAGATATAATTAACATATGTAGTGTTTCTCTTGAAAATTAATGAAATTCTTCCCCATCCCACAAAATCTTATATGACAGTTACATTTTTCGATACATAGGCAGCCCTGTTGTCTTCAACAAAGCTGGCTTTTAAAATGGAATAAATACAGCTGTTACCATTGGTGCAGGTAGCTTAGAGTTGTGGAGTCCTTGTCATTGATTTCATATCCTTGGTATGCAACAATAACAAGCTCTTGTTATCTGCTCTGACATAGACTCTTAGGTATAGATGTACAGTCATACTGAAATAAACCCATTCAACTATTTTGTTGGGAATTTTCTCTTTAAAATAAAATTATTAATTTCTCTAGATGGTTATGTGGACAATAAAAGCTTCAGTTATGAGTTAAATGAAGCATTTAGTAGAATTGTCTGTTTACTTCTAAAAAAAATTTAGAAGCTCTGAAATGTCACCACTACTATTGTATTTGGCACAGAGGTCAAGGCTACATTAAGGTACGGCAAATCATATTATAATCATGATTTGAACTAAAGTAAATCTTCTTTCTAGAGTTGGACCAGTGCTAGAAGACCTGCAAAGCACTAATGTGAGTGGAGAAATCTGGAAACAGACCTTTTGTTAGTATTATTATCAGTATACTAGATTTCTTGCAACTAAAATAAAAGCTAAGGAAAAAGATGAATCAGTTATTTTTCACAAATGTACCCTGAGAATTGAGGCATAACAACAGACGTGCAGATAATAAAATGATTCTTTAAGAACTTCAGAACCAGAGGGCTGCTTCTATGATTTTCTTACTGTCAATGAACATGCATATCAGATTTAAAATATAATCATAGGAAAGAAAAAAAAACAACAAAAATACTACAAAAAATCAATCAAGACCTGCACTTGTACATTTAAAAAAAAAAGTCTCTTTTTTTTTTTCATATGTTTGTTTATTAAGTGTCTTAAAAATATTTTCTACAATTTATTCTGGTTTTTAGAGCTAGAGGACAATGTTTTCTTAAACTATGTGAAATGGATGCATATCATCATCTAATCTCACGGGTGATGACAAGCAGATGTTAAGGTTGCATAAAGTTTGTGAAAACTCTGCATTGCCTACTAGCAGTTTGGGGGATGAGAAACGCTATTAATTCTGCATCCTTCTTGTCACTAAGCAAGCTGTTACCTGATTTACGTAACCCTGAGATCTGACTTTTAAAAGCATGATGTGTAACACTCTGCATGAAAATCCATAATTGCTACTAATAATTGATAAGAGGCTATTATGAGTGCTCAGCACAATTTTGACCTGAGAAAATGTGTGCTGATATATAGGAATTTTAAGGAGCTTTTAAAAATATTTTATTTTCAAATGCTTGCTGAATTAAAAACTTATCACAAAGTTCACTTTCACTTTTCTCATTTAAATTTGTTTATACTTTATACACCTACAGTAATGCAATTTGTACATGTTAGTGTTTTGGTGTGTCATTTTGGAAATGCTTAACATTCTGACATAAGGACTCAACACCATCAGGTATCCCTAAAAATATTTTTGTCCACTTTCTTATGAAGCTTTTTAATACACTGGATAATTTCCCTGCTCCCTCATCCCTCTTCCTTGTAGGAGCTGGGATCACCTTCAAAGCATAAGATTTCTGAGGGGATGAACAAAGGTTCTATGGTACAACAGGTGCACCTGACCTCTTTAAATTCAGTCAAAATAGGTCCATGGTGGTGCAGGGGGCAGCACAGGCTTACTTTGAGCCAACCTATCTCTTATATCTTCTTTGAAGTAACTTCTGTAGGCAGGAGCAATGAAGCTAAGGTAGCAAACTGTGCTTCAAGGGTGAAAATAGTCCTGAAAACTTGGACCAGCAAATGCTGGCAGAATTTCATAACATTTGAAGGCACCATGCTAGAAATCCATGCTGCATTCACAAAACCATAGTGTCACATCTACATGAGAGATCTCTGCAGTGAGGCAGAACATGTGCTTCTTTTAGGTAATTAGTCATTGCCAGCTAAACACACAATCTTTAGACCAATTTAGAAAAAAAAAATCCAAATTGAAAGGTGGAATTTTATGGATAGACATTCTAAATTTTCATTCATTTGCCAAGCATTTGCTGGAGGAAAGCACTTACCTTAGAGAGAATAACTTATTTCCCTTCCACATCTTTTGAAGAAAGTCTTAAAAAAAATAATCTTAAAAGATTTTAATTTTGCGATAGTGGCAGACAGTAGCATACTTAAAGAATTCACCATGCTCACTAGGAATATTTGCATCTCCTTCAAAACCTGACTGTTTGTGAGTTTTCTGTCCTTTGCTTTCTATTATTTTCATATTTTTGTATCTTCTAGATATAGATAGGAATATTTTTTTTTAAATTATATTGTCCTGTCCTTCTTAGATGGATGAGCCTGCATTCACTGAATGAAGACACCTTTGTGCTAGTCTCAGCAACTGAGATTTAGAAATAAAGACAGAAAAAGAAGAGGACAAACTATTTTGATATGACCACAGTCTCCATACAAATTGTTACACTTTTTGTTGGTGATTTACAAATTCCACTTCTGCATAGCTTTCAATTTTTTGGATTAATTTAGAGATAGTTGAGATAAATAAATTGAGAATGGATGCAACGGACACAGGGAACAAGGAAGGGTAACAGCACTTTTATATAAAACATGCCTCCTTTATGCTCTAGAGGTGTGCATGCTTGCAGAAGCAAGTCAGTGTGCTCTTTTAGTGGTTGACTTCCTGGAGCACAGCTTGGAGTGTGCTTGTGTCAGGCATAGCCTAAAAGAATCAAAGAATGACCATACTGGAGCATAGAAGTGTAAAACCATGTGGGGGACTGATAGAAGAATCTTGGGAAAAACAGAGATTAAGAAAACAGTCCAACAGAGAATTGAAATAGCACCATATAGCTCTTCTTCTATTTTACTATATTATATTCTATTATACTTCTATAATATTCTTCTAATATACTTCTATTTACATACTATAGTGAAGTATATAATTCCTTGTCACTAATTTGCTACTCTTTGTAACCTTTCAATGTTGTATAAATAGCATGAATTAATCATGAAATCTAAGCGAGATTAAATCTCACCATATGAAATATAAGGGCATTCACTAAACAAAGACCCCAACGACATGAAAATAGACTGTCTGCATATCACTGTTCACTGTTCTGCAGAAATACTGACAAAAGGAAGGATCCCTGACTAATGGCTGTTGAAAATAAAAACAAAGAGCAAGTAGTGATTAGAGAAGAAATAATGAGGTGGGAATCCTAGTCCCTATGATTCAATTACTAAAGCCAGTAAGTGTGATATAGCTTAGCCTTTATCCTGAACAGCTAAGCCTCTGTCCCTGCTGCAAAACCTACAGTAGGGATGCTCCACAAACTAAGAGGGATGACTACTTTAAGGTAGGCAGAACATACTAGGGGATACCTGGAGAGGGATGGAGAGACACACTCTGGCTTTGAACAAGAATTGGGGATTGTGCAGAAATTATTGTGTAATGAAACAGAGAAGAAAAATCTTGAAAGTGGAGGCATAGGGCTGAACTGGAGTGGAATAAATGTAGAGAAATGGAAAGAGACATTAAAAAGGATGGAGATATATAAGGCAAGCTCTTGGTCAGTCTACTTGTCTCACCAACCCTGTAGCTGATCATCACTTCACACTTTCTGGTTAAAGTCCAGTTTTAACCACTTTCTGTGTGAGTGTGTTCTCCATTTTGTGTGTGTGTCCCACTGGCAAACTTCAAGGCAGACTAGCTGGCAAACAGAAGTCTGGGTAATGGTTAGTGGGGAGACCAAGGACCTGGGAGCTAGTAAGCTGGAGACTTGTGATCTGAAAACTGGACTGCAGAGAAAATGGAGCACCTGGGAGACAGACACTGGTGAAACCTGGAAAGGGTTTTTCTCTGAGAGTCCTGAGAAACAGAACTGGGTTATTCATGCTGTCACTGTTTTAAGTGAGTGACTGACAAGTTATTCTTCTTTCTCTGTTAATCTGTTTTCAAGCAGATGTGCCAGTACAGACCTTGTGTGCCCATGGAGGGTTAGTACTGAGCTTCACTCCTGGTGGGACCTGGAAATGGAGACAGGAGCAGCTCCTCTTGGCCACCCTCAGAGGGGATGGCCCACCTGCATCATTTACTTGGCTGGATTTAGCTATATATTATATGTGAATTAAATACTCTTAAGTTTATCTACTAATCTTAATGCTTCAAAACGGAAAGGTCTGTGAGTACTCCCAGTAGTGTTGTTTTGTTTTGTTTAGGTTTTGCAGCAGAAGGATAGGTCTTTGTGGAGTTTTGGAGGAGCACTGTTTTGGATTTTTTTGTATCATTTGGATTTTTTTTGTATCATTTGGATTTATTACTGTATCATTAGCTTGAGCATAGTTGGAGTTGAGGATAAGGGAGGATAAAAGGTGATAAACATAGACATGCAATTATCTGTTTTGTTGTCTTTCTCTGAAAAGTTCATGTTGCAGCTAGACTGTACAAATCTTGTCAGGAAGTGACCTGAGATAGCCAGACTCATCTCCCTCCAGGTCATATTTTAGCTGGCTCTGATGTTTAGGGTATCCAGCCTGCAAACCTGAACTGAAGTTTTGCCTGTGGAAAAGAGATTCTGTTTCAGGATTCCTTTACTTTTTCAATAATTCATGTTCCATGCATTACGGTGTCATGTCTTATAGCACAAGTCTGAGGTGCAATTTTGTTGCCATGAAAAGTTGCAGACCAGAGCACTTTCTTTCATGAGTGTGATAAAGATAAAATACTGCAGGGCAGGTTATCAAGGTATTGAAAGGATTAAATGTGGTTAGAGATAGCTTTGGGGTTTTACTTTGTGTAGGAAAAAAACTTTTGTGAAGAAAAGGGACTAATAAGTTGTACCACCTGAAGGAGAGCACATTCTTTTTTTGGGTCTATTGAGGTTATCTAGAACCTTACTGGGGCAAAGCAATAAAGATAGAGGGAAAAAAGTATTGATTTAGATGTAAAAGGAAGCCTAAGGTTTGAAAATGTTTTATATCAATTTTTTGAAAAAAATGTTGCTACCAAAAATTTTAAGACATGGAAATTTTTTTATTACACTGATATTTTTATTTACTGTTTTTACCTTATATCAATCTGCTTATTTAATTAATTACTGAAAAAGTGAAAGTTAGAAAATCTACTTTCTAAGTTTATATTTTACCCATATGGGCATAATGAGAGGTGGTACCCCATAATCTGAAGAGTCTTCCTAGGAAGAAATCTTTGATAAGATTACTGTTGCATGCCATTTTATGAAAAAAATATAAAGCAATCCAGTTTCATTTAGTGGCCAATCTTCAAATGTAGAAATACAGTAGGCAGCACGTAAAGATAAAATGTTGACTTAACAAGATGTACTGCTATCTGATCTTGCAATCTTTGATTAATATTTTCCTCACCTTTTATGTCCTGTTGCAGCAACACACTTTAATTATAACCAACAAAATTTCCAGGAATTATCAATGTGTTTGTATGCAATACCCCTCAAAAGTCCAGAAAATTGTCATTCTCCAACTTCAACATGTTCAAATGTCATTGTTCTCTGTGAAAATTTATAGTCCTAAACACTTATTTCTTGTGGTCATACATTACCTTTGTCTTTGGCTCTATGCAGATGTGACTGTATAGTTTGAGGCATGGGAAATTATTACCAGCTTCCGAGGTTGTTTGTTTTCCTGTTTAAAAAGAAGACAAAACTTTAAAGTTGATAGCTTTTTTTTTTTTTTGATTGAATACCTCATGCTATGTCTTGTCTTAATCTAGCCTTATAGTGCAGTAGGGGTGAACACATAATCTTGCTGATATTCCTTTAATTGCAAAAGGACTGTCATATTTAAAAGACTAAGATCTCAATTGTGTGTGATTTTAAAATTATTTTAATTTAGTTCCTGTCAATGATGATCCTGACTTTTATATATGAAGATTTCTAAGTACTTCTTCAACTGTTTGAGGTTTTTTTATTATTTTTTAAATATTGAAGAAAGTATTACATCAAAATGGAAGTTGTCCCCAAAATAGAAATTGAATTTTGGTGGAGCTAATTGAACAGAATATAGAAGGCCATCTGTATAGGAATAATTAGACCATTGCAGTGAAATTTCATAGATGAACAATTCAAGTGACAAGAAAAATAATGTAAAAATATTGAAGTTTCAGTGTATATTCTCTCTAGAGCCCTCTGTTCTGTTCTTACTGATTTCATTACCATAGCCTGGGACATAATGTCATCAACAGAAGGTCATAAATTTTTTGTGTAGTTCACCCTTTCAAATCAGGAAGGACTCTTGTCACCCCAATGTTTAGTGAAGAAACCCTATCCCTGCAGGAACTGGTAACACTACCAGGTTATTGGAGGGGGTGGGGAGAGGGATGGGAGCGGTGGGTAGGTGGGTGTGGAGAAGAAAATGTAAGAGCTTCCAAGAGAAATAAAATTATCAGTAGTAACATTTTTTGTCAATAGAGGAAATTTTGAACAGGAGCTAATGAACTGAAATTAGCAGTCATATCACACTGAAAGGGTGCTGTGATTGATGTTAGTTCAAATGCAACAGGGATGTTGCTGAAATTTTAGCTGTAAATGCAGTTGAAAATCAGTGATAAATGACAACAGGTAAGAAGTAATTTTGACTAGGGTAAAACAAATATTTTTCTGTGGTGATGGTTATTGAACAATAGTGTGGTGACAATAGACACTGGGCAAGCTGGTACACGAGAAAGCCTTGACACACCATACAGTTTGAGTTCTGTTGTTTCTAGTTGCTGTATCCTTTAAGGCATCTAAAAGCACTTTTCTACTACCACTCATCTATGTGAACAACTGCTATAATTGTTAGTGATGACAACTGAGTTGCGACAATCCATGAAAAGTTTTCTCTTTAACAGATAATCTGTGTAACTGCTAAATATACCTGTTCCTGGTGCTTGAAATTAGTTTTCTTGGTGGTACACTGATTGTAGAAAAGGCTTGAGATGGTAACCTCTGCTTCATATGTATTTTTAGTCCTGTGGAGTTTGTGAGAAAAATCGGGTTTACTTCATTTCTGTAGAATACAATATGTCAGTATAGATTTTACTTACAAAAGGAGAAGAAATGTAGTATGTAATCACTACGTACTCATTGTCCTTAGCCCTCTATGCTTTAGGCACTGAAAAATAACAGTATATTGTAAGACTTCTCTCTCTTTTCAGTGACTCTTTTGCCTTCTGATAATTACTGATATCTTTTATATGGGAAATATATACATCTGAAACAGTGGAAAGGTTTAGTCCTCCCTGAAAACTTGATGGATATAATAGTTGTCTAAGGTATAATAGCAACAGGTATATGAAAAGAATGCTTTCTTAAAATATACTAGTCTCTCTTTCTTTTCTCAGCTAATTACACCAATCAAATAGTTTCTGCTATTTTTACTAGGGCTTGGATATTTTAGCAGTGCAGTGTTATAGCTGCTGAAGCCAGAAAAGCAGGTCAGTTGTCACAGAATCATAAATTATATGGAGTTGGAAGGGACCTCTGGAGATCACCCAGTCCAACCCCCCTTCCAAAGCAGGTCCTCCTAGAAGAGGTTGTACAGGAACTTGGCTAGGAGGGTTTTGAATGTCTCCAGAGATGAAGACTCCACCACATCTCTGGGCAGCCTGTTCCAGTGCTCTGCCACCCTCAAAGTGGAGATGTTCCTCCTCATGTTTAGATGGAACTTTTTATATATAATTTTGTGCCCATTTCCTCTTTTCCTCTCACTGTGCACCACTGAAAAAGAACTGGTCCCTTCCTCTTGACACGCCTTTTAAGCATTTATAGGTGTTGATCAGATCCCCCTTCAGCCTTCTCTTCTCCAGACTAAAAACACCCAAGTCCCTCAACTTTTCCTTGTAAGAGATGTGCTCCAGGCCTCTAATTATCTTGGTAGTCCTCTGTTGGACCCTCTCTAGCAGTTCCCTGTCCTTCTTGAAGTGGGAAGCCCAGAACTGGACACAGTACTCCAGATGGGGCCTCACCAAGGCAAACAAGAGGGGCAGGATAACCTCCCTCAATCTGCTGGTCATACTCTTCTTGAAGCACCCCAGCATGCTATTGACCTTCTTGGCCACAAGGGCTGTTGTCCACCAGGACTCCCAGGTCTTTTTCCTCAGAGCTGCTCTCCAGCAGATCAGCTCCCAACCTGTACTGGTGCAGGGAGTTATTCCTCCCCAGCTGCAAGACCCTACACTTGCCCTTGTTGAAATGCATGAGGTTCTTTTCTGCCCAACTCTCCATCCTGTCTAGGTCTTGCTGGATGTTGACACGGCCTTCTGATTTGTCAGCCACCTCTCCCAGTTTTGTGTAATCGGCAAGCTTGCTAAGGATGAGACCTTCATCGAGGTCATTGATGAAAACATTGAGAAAATATTGTCAACTTTCTTCCAGGTGCATTCTGGGAGGGGCAGGACCAATACACTTTCTAATGCTTTCACTTAAGCATATTAGTTGCATTATGCAAATGATATAATTTCTTCTGGTTTCCTTAAGAGATTGTTTCAAAGTGAAATTATTTACGCTATCATAATTTGGAGATTTCTTTTTTCTTTTTTTTCTCCTTTCTTAAGGCCTTTATTTTTATTCTTTAAACTTGTCAGTGTTCTTACTTTCCTGGGCCCATTAATCTCTTCCTTTCACTTAATGAAATATTTACATCTCCAGTAATGGTTCGTTATTGCCCTAAACCATTGCTTTCTGATTTTTATTTTAGCCAAGGTGTATGTGCCTTCCTTTTTTTTCCAGTTTCAAATGTTGCTTCCAAATGTTGGTTTAATGTAATTTTTTGAATTCTCTTTGAACTGCTAACAGTTTGTTGGACAGTCAATAATAGGAGTATATATGGGATCTCTGCCATGCCACCTGTGCAATTACTGTCCTGATATGTACTTATATTAAAATCTAAGATATTTATTTGGCTTCTCTTCAACATAAGAAGTTCATTGCCAGTTTTATTACAAGTGTTTCTAAGTATCTTCTTTCTGTTAAATAGCTATTTATATTAGTTTTGTATCATGCATCAGTTCTTAAGACATCATAGAATTCATGTCTAATGGAGCAGGCCTTGTGAAAATGTCATTTATTCAAGTTTTACAGGGAAATGTAGTGTGTTTCTTAGTGTATAAGATATTTTAAAATAAAACTATCAATAAATATTAGGATGTTAGCACAGAGTATTTTCAGGGCTCATGAAATTTCCCTGATGATATACTCACATGTCCTTGGTCTCACTTAAGCCACAGGAACTATAATTTCCCAAGTATAACTGTTAGAGTCTAGAACCAAATGTTTTATTTTAAACTTTAGAGTACATAATGACCTTCTTTTCCTAATTATCACTCTTTATTGAATATTCAAAACACTCAAAATACTGCTACCATTTCATAGGTATTAAAAAATTTAAGAAAGTTTGAAACTTAATGGAAGTTTTATATGACAATTTCCAATATGACAGAGGTCTTTCCTTTTTTAAAAATGCAAGCAAGCGATGTGGAGTTCAGCATCTGCCTCACTTTAAGTACTATTTAGTTCCACTGATTTTCTTGCATGATCTTGATATTTGGCAAGTATTTATACATTTTATTAGATGAGATTACTTGCTTTTTGAAATTAAATAAGTAAATTCAGTTAGACTAGATGATTGTTGTGGCCCTTCCAACTGAACTATTCTATTCTAAATTAATAAATATATATTATCTGGTTCTCTAACATTTTATAAAAATTATTGTGTCTGGGTCCATACCTGTTTCTGGAAAGATATATTTTCTTAAGGACATTTTAAAGGAATAAAATCTTTAGGCCATGCCTCAGACTGATAGTTTATTTGACACAAGACATTTTTGAAAAATAATTTGTGGATTTTCTGTAAGGTTAAGCTCTACTTTTTTGATTTAACTGCATAGAAGGGCTGACTTTGACCATTTTGTAGAATTTAGGGAAGAGCTAAAAAGGTTTTTTTTTCACTTGTGAGGAAGACCTTTCATGATAATCATGATAGTCTGTGAACCAAGATTACAAGTTCCTTTATAATTATTCTGTTCCTCTTTATAAACCCACAGGTATTTAAATTAAACAAAAGATAAGCTTCTCGGGTTTTTAATGGCAAGAAGGGAGGCACCCAATGTCATGGAGTAATTGATATAAAGGGTTAATCTTGCTCCAGAAATCAGAGTAACACTGCAAAAGCAATGATTGCATATTTCAGACATTTCTGGGAATATGAACATCAGAAACCTTTCATAATCTTCATCTTCTTGCAGTGTTCTGTAGACAAGATAGCTATTTTCTGTCTTTCTTAAAGCAGCTAAAAATACAGCATGGCAAACTACAAAATGATTAATCATCCCTCAGGATTTGGAGTTTTCAAAGGCATATTTCTGAGCCACGAATCCATACCTGGAAGGGTTTTCTGCCTTTTTTCCTCTCATAAACCTGGTTCTTGGTACACCAAATCTGCACATAAAAAGATAGAACATTTTTCTTAATCTTGTACTTTTTCTTTCTCAAATTCTTTTACACACCCATTTCTCAATTAACTTGCATTTCAAATTATTGTCTACCACAGGATAATTTTGAATCCTGATTTATTTCAGGTCAATTTATGTCAACCTAATTAGTATCATACATCTTTTTTTTTCTTAAGACTTGAAGTCATACAAAGAGCCTGGTCCAGTGCCATTAATGCAAATTAATATGTTTATATCGGTATTACTGTGTGTTCAGTCAGGCTTTCAGATGTTCTTTGCTTCAGATTTCTGCATTAAAATTTTAAGCCTCCTCAGATGTCCTGGAAATCAGCAGTGGCTATGCTGATGGCCAAATGAATTCTTTATTTGTCATTTTTAACTGTGGTGGGCATGATTCATCCCTGGAATCTGTCAAGGTTGGGTTGGACAGGGCTCTGAGCAACTTGATGTAGTTGAAGATGTTCCTGCTCTTTGCAAAAATGTTGGACTAGATGACCTTTAAAAGTCTCTTCCAACCCAACCTATTATCTGATTCTGATAGATACTGTAAAATAACACATGACTTGGAGAAAATTAGTCTGAACTAAGCAAGACAGATAGTCCTCTATGATTAGTTACATAAGATTACAACAAGGCTAATACAAGATACTGCAATTCCTTTAAGATATGCTGTAGCTGTTACATTTGCAGAGAAATGTTGGAGTGAATGGACACTGCCTCGTGACTTTAGATCAACTTGCTATTTTCTAAAAACTCTGACCATTGCAATGAGAGGGAAGAACTGTATTTTTGTCTTTTAACATCCCTCAGCATATCCAACTTTTCTCCATTCAGTCTTCACCAGAAGCATTCATCAGTTGACACATCTGCTGTAAAAGATGAGAATGTATCAGCTTCTCATCTGTCAAAGCAGAACCTGTTCATCTCTCTGTAGTAGGCTGTTGTATTCTAATACTGTAAAAAGCTATGATGTTGTTGTTTTTTTTCTCTTTAGAAACAATCACATCCTTTATCACCGAGAAAAAACCCCAATCTACATGACCAAAAGGCATAACTTCTGAAATTCACTGTAATCTCTTAGCCCAAAACCCCAATGGAACTTGTGAGATTGGAGAATGGAACAAGTGAGTCTGGAGATTGCAAAGCATTGGTGAACTGAGGTAGCAAACATTACTGTGTTAAGTAATCATTTCAGCTTTCTCTTTCCATTTTTCATACTCTGGGACTTACATTAAAAACAACACAAACCACAACACATTTTGAGCTCAGCAGATCGGACTTTAAATCATTTCACTGCTGTACTGAATGAGATTAAAAAAAATCAATACGAGAATAACAAGGGTGTTTATGCTCTCTGGCAAAACTTTAAAAACAAATTGAGTGTAAAGGAAAACTGCACTGTCAGAATGCTTGTGTAAAAAACATCCTAGGTGTGCAGCATGTCTTTACTGTTTCTACATAAATCTTATCAGCATTTATCTATTGTTTCTTCAGCTTAAAGAACAAAAATTTAATAGAAAGTGGATTTTTTTTTGTTTTCTGGAAAAAAATAATGCCTTGAAAACTTCCGTGGAATTAAATTCAAGATCTCATTGTTATGGAAGACATCACAAGGTAATCACAGCAACACTGGCAAATTTAAAATTTAGAGATCAGAGGTGCAACCAAATATCTCTAAGCCTTCAGGGATATGAAAGTGCTATGGTTTCACACACCTTTATAGAGGCTTAGTCTTGCTTTTAAAAGTTTGTTTTATTACTTTGGAGGAAAACAATTCTCTGTGTTACAAGATAATGATGGTTCTCATTTATTTTAGATGGTTAGATAGAAGCTCTTTAGTTCAAGAAGTCTCTTTGCTTTTGTACAGCTTATCTCAAAATCACTTATTTTAAGATAAGTAGTTCTGTTACATATCTAAAAGCCAGTTTACCTAAAGGGTTGTATTGATACAGTGGAGTTTCTCAACTTACTTAAGTTTTACATTCATTGTTTATTTTGTTTATTGCTTTAATGCCTGTGTCTGTTTTAACTTTTGAGGAACTCCTAAAACCTCATATTTTTCTCTGTGAGTTCTAGGCATTCTTTTTGGGTGGGATTGTTGTATATTTTGAGTAAACAATATTAAACAGTGGCATAAATGTCAGCATTTAAAAAAAAAAAATCCTCCTATATAAACTGAAAATTAATTTAGAGTGGAATTCCAGGATTTTTGGTGGATATTATGACAATGATCATTATGCAAGGGCTCCATATTAAATAATTTTCACGTACATAGTTTCAGAGACAGATAATACAATCATAGACCTGTACGTCTGTCTCACCAGACCCCTTGTTGGGGTCAATATATTCCTTTCAACTTGTGTTACTGGGACATTGGAAATTTAGTCTTGGTCGCTGTCAGCTATTTCATTAGCATTTTGAAGTTCACTAGTATCTTTTCCTCTGTAGTGGTAATTGATAAGAACTAAATGCTCACATTAGATCATGACACTTCAGCCTGGTAAAATGTTACACCTCCTTATGATTGTTATGCACTCTTTACCACAACATCGCATATAAAAGGTTTAGGAAGACAGAATATCTGTGACCATTCACAAGATATGAGTCTGCTTATTTCATACGTGGGCTATATATGACACTGGGAACCCTGTTCATCACTGTATCATTCTAGCTTTATACTGGTATAAAACTCCATGGTGTCTAAAAGACTACAAAAGCCTAATACCAGAGCAAAATAATGACTATCAATGCTCAAAGAACTGGATTTAGTGTGAGAAACAGGCAGACTTCACATTGGTGTGTTCATCTGGCTTGACTTTTGCACTTGTGTTTAATTACACCCCCACCTTTCTTCCCCACATTAATTTCTGGAAAATTACAAGTGTTCTTACTCTTGATGAATCCTCTATAGTAGTACAAGAGATTTTCTTAAACATCTCTGACTATTAAACTGCTCAGAATCTACAAGATTTTCAGACAAACCACTTGAGCCATAATTTAATTTAATTAATAACCGTGATGAAAACCCTACTTTTGCCACCTTTGTTTTATTTTTATGTTTAGAACCTTTCTCTTTTGCAGTGCATGTTGCCCCTTCATGCTTTCTTCTCTTAGCAGCCTTTAAAAGTGCGGTTGTTAAATAAGCCTTCTCTCCCCCTTGTTTTTGGTTGTGTAACTTACTTGTTGTCTTTCCTTTGCTGTTGATCTATTAGAAGAAATTGGAAGTTTATGGAATCTCCAATTAGAGTTGATTTAATTTCAGTTCAAGTCTTACAACAGCAGTTGTCCTGATGTATTATGGTAAAGGTATATGAAATATTAATCTCCCCCCCGACAAAAAAAAAAAAAAAAAAAAGGTGTGTGTGGGGAGTAGATTTTGGCATGCATGATTTATCTAGTTAGTTATTTTTCTTTCTGGTTTTGATTTGTACTACAGTTGCAGAAAATTTTATCACAATCTCCTTCATGTTCTCAACCTCTCTATTTTAACAGCGAACTCTATTAATAGTCTAGCTAAGATTGTTTACTTCTCTATTTATTAAGTTCTGTTAGCAATAATACAGTTATTTACTTCCTATTTACTTTTATCCCAATTATCATCAATGTCAAATCAGTGTCTTTACCAAAACTCAGGGGATCAACCTAAAGACCAAAGAAATGAAAATGTTTAACTGGGCTGGAAAAAGCTAGCCATATTCATTTACCACAACTCTAAATATAGATCGATTAGGGATGACTTGGGTTTGAGTTTGCAGTAGACTTCCTGAAAATTTTAAAAGAAATAAAGAAACAGGCAGGGAGTGATTTTTTTTTTTTTTTTCTGCAGAGTTCAAGAGCTGAAAGTTAAAAACTCTTCTCCAAAAAGTAAGAAAAATTAGATAGTATTTTCTTGAGTTCTCTAACAAGAAGTGGCAGGGAGCTCAGTTGACATATGCATATTTTAATTTTTTAAAAGAGAGAATGAGAAGGACTTTGGAGTTATAAACTATTAAAGCAGAATGAAATCAAGAACAAGGGTGTACACAGCAGCAAGTGACTTTCTTGTTTATATCTTTGATGTTAATCCAAAATCTGGATTATTTTTGTTTGTGTAGAGAAACAAAACACAGGTCAAAATGATACTGTGTTTGTTGGGGAAGATTAGAGGATGAAGGAACACAGCAGAAAATGGATAGATAAAAATGAATTCTACTGTAGACAAATAGGCGCAAAATGGTTAAGAACAGGGCATAGTAACTTCATTGAACATGAAATGAAATTATTGGAAGAGAATGAGAAGGGAAATAATTGAAATCAGACAACGCTGAAAAAAGTAAGGTTAGCAATCTGAAAAATAACATCAAAGGCATAAAACTTAAGGAAAAATATCTATTCAAGAAGTTGAAATCCATTAATAAGGTATTAAAGGGACCATTATTGTAGGATTTAATTCAGAGTGATATTTGCAAAAAATATTTGCAGGGAATGAAAGTGCTAACAGTGCTATTTCCATTGCGAACAGTAAGAAAGCATTACAAGTTATATTTTACCCACCCTGGAAATAGCATGAATGATATGGAAATAAGTTAGAGAGTAAGAAGTAAGCTGATTACTCTGTCTGTTTGTTTCATGACAGTGAAGGTGAAATTGACATTTTAACTCAGCATTGCATCACGTACTGAAAAAATATGCTACTTTCTATGTTCTTTGTTGTAATTTCGTAAGGGATATGATCTTAGTTTTTATCCTTTGTCAGCACATTGTTGAAGCTGTAGCCTTTCTCTGTATCTATGCAGGTAGAGAAACTCCTGAAAGGGACAAAAAGGTTTTAGATTTAAAAATAATTTTTATTCAAAAATAAAAATGTGAAAAGGAAAGTATTAATTTTCAAAACCAGAAGAAATCAAAGCAATAAATGAATAGGACAGAAGTAGAGATTAGTATATTCATCTTCTGCTGTCCATAGTGTCCCTGTAGACTGGAACTTCCTTCTGTGTTTCAGTTCAATTAACTTGTTACTTCCTGAACAGCAAAATTTGTTCATTTCCTTTCTATCCCAGAGAAGGCCTTATCACTGTGTGTGTGGTTTTGCTGCCAGACGCTTCCTTTCTGCTGCCTCTTAGCCTCTGTGTGAGCTCCAGCCTCTGTGCTGGATCTCGCTTGCCAGCTCTGCAACCTTTCCTGCTCTGATGACAGCACCCTGGGGACATGAATGTCCTCCTCCCCTTCCAGAGCTCTCTGCTGGAGCCAAGCTCTGCTTGAGGAAAGAATAAACATATTCTTGGGATCATAGATATATAGATTTGAACAAAGATGGCCAAATGCGCAAGTACAATTGTCTACTATGCATTAAAGCACTGTATAATTCCTGATAGATATTTGATTTATTTTTATTGATTCATATTTAATTCCTTGATTGCCTTGAAGTTATGTTAATATACCTTTTATTTATTGTATAAGGCATGATTTTAGTCACTTTGAGATTATGCGTTATTAATAAAATGTAGTTAGCTAAATGGTACAAGTTCATTTTATTTTATGGCTAAAGTAAGCCTGATTTTATGGTGGTGCTATTTCTGCATACACTAGCATTGAAAGTCTCCTCCTTACTGGAAATAATTTCTAGGATATGTATCAGAAAATTAAAATTTAGATGTCTGGGCAATTTTTCTAATGAAGCATTAGTATTGTAGAGTTTTATTTCTTTGGTTTACTTTTATGATTGTGTCCTTTTTTTCACACTACCTTGTAAGTCTTTTATCACATGCTGTAGTGGTAATCCCTTTCCAACATGCCCTTCATAGTTTTGAGTGCTTTGTTTGTTTTGTACACTTGAAGCTTCTGTAACTACAGATTAAGCCTGTTTCATAGAAGCAGTCAATAGCAGTACCTGGTGGCGATGGGAGCCCTCAGAAAAAAAAGCACATTAGGTAAAGCTCAGTTAAGAACTTAATTTAACTGTTGGAAGAAGAAAAAAGAAAAGAAAAAAAAAGGCCAAAAAAAAAACCCAAACCAAACCAAAAGCAAAACCCCCAAACCCCAACACAGTGACCCAAACCCATATAGCAAAACAAACTAAGGAGATAGTAACAATTCAACAAAGCAATGCTGTTCTAGATGGATAAAGTTGTAAAACTTTTAGATTGAGAACATAACCTTGCTATAAATCCACAAACTACTTTCCTCTAGGTTTCGCTTTTTAATTTTTTTGTTTGATGTATTTGTATAAATTGTCTCGTATGAAAATTCACTGAATCATAAATATTTGGCATAAATTACCCTGGCTGGTGTCTTTCTAGGAGTCATAGTGTTCTACTTCTCTTGAGGCAAAAGAGACTAAATCGTCAGTAATGACAATGTGAGTGCAATTGTACATGAGATGGGTGAACAGAAAAATCTTATTGTAATTGTTTTCCAAATCATCAAGCAGGGAAACAAGGGGTACATTTTGCACTTTACATCTTCTGCCTATTGTGTCACTTTTATATAACATTTATAATGTTGTATAGTGAATGTTTCTGTTAATTTTGAGACACTTTCTATTGAATTTGTCTGCGGTTTTATTATTTTATTTATTTTCTTTCTCTGGGGCAGAATTTTCTGGAATGTGGTGGTTCTGTGCTCTTATTCCTAACAGCAATGGAAAAAACCCAATGATGTTGCACTTTATTTCTCATTACCTGTAGATAAACAGCCAAAGGCTGTCTGGCCTACATCCTTACAGAGTTTCTGCAAAAGTTTGCAATTATTTCCAAATTCAGATATGAAATGCAGATCACATCCCAATGTTAATTAATAATGTTTAAATAGTTGGAGTGTTTATTTGGAGAAAATCAAGTGAATGAAATGGAAATAACCTGGACTAGCTCACTTTCACTTGTTCATTTTCTGCCTCTTTCTGGAACAACTCTTCCAGGATGTTTGCAGGAGTTAATGAAATTTAAATTGGAAGTACTAAACTTGATCAGCGAAAAAAAATGTGTGTGTTTTCTATGAATTGGATTCAGACAAAGACAGTTGCAGTAAATATATTTTCCCCTAACTGGCTCGATGTTGTATGTTGGCTTTTAGCCTGCTCATGGTTTTGTTCTCTGCAATTAGACAAACTTAAATTCAGGGGACAGTTAAAACTTTAGCATAAAATAAGACTATGGCTTACATTTCACAATTGTAAGCTATTGCATGATACTTAGAAGGAAGACTTTTATCATCAAAACAATAGCACTAATAAGTAGGGCTTGAAATAAGCAGAGAAAAACAAAGAAAAAACTGGCTTTAAAAATTACACTGTGAACCTATAATCAGATTTTATAATATATTGCTACTATGTTTTACTTAGCTCAAGTCTTAAGGAAAATCAAAGACAGTAATTTGGAAAAGCTCCCCCATAACAGTATAAACATAATCAGTTCTTTCCTAAACAGATGCGATAAGAGCTGTTAAATACATTGTCAATGCATAATTTGCATTTTAATAGTGAAAGTATGCTGACAAATTACAGTTTTCTGCCTTTTTAAAGTATGTATATGACACATGAATGTTGCATAGTATTATTGCTGAAGCATAGAGATTTTAATTTTTTTTCTAATATCATTAGTTTTAAGCATAAACATTGTGCTTCCAGCTCTTGCTGGTTAACAGGCAGTCATTTTTTTTCCCTTTCTACAGCTATTTAAAAATAAAGTTAGTTAAAATTAGCATTATTTTGAAAAGAAAAAAAAGTATTTCACTTTTATGTATTATTTTCTTCTTGCAAATTTTCCTTGTTGGGTTCTTGTTAGGTTCTTCATGGAAATACTGTTCTAATACTGTTCTCTCTCTCTCTCCCTCTCAAGACAGTGTCTAACAGTTCTCTACTGCAATATTACCCTCTGTAACATAAAACTAAAACATGTTCAGAAAATAGAAACCATTCTTCATGGCTAAACATTGTCTTTCATATCCCTAGACTTTCTCCCTTTATTCCAGTTCATGAATTTGAAATGGCTTCTACACAGCCTATTATAGCGGCTTAAGATACTGTAAATGGTACAAGCACATAACAAAACTATTCTACCTAGCTACACGTGGAGTCCTTTTTTCTGTTTTACTAACAACTGAAAAACTATAACAGAGGATCAGTATTGTAGACTTATTCTAAATGAAAATGACTTCTTCATCTGGAAAAGATGAAAGCAGATAAAAAAGTAAATGTCTGGAGAGACTGAAAGAACAGTTACCTCTCATGAGGGCTGACATCTTTTATTCTCTCCCAGGAGAAACGTATAAATGTGTTCAAGCTTCTTTTGGCATGAAGGTAACTTTCTATGAAAGTATCTTCTGAGTCAGTTCACTTGAAAAGGTGGTTTTGTCTCTAGCAGTTTGGGGTGGGTAGATTTTAACTGTAGGTAAAGTATAGTAGTGAGTTTCACATTCTAAAGCTGAGGCAGTTACTGGTTGCTCAGTGGCAACCTCTAAATGCAATACTGTCTCCTTCAACCTGTTCCACATAGCTCAGGAAGTCTGTGGCATAGCCATATCCAAGATTTTGTGCATGAGGCCTTTAATGCTAGAATAGCTTTCGTTGTGGCAGGATGATTTCCCTCATCCTTATATTGCTTTCTGCAATGGTAATAATACAGTTTGATAGAATGCAAAATATCAGTTGCCCAACAGTTATGCAAGAGTAGCATGAATGCTTTCAAGCAGGATGGGAAGTTATGGAAGATCTATCCCTGTGTGTGGTTTCAGATCCTGCGTAAATTGAAAAAACAACCGAACCAACAAACAAAAAGACCCACATAGAAACTTCACAAATTATGATTCTTAATTAGAAAAGTAAAGCCTGTGTTTGGAATACTTAACAACACTTGTGAGTAAAAAAGCTTCTTAATCCAAAGAACAAATCAGCTACAGATTGTGATGTGTGACTTTGGATGGCACATAATAACCTATGTAATCTCACCTGCTTCTAAAAACCTGCAGCTATGATTTTATAGCACAGTCATTAGTTTGTTTTTATTCAAGGCGTAACACATCTGCACTTCATTATATCCCCAGGCTTAAACATATTGCGCTCTAACTACCATTACACAGGCTCTTCCATCCCATGACAGACATTGCACTTTCATTTTATTTTGTTTTACAGAGTGCTTATTTTATGACAGGCTTCTGTTTTCTTGTTTGGTTTTCTGGGTTGGGGTTTTTTTGGGACTGTTTAATATTTTGCAAGAGTGAAGTTACATCCCATTTTAGGGAAAATAATTTTCAACTATAAATATACACTATCTCCTGAAACAAAAGATATTTTGTCTAAGTTAATAAAAATGTATTTGTAGTCATGAACTGCCTTAGGATTAATTTATATTTCTTGATATAAAGTGTGAATACTTTTAAAATATATGAGTTCATTATAATACTATATACACAGATATCTGTATTTTTACACAGAAATTGCCAAATATATGTGTCAAAAAATACACTCATTCATCCATCCACAAAAACCACTTCAGCTGAATACATATATTATCCTTTGTTTTGCTACACATGCACAAACACACACATATGTATCCAGAAAACTGAATATTTATTTTTTTGTTTATACTGATAATCACATATTGGCCTAAATTCCTGTGTAACACGCTTTGTTGGAGCTACAGTCCACAAAACTTGGTTGTAAATGTCTTTAACAGTTAGGGAATGTTTAATCCCAAGGATACTTCAGTACAGACTGAAGATGGATATTTACATTCTAATCAAAATTTCTTTACTATCCATCAGACATCAATTTAACAGGTAATGCCTCTGGAAAAAAATAATAAAGACTTTGAAGAACTGTGCTTTTAATGCTTTTAATTTATCAACATGTTGAATTGAATATGTTCTATAATAGCTCTAGCCAGTGCTTACAAATTTTATGTATTTGATACTTTTACAAGTACATAAATACAGTTGCAAAAGGGTTTTTTATGATGTTTATTGTTGTTGAAAAGGAAAATTATAGAAAGAACTTCCAAATAACGATACTGATAATCTTTGTCATAGCATCTAGGACTTCATACATTATGCTCATAAAGTTACAGACACAGATATTGTTTATCAGAAATCGGTGTTCCTATAGCAAAGCATAATAATCTAAATATTCTAGGTTGCACTGTATATGAGCTTGCTAACAAATGTGAACAATATCTCTGATCTTTACAGATCATTTTTGCTAAGCATAAGAATTGAGAGAAATTGAAAGAAACAGTCATACTTTTATTTTAGAACCTCTAATCTATTTCTCTGCTACTTAAGGCTTATTCCCAGAAGTATGGCAATATTGCAATACGTAAGGAAGGTAGAAATGCAATTTTGTGTAGCAAACTGTATGAAATAACCATTAAAGTTAAACCAAACAGAAACATTGTTTCATATAACACAGAGTCAAGTTGCAGGTTTCATTGTTTTAGAGTTCTGTAGAGGTCAGAATACATAGAGGCTAAAAAGGAAGTTAGGCAAATCCACAAACAAGAATTAAATCCTGTCAGTGACTATCAAACATGATGGACTCGATGAAACCTGCATCTTTAGAGAGCCTTACAAACCACTGATAACCAGTACTGGAGGGGAACGTGAGAACCTAGGGTTTTTTTCTACAGTTTTACATAGTAGCAGATGTTTTGGAAAATATTAGATAGATTAATGGGTAATAGACCTTTAGTATTACTCGATATTGCACTTATTTATTTTCTGTGCACACACCAAACTCCTCGACAGTTTGAAAATTGCTTCATAATTTCCATTTGTTTATGAATTGCTGATATGTTATATTCAGGATATTTTGATAAAAGGCCAAACATAACTTTTGGCTGTATTTTTTGTATAAATAACACAGGAAGTACAAGAAGAGATCTTTATCCTTGCATTTCACTACCTCTGTTGATTCAGTGTTACAAATTGCCCTCATTCTCTGCTCTCTTATTTTCTTCATTTCCCCAGCACTTGGAGATCACACCTGTTTGCTAGCATCTGCTTTCCTTCCTTCATCAGCCTCCTCTTCTCCTTAATTTCTTCAGAAGTCCTTGTCTTCCATCTCCCTTCCACAGCCTTACCTCACCTTCTACTTGGCTGCTTGTTCCACCTTTGATCCAACAGACATTTGCTTTTCCTCCTAATAATCACAAGGTCCTGGTTCTGAGATCATATGCAAAGACTATATTAGATCAGGAGTGAAGTTTATTTTATGCCACAGGTATGTAATTTGAATATGTTCTGTTTGATATGAACTGGGAAGGGATTCTACTGGACATTCAAATATACTGAAAAGGAGTTGTGTGACTTTATGTACTTTTCTATTATCTATGTGCACAGAATACTATTTGAAATAATTGTTCGTGATTTATTCAACACATGCAAGTAAGGACAGCACATTTTCTAAATGAAGTTGTAAGTATAAATTGGCCAAAAGCCTTACAGTTTCTCATATCTTTTTGGGTGAGTAAAACATAGCCATGCCAAGGGTAGATATTTAGTGGTGTACAAAGTTCCTATTATCTTGCTATTTTTTCAAAGCTAGCAATCAAATGGAAGTGGAGATGGGCTCCAACATCAAATGTTTTCTTCCAGATGAGCAATATATTTTAATGCAGGCTGTTATGCTAATTCCCAAAGAAATATTCCAGATTTGTTATATGAATGCTTCTAAATGCAAAGATGAAAATACACAAAAAGCTGTAAAATTTCTTTGTGGGATTTTTACTTGAAGGCAATATATATGTGGAATAATAAAGAAACAAAACCAGCCCTAAAGCGTAGGGAAGCAGACTGCAGTAGTTTTCACAGTAGTGCTACAACTATGTATGTACCCATACTCAACTGCAATTGAAACCAAACTCTCTTTATACATATAGTAATAAATACATTATTATATGTGTATATAAAGTGTATGATATATTTCTTTATACTATATTTGTTGTTTATATAGATGAAATATATACATAAAATGAATTAGTATTTACAAAATTGTTCAACTAAATATTTGTTTGATTATGCCCACTTAATTCCTTGTATGGATTTGAGCTTGGAAGTCACTCCAACTCCAAGTGGCTGTACTTGTGGTCATTTAAATATGACTGGAAGAAGCATATAGTGAAGAACTACTCAATGTAGTGAACAACTCCACAATTGAGTTGTTTTTCTAGTCTGTTACCCACTGTTTTGAGGCTAACTCTGCTCTCTGCAGAATACAATGAATTCATGTATTGGAAATATACCATAGGAGGAAGAGAAAAGAAGGAATAATATATAGTGTTTTAAAGATTGTGTCTTTTAAACAATGTATTTTATCTATAAAGTCATCATACCTACATGTAACCTGTACATTGTAGCATTAAAGGCTTCTATCGGTGATTAAAGTTTTGTGGTTGAAATGATAATTTAATATGAAACAGATTGCAGTTTAGAAAATTTTTTATTACATTATTATAAGTAGTTTGCTGAGTTTAATAGTTTCTCCCTATATTAATTCAAATACTATACTTCTCTCCATGCTGCTATGATACCTAGAACAGTATACATTTTAAATGACTGAAATGAATTTCAGCATCAAGCTTTCTTGACTAAGTCAGGGGGCAATTTGACCCAAAAAACCCCAAAACACCAAACCAACTTTAAAATAGAATGCAAAAAGAATAGAGGAAATTATAAAGATTATTCTGTACTGATTCATCTACGAACCTTTTTTTACATTGTGTTTTTCTTCTTTTTGCTGTCTTTCATTTCAAAAGGAGTTCTGTGAATAAAGTAAGGGTATACTTCTTAGTTTCTTTCACAGGGGGACATTCTCTCACTTTAACAATCCAGAAAAATACTCTGAAAAGCTATTTTTCAGTTACTTGATAAAAATTCAAAACATCCACCTTTTTATTTTTATTTACCAGGAAATTTCTTGTAATCTCAGGAAGTTTTGACCCAATAGAGAACATCCTGTGTCAATTATATGTGTTAACTAGCTACAGTCTGGATTTGGCCCTCATTTGACGGTTATTAGCACCACCACTCAGCTGGAAAAAGGTTTGTGAATGTATGAATATTTGCTGTCATGCAAACTTGGCCAAGTTGCTTCCAAAGACTTGGTTTCTGTTCAGACTAACTCCACTCATCTTAAACTTGAAGGTAGTAAACCTTAAGCGTAGTAACACAGCAAGAGGCTTTGGATAGAATGGTGGAGGACAATCTCTTAAAATGTCTTAAAATGTCACCTACCTCATCAAATTTCTTCATCTTCTGCAATACATAGGGATTTCTGCCTTGAATATTACTAAGCAGAGCATCAATCAATTTTTCTATTTATATCATCCTCCGCTGCATTCTATAAAATACATTTTTCTCATCTTATACTCAGCCAAATTTCACACTGGTCTTCCTTACAAAAATTTAATCCTTATTTCTATATTATATATTTATCAAAAATTATTCCTTACAAAAATTTAATCCTTATTTCTATATTATATATTTATAAAAAATTATTTTTTTCCTCAAAGTACTCAATAAAACATAATTATCACACACAATTTAATTTTTACTATCTGTAATTGCCTATTCTTTAATTTTGGATTTACTTGCTCTAAGCATTTTCAGTCCTAGGAGATTGCTACAATTACCATAACAGGTCACTAAAAATAATAATGCCACTGGAAACAGTGGGATTTTGAATAACATAATGTCATTCATACTCCTATGTGCGTGATGCTTAAAACTCAGTTTTGAAATCATGTTATATTCATATTGCATGTCATTCATGTCAGGTAGACTTAATGTAGAAGTTCACCTCTTTGCAGAGAGTGGATTTTATGATTACTTAAAGCTTTTTCAGGCACACAGAATTAAATAGGTAAGTCAGTTATGACATTCTGAATGATGATAAAAGGCTAATCATATCTATGCCTATCGGCCCAAAGACCTGACGACAGTCAAGAATCATGCAAAGTCTGTAAATTTTGTTGTCCACATTTGTAAATTATATTGACCGAAGAAGGAATAAGCTGGGAAGGAGAGAATATTTTCTTTTTTTTTTTTTTTTTTCCAATTTAATAGGTATTGTAAAATATGTCTTGATTTCATTCTAAATAATTTAAATGTAGTTACAGCTTGAGATAATACTCTCAGAGAAAAGTAGTAATTAACGGTTTGGGAGGCCAGTCACTGATGAGAATGGCTTATGGAGAACTTCAGTTATCTAGAGTATCTCAAGTTGCTGTTGTAGACAGAAGCAGATTAAGTAAAATGAAGATAAAAAAATATTCTTTTGCTGTCCATCTGAATATTGTCTACGTTACTGTTAACTTCAGTGTTAAGACTCCCTGTCAGTATTCTGTGTGACAGTTTTAATGTCACTACAGAAGTCTTCATTTATTTGTGGAAAGCAGATAAACCTGCCAAAAGAGCCGTTAGTAACAATGTATGTGACAGGAGATACTGTTTTGTGTCTCACAAATAGACAAAAGCAGCTTCAAAAACTGCAGTTTGTAGCATCTTGCATATGACAACTTGCCTAAAGGTTAGAACAGAACTGGGAGGCTTTTTCACTGATGATCTTTTTTTCCATTTTCTAAGGTTAAGCAAAACTAGAGATCGGTGAGGGTTTTGTAGGAAAAGGAAACAAAGGAGAAACAGAAGGGGAAGGGGGTAACATCAGGGATTCAGATAACAGTTTCACCATGGCAACTACTGTACCACATAAAAGACTGATTAACGTAAAGCTGGAGATTAGGATGGAATGACAGTGGTGTCACTAACTTTCTTCTTCCCTCCCTCCAAGGGATATGTTTTTCCTCAGGGAAGATGAAGGTGGCCAAGAGAGATATAGATTATTTTACTATTTGTCCGCTATCAAAATACAGAGAACTAGAAAACTTTTGTCTGTCTTTGCCTCTGTGATGGTATTTGGGTCACTCAATTTGGTCTCTGCTGGATATGCTAATGGAAGTCCTGCTATGTCCTATTTCTGTGAGTTATAAACTTTGACAACTTTCTGAAAGCTTGTATAGAAAAGGGTAGGTTTTAGATGAACTCATCTTAAAGGCTTATCTTGTCCTGGAAGGTTCCAAAGTTTCATTCAAGCAGGTAAGATTTTTCTCAAGACAGGAATAACCTTCAGATGAGAATGTATTTTGGTTCTTTTGAAGAGTTTTCTTGAAAGAATTATGTCATCCTTCATCCTTACTGCAGGATTTCTGATGGATGTTAGAATTATTTATGACAGTTTGAACACCTTTTTCTTCTAAGAATTTTAAATATTGATGCAAAGCTAAGTCCATATAATAGTAGATGAAAAAATGTAGTTTAGCATGTGTACTATGAACACAACTTAATGAAAATATGTTTGATGCTGATAAACGCAAATACAGCATGTCCTGATGGCCCATTCATTTGAATAGACTATTTATTACAGCAGCTGCAGGGACACGTCACTCTTAGAAGTGTTGTAGTCACAGTGAAGGGTACAGCACTGCCTTAATCGGCATTTGTAAGTGCCTTATGCAGTAGCATAGCTACTGCTAGTAGAGCAGCTAGTAGTCAGCAAAGCAGAGCAGTCCTGCACATAGCTTAAAATATGGGAATCCTGGATTTTAAATATATTTAAAAGTGACTCTTGCATTTTTTTTTTTCCGCTAGAAAAATTATGCTACCATTTTTGCTACCATTTTAGGTATGTGTGCATGATTCTGTTCCTGATCTCCTCACCTCTGACACAGGCTTTTCAACGATCATCATTTTGACAACTTTGATTCAAGGTTACTGATATGGGCCTAGCTCATAGATAAAGTGGCTAGCTTTACATTTTCAAAGAAATTTAGTATCACTTTCCCATATTTTTATTTTTATTTTTAACTTTTAAAAAAGCAAATCCTAAATTACAGTAGCTAAAAAA
>VZRU01017562.1:679570-711054 GCA_013398155.1 Pedionomus torquatus | reverse complement strand
GGTGTGGAGCCCAAATATTTTAGGATCTGGAAGTTTCAGTTACATGCTGACAAGATGCAGGTCAGAGGTGCAACAAAAACAGTCTGCTGATTACAGTGTTTTCATTTCTGACTTTATGCAATCTCTTTCTCTAAGCTCCGGTTTTGCTGAAGTCCATCTGACCTAGCTCTTGCAGAGTAATTCTCTGTAGAAGTCACTAACTGTACTAGTACATGGAACAGAATGTAAATGATAAAATACAGTGTTCCCAATATTATTTTTCCCTGTGGGGGGAAAAAAAAACCCGCCCTAACCTGATAGTTTTCCAGTCCTAGAAATCAATAACAACATTAGTTATTAAAACTAAAATATTGAGTATAGAGATAGTGTAAAAAATTTTGGGTTTACTAAACTTAGATGGTTTTGTACACAAAGACTCACTCTGCACTGCCACTGAAGATTTTAAAAAATAAGTGAAAACACAGTTATAAAAATAATTTCCCATTCTGAAATCATATCCAAGCTGTTCAAATTGTTGTAACCTACTGAAACAGGTTCACTGTTGCCAGCTTATGTTTAGGCTTATTTACAATATCAGAATTGGGAATTGATGCTCAGGAAAAGTGACTCTGGAAGTGAACTTGAATTCTAATTTAGCCCCTCACCTTATTTTTGGTTGCTTTGAGGGATGGATAGGGTAGTTGAAAGCAAAAGTGCATTTGTTTTCTATTCAGCTCTGAAAAGAAACTCTGCCCACCCTTGTCCAGGTTTCCTCACCCTGGGTTGACTTACAAAGGCTCAGAACTAAAATGTACTGTCTTCAAACTGTGCTAAGTCTTCTCTGGCTGGATTAGGAATCCAAGCGAAAGGACACTGTCAAAAGTTTTCTGTTGTCATTTCCAGAGAAACAACTTCCCCTTCCCCAAATTCTAAAAGTCTGGAAGAATGAAAATACTATTGAAANTTATTATTATTTTTTTTTATTTTATTCCAATGCTGATAGCCACACTGTAGCATACTGAAATTCGTTCCAGGTTTCAGATTTTCTTTCCAGGCTGAAGATATAGCAACAACTGAAAATGTTTTGGTTTCTTAATTTTTTGTTTGTTTGTTTCTTGTTGGTTTTTTTTGGTTTTTTGGGTTTTTGTTGTTGTTGTTGTTGTTGTTGTTTTGTTTTGTTTTTATTTAATAGCTATTTCACTCAATAAGATGGATTCTTAATGCAAGTGGGAAAAATTTCCCCATTATGTTATCAAAATGTTCCCATGCTTCTCATGGTATACATATCACTGAGATACTTATAATCAGTCATGTGATGAAGCCATTGTCAGTCATCTCTAGCTGGTTAACTGGTACGGATATACTTCAGAGTGGAATGATATGTATTTAAGTATGAGTACCTGACATATGTTTATCTGTTAAGGGATAGCAGTAGCTTACAGAGAAATGATTTATCGGTACCATATGGCAATCCCCCAAACAATAGTCTAATTGAGCTTAATTTATCTCATAAAAGCCCCATTTTTTTGTCATCAAAAAGGACTTAAGGACTGAAAATGTTGCTTAACATGGCTTGTGGGTTTTTCAGAATTGTTCCCTTGTTTTCCTTTTATGACATAAGATGTTTAGAGCATCTTTGAAGCTCCATGCGGTTACCATAAGGAAATAAAGTTGAGGAATGCCTTTTTCCCTGGTATTCTGAAGTGTTCATTTTAATGTTGTTGTTTAATAACCTCTTGCAGCCTGCTTTGAAGGCTTTCCTTCTCATATGTATCTCAGTCTCTGGAGGTCTATTAAAGATATATAGTAGATATGTAGAAATCTGCTAGACATCCAGAAGTCAGAGAGAGAGAATGTATGTGCAATAAACTTTGTGATGCAATATAGCACTCTAAATAGAAGCCCTTCAGCTTATCCACATAAATCAAAGTAAGAATAAAGTTCCTTTAAAAGTATGCTATCTCTACAATAAAAAAGAAAATATATTTGATATAACTGAAAACAAGGGCAGATATTTTGAGGAAGAATTGCTTTTGAAATACTTGGGTACAACCTCTAAAAATATACTAGAAAATCAGAAGGGAATCTAAAAAAGTACATAAAGGGCTATGTTATTACTATATTGTATGTTGTATCTATCTGCTGGAACTGAGTGTGAGTTGCTAATTGCTTTTCCATTGGGCCTAGTGGTGAATCAAGGTAAGAGGATCTGGGAAATTTGACTTGGAATAATTGCTTATTTTTTATGTAATGCAATTTCTTTTTCTTCCAAAAACTACTACTTAATTGACCTACTTCATTGAATTTATGTTGATCGTTATGATATATAGTGTTTTAATTGCCAACTGTGTGATATATGAGCTCACAAAATTACATGAAATACTAATTGTCATTTCCTGACCTCCTCAGTGGAGCAATAATGACAATCTGAAAATAAGACCTGAACAACATGCTAAAACTAAAGAAAATATAATATTTTCAGTAATAATCTATAACCATATTTTTATATCAATGTAATTACTAGGAAGATTAAAATTACAATTGCCATTATTGATTCCACTAATAAATACTATTATAAGTAATGAAGGGAAGAGGAAACCTAGAAGTCAGTTTCCAAAATGAGTATATGTGAAAACAGTTTATGTAAAGATTAGGTGCTCTTAATAACATCAAAAATACAGTAGAATAGTATAATAACTTTAAAAGACTGAAATAGTTATTAGGTACGCTTTTCTAATGCATGTCAAAACCTTATAAGTCAGTAGTTTTGGCAAGCACATGGCACTAAACATCTGAAATCAAGAAACAGAATTGCAAATTTAATTTGGAATCTATGTTCTTCCTTATCTGGAGCAAGTTACAGAGGTTTATTCTCCTCTACTTAGCATCACACATATGTGCCTTGCTCAGGGAGTTTGTCCATGGTGTAATTCAGGGACAGCTCATAGCAACATCATATATATATATATGTATGTATCTAGGTCTATTAAACTGCTGCAAAATAGCAAATCTGCATTATGATACATGACATGCCTCTAGAACAGGTTTTCTTAAATTTTTGCTTAACTGTTTAATGCAGCTAAGCATATAATCTCATTCAGATAACAATCATATTAGATTTTCTCCTCTTTTTTTTTTCTTTTATTTTTTTTCCTCTTTCTTGTGGTTATGGATTGACTGTAAACAAAATACTATTTCTGACTAATTGATTTAACTACTATTTTGGAGGGATTCTGGGGTACTTTGTTTTGTTTTATCTTATTTTGTAGATTTTTATCAGCTACTAATGGCTTTATTTTTCCAGGAGAGTAATTTAGACATCCTACCTCCTCTTAAACTCTTTCAAATCAAAGAGATATTATGGAAGGGTTAAATTTATGAAGGGGAAAAAGTAAAAAAAGGAACTCCCTTGTGAACAATAACAGATCTTTATATACTCAACTAGAAGTTTCGTTGCCTTGATTTAGCTGATTAGAAAGGCAGGATGTTCTATATTTCTGATGCTCTATAAAATCCAGAAACCAGCCATTTCCATACTTAATTATATTCAGGATCTGAATTTTCTAAGTGTTCTTGGAGCATAATTAACATACACTATAGGAGGGGACTCAAAGCTCTATAAAATCAGCTTGATCTTGTACTTGAGCATCTTGCCAAGTCTTATGTTTTTGTATTTTCAGTGAAAATTCACATTGCAGGATGATGCTTAAGAGGTTTCTTTCACGTGAGCCATCCTGTCCCTCAGTCTGAAGATGGAGGAGCTTGTAGCTCAAGTTGCCTGACTTGTGGGGACTCGGAGGAAAAAAGAGAGTGTCTCATTAGTAATAAAATTCATATCCCAAGGTAATAAGTCTTGACAGCACTCATGCTTTACAGCCAGATATCCTAATGACCAAAGCTAAAGGTGAGACTAAACAGCAAAACACACCACTTTAATAAAAAGCATGATGCCATTGCCCGTGTCTTTTGCTTTAGCTATGCTGCTTTCTGAGCAAAAGATAAGGCTTCAGGCTCTTCACAGAATCACTCACCTCACTCCTGGGATCAGCCCATTCTTGTAGTGAAGAATAGTGTTTTCCACACAACCTTACGCTGCTCTTTCCAACGGACTAAGTCTAGTCAGTGCTGATTCCTGTGATTGCCGGTCCACAACATCTAGTTCTCCTCCCTTTACCATTTCTGGAACACAAATGAGCATACCAGCATTGCCAATGATGGTTTCAGAGATAGCTGCCTATTTCTAGGATTCACAATCTTAAGGATTACAATATCAAAGTTCCATTTTTATACCAATCTTGGAGCTTGGCTGTTTTAAGCCATTTAGATCTAGCAGCGTCAAACGGGAGCTTAGGCCGGTTTGGAAGAATGGGGCAAAGCTATGGATGCAAAGCTGAGGATGGGTAGGAAGAATTAAAACAAAGGAAGTCAACATCTTTGGGATGAAAAGGAACACCGTTTTTTCATCTTAATATATGATTTTAGGATTTCCAGGAAAAAACTTCTTGCATTCTTTCAAGGAAAAAAAGAAAAATCTTCTGAGAAACTCTACTGTGATGGGGTAGTTTTAGACAAAATCTCCAGAGGAAGAACATCCAAGTAGGTGCAAAGGCAATTCCAGTTTGGTTCTAAAGATTATTGTTGTCTAGGGAAAAACATTTTAGTTTGGATAGTATCTATACTGTCTCTCTAAATAGTGTCTGTGAAGGAAAGACTGAGGCAATATCCAAAAGGCTGTAATTAGTCTTCCCCATCAGAGAAGGATTAAATGATCATGTCTTTCCTTCTGGACCAACTAGATCCTGAATTGAAAAACAAACACTGTGAAAAAAAAATGTTTTATGAAGTATAGTCCATCTGCATGAGATCCAATGCAAAGTAGTAGAATCTTTTCTACAGCTGTAATTCTAACACATTGCTTGTATTAAAGTTTGCTTAAAAAACTTAAATTCCACAGGATCATTTTCCACCTAACTCTAGAGGTTATAAAATAGATCCTTTGCAAGGAAGCTGAAGTTCCTCTGTGTGAAATGAATGAATTTTAAAATGAAAGGTTTGAAGTGACAAAACCATTAAATATTCAGTGATGTGAACTCAAATAAGCAACCTGATATACTTCAGAAACTTTGAAAGCACTGGTACTTTGAAGAACCATAAGAGATAGTCATTCAAGAGCCAGAGAAGTAAATTTTAAAGTGGTATAAAAAAAAAAGATTAAGGATATTAAGAAATGCGAACACCCACATAAAAGTGAAATCTGAAGGAAAAGAAAAATAGGCCTAGAGAGAAATGGAAAGAAAAATTTAAGTAGTGGCATTTACAAGATATAGATGAGAATTTATGAACTTCATATTACTTTGTTTTCTACAAGGAAAGATTTAGTCTTCATCTGCATCCAAGGATGTTAAAATGTGATTTACTGTGTGACATTAGAATAAAGCCTTAGGAGTTTAACAACATGCTGTTGAAGTATATATATGTATATAAAGTAATCCATATTAATGATTTTTACATTTTTGCATACTGTTTATAATAGCATGAATCTTAATTAACTGAGAGAAAATAGAGATAGAAAGAGAATGGACTCTTCTTTTAAACATGCTGTCTTGATTGACAAGGTATAGCAGGAAATTTCACTGTCTATTCCTCTACATTGTTTGAAAATACAAATGTGTATTTATTGTTTTGGTTAGCTAAGCAGTTTTTAATTAAATGCCTGAGGTCATTAAAAGCTATGAAAGGATTTTTTTTAACTTGGACAGATTGATTAGTTGAGAAATCATATTCCACTGTGATAAAATTTATATTCTGGTTCACACAAAAGCAGGAGCTAGAAGCTGCCTGATTCTCAATGTGTTGGAAAAACTAAGTAGTAATCTGACAAAACTCTCAAAAGGTGGCTTTCCTGTATTACCGGAAGGCAGTGTTCACTAATGTTTATAAAATTGCCAATGAAATTAAATAAAGGCAATATTGTTAAAGAAAATATTGTTCTAAGGTGGAAATAAAATGTATTTGAAAGTAGATAAACTATTTGGACTCAGCTATTCTCTCTATATGCTAATTGTTATTGTCTATGAAGAAAAATTCAATTATATTATTGCTCCCAGGTTTACTTCAAGTTTCAAATTTTACTGTCTCCAAATATGACTATTTTTTGCATACTTTCACAATATTGAAAAGTGATGGTAGCACACTTTATTCTAAATTTCCAAGCAACTCCCATAGTGAACAAATGTTAATTGTTTGCCCTTTAGATTTCAAAAAGGACAAGCTTTTGCCTCTCCCCTATCAATGTCTATTTCAATTAGGAAAATGATGCAGAGGCCCCACTTGGATTTTCTCCTTTTGGCAGGTGTAGGCTTAAATGTAAAGGTCACTCACTGTCAATGTCTGGTAAGGCCACCTTATCTGTTGGTTAGTTTGTTATTCCCTGATCAAGTCTGTATGATCACCATGTTGTTGTTTTTCCCCAGCGCTGACCTTTACTCACATTTTTTACTCACATTTTATTTCCTCTGTCTAACAGCTGCAGTTTGGCTGCGTATCTTTTTAGTCAAAAATTTAATGTAATTTGAGATGGAAAAATCTCAGAAGAATTTACTTCCTGCTGACCTTAGATCAACTCATGTTTCCAAAGCTGACCACTCTGATAGCACAATTAGAGATTCATGCACACGTTTGTCAATCAAACTGTATTGATATTGTGCGTAACTGGGAGAGTAGGCTGTAAAGATGAGTGTTTTGAAAGTCCTCTTTGAAAGTCCCCTAAAGATTAGGCAGATGAAGCTGGATAAGGATGAAAAGGAAAGAGTAAAATTAAGTGTACCATAAGCTTAGATTATGTACCTGTAGGTTTCTCACATTGATAAAGCCTTGAAGGTACGGTGGAAAAGGAGAAGCATTCTGCAAGGAAAATGTGATATTTTTAAGGATAGTTTGTTCTCTTCCTTAACTTGGAAAATGAGAGATTTGTCTGTTCAGTCATTACCTTTAGGAGATCCATATGGAAGGATTTATATGATAATAAGATATGAAAAAACATAGGAGATAATGATTACAGCAACATTTTCTGCACCTACAGAAATAAAATCTGAACAGGGCAAATTTGCTGTAAATGCCAGATCCTGTGGTCCACAGTCTTGTAGCCACTACTGTTTTAAAGTCCCCTCCAAAACATATCAGGATTTTGGAATGAGTCTAGCTAAAATGAATGGTAGTCACCTCACTTTTTACCCCACTTACCTCCTTTCTTTAGGCAGCTTCCTGTCACAAAAATGAAGAGGTGATCTAAACCTCAGTCAGCGATCTTGATATAGGTTATTATAATTTTGTATAAAGAAAATATTATTTTAATAGTAGCAATTAGCAATCACATCACAGTGCTTTTCCTCTGTACCAAATCTTCACAATGTATTACTGAAGCATAGCCAGTTAGGTGTGTCCTTAGTGATGTTCATGGAGACAAAATCCATTTGAATGTAGTGATGTCAACCCTGACAAAGAAATGTCCTTTGGACACTTTGAAATGTGTACATACGAATAAACCGAAGTAATAGTATTTTTTCCTATGGTACTGTGATAGCTTTTGTAATTCAAGATGAAGTTTAAAAAGCTTTGTCCTTGTAAATGCTTGCCATAGTTTTATTCCTATGAGTAGGCTGACATTTTCAAACTATTTCCGCTCTTTTTTCTCCACATTTGACATGTCTGAAGTTATAGTACCTACCATCACCCTGTGTGCAGTGAGCTGAGATTTTGACACTTCACAAAGGCACGTGCCAGAACATGAAATGAGACCACTGAGAGCTGAGAAATAGGCACGTTATTTTGTTAGTTTACCTAGCAGTAAAGTTGTAAGTGCTATAATGACCAAAATTTTAATCAAGTATATGTATAAAAATACTTAATAGCAGTATTAGATAAATACTTCTCTTTTTGCAACCCTTAAAATGTGTAAGAAATCTGGAAATCAAATTCAGAATTCTTCCTTAAAGAAAACATAGCTTTTTCTTTCCTTTTCATACAAAAGATTGCCTTTAGTATATTATGAAATACACTATGAATAACTCATTTGCCAAATTCTCCTACAGTGCAGCTGAGTGGTCTCAGCAATAGCTCATAGGTTGAACATTGCAGAAGAGGAAATACAAAAGATGATGGCTGCACTAAAGAGTTAATAATCTTAGGATGAATGGAAAAAAAATCATTGTCTAGAACAGACATACGGAGGTTAATAAGAAACCAATGAAATTATACTAAAAATAATGAAAAACAATGAGCACAGAGCAGCATACAGCCTTCATGCTTTCATAAAGAAGAATTTCAGACTTGTTTTCCACAGTCTTGTCTCTACCTGACATTAGGAAATATTTAGATAGTTAAATGAAAATCAGCACAAAGGGGACATGACCTGAAACAATATGAATGTCTTAAGAATTTGATAGGTTGTGTACTGAAATTATTTTACAACATGCCCCTAGATTAGGTCCATTACTTGTAGATGCATACTTTAAATCAGCATAACAGATAAACCTGTGTTCCTAGAGAGGAAAACTACTAATGCATGCAATGACTGAGCAAGAGCTGATTAAAACAACAAAAGTTCAAGTTCTTCTCCCCTTTAAAATTACACAGCCAAGCACATAGGAGTTTTGTCATGGCACATCTGAAATTATCTTCAGTTTCTCTCTGTCAGTGTTAATTGAAAATGCATATTATAATATTTCAGCTGTAGAAATGAAATCACATTGAAATAAACAATAGCACTCAGTATGTGTGTAGCTGCTCACTTTTAAAAAACAGTCTTAATTTATTAACTTTCAGGTACTGAGTGCATCTGTTGACAGTGTCAAACCTTCCAAAAGAAAAAGTTGGCTTTTCCTTTCCTTTGGCTTAAGGATCTATACAAAATGAAAATTATTTGCCCAATATAAAAGTAGAACAGAGGCAGTACTTTAGTAAGATGATGCAATGTCCAGAAATATTTATTATCAGATCAGTCAAAATGAAGTTGGACAAACTTATTAAACGGTTTTCAATTTGATACTTGCTGCTTGGCTCTTTTTGCAGATCACAGGAAAAGGACATGCACTTACTTTACAGCTGGGTGGTGGTGGTTTTTGCTATTGTTGTTGTTGTGGTTGTGTAGGGATTTTCTGTGAAAAAAATTCTATGCTGTAAATTCTATGAAATTGTGCTGTATTCTACAGAAATATCCCTTCCAAATATGCTTATAATTTTTTTAAGTTGTTTTAATTTAAAGTAATGCATTTCAAATATTTCTCACATCAAGAATGAAGAAACTGAATACTTTCCTCTCAGGAAAATTCCAGGAACAAGATAAAACAAAAAATGTTACAAGTCAAACCGGGGAGGAGGAATTATGGCATGGATTTCTTCTGTCTGCTAATTTTTGGTCCCTTTCAATATTTATTTCCCTTTCTGTCTTGTGAAGATTATGAAAGCTTTAGATTCTGATTTTGCTCAGCACTTGAGAGCTTTAGTGAATATAAGCCAAAATGCCTCAAGTCCGGGATATAATTAGGAGGCTGCCCTCTTATTGACTTTCTTAGATATCTATTTGGAAAATACTATAATCCTAACAATGTATTCGTTGGTATGGATACATTAAAATCTTCAACATACTTGTAATTTCTGTTCAAAAACTCTAAATCAATGTTTTAATTCATTCATCAGCACAGATTTCTTTTTTATTTTTTCTTTAGGTTACACAAATACTGCATTAGCCCTCTGTACAAATTCGTCAAACAGCAAAGTCAGCTGATGAAAGGTCAAGTTCTGCTGGTTGCAAATGACAAGTGGAGACTTTGGCGATGGTATCAGCACAAGTCTCCTAGCAACTCTATTAGGGCTGATCCTAAGCAAAAAGTTAGAGATTATTTTTTTCCAGTACTTCTGATACCTAAAGTAATAGTGGTAATAAGAAGAATTAGAATAATTTCATTGTAAACAGCTGCTGCAACTTCCTGATTTACTGAAAATTATGAAGTTACTTTGAAAACTTCTAGAATGGGTGTCTTCTCATAGAACTTGAAAAACTAATCCAGTCCAGTGTGTGCCACCTCTGCTTCAGTTTTAAACTACTTCTAAGGAAAAAAAAAAATTAGGCCATTTTCTGCCATTGTGAACAGTAGTGGTATCATGTCTGATCAGTAGATTTGTGATAGTTATCAGTCACATTCCTGATGACATCTGTAGCTAATGCAGAATTTGACTGTTGCAAAGTTTATTTCTGTGGTGTGTTTAGCTCTTGTTTAGTAAGCAATTAGTCCTGGAACTTTGAAATTAATATTTACCTCGTTAGAAAAACTGGATCCAGAAGAATGATCTGATATTGTCTCATTTAGTAGAGTATTGGACACTCTTAAGCCACAAACTGGTAAAAGTATTAAAGGACTTTACAGGTTCAGAATGACTTGGGGCAGAGACATTTCAGGGGATCTCCTTTACTTTTGATGGACTTTAATTATGATCCTGGTTATACAGAACATACAGACCATGAGAAGTCTCTAGCCTAACTACAGTACTTCTTGCTTTTGTGAATGAAAATTGCTATTACTGTTTCTAGGTTCCTTTTGAAAAGGTATGTAATTATTGAAAAGTATAATACATATATGAGAACAGGTTTTCTGCATTATAATAGAACTTTACTGTAAAGTCTTGTGCTATGTCATCTGTTTCACATTTATATAGAAGAAATACTGAAATACTCTTTACAATATTCTTTTGTCATTTTTTCTTGTGCCTCTCCAAAAAGAAATAGTCACATTTGATTGCTTTCTTTGACCCAACTTTTTCACCTGTTACCTGTCACATCTGCAGCCTTCCATTCCTTTTACTATGAAAAGAAAAGTAATAATTTAAACCAAACCATATACTAAACTTTTTTAGACTGAATTTTCAGACTTATCAAGTGACTGTCACAGGAGAAAACTATTTAATATAGCTTAAGTCAAATCAGGATTAAAGCAGTTTATGGATTTATTGACAGTATAAAATTAACCAGCAGACTACACATTCAAAATCTGTATCAGTAGTGCAACAGATAAAAAAACACAAAACCCTTACAAAAATGATGAGAAACACCAATAAATTTCTAAACATAGTTCTGTAACTAATCCCAAGGAGTTACAATCACACAGACATGAAGCATGTGTGCACATGTGTGTGCACAGGTTCTCACCACTGCACATGCATACTCTCCCCTCTTCCGGACCCTGTGGGTTACAGTCACTCTTAATTCTTCCCAAGATTTTGGGTTCCACTATTTGCTCAGCTCTCTGAAGGGAGATATAGGTGCTCCCACTTTTCACATGCTCCTGCTACTCTCTGCAGCTCATGGATCTGCCCCCCACAGTGAGGTGTCACATGCATACCAAAGGTGTGGGTCCCCACTTGTTTCACCCTGGACTGACAGCTCACTGTCCAGATGTGGGCTGCTTATGATGCCCCATGGGCAGGTGGCACTTATCTGTCTCAGGCTGATATTACAGTGGCATGGAGTGATGGCTGGCAGGGACAAATGAGGAGTCAGTCTTGTTGATTTCAGTGGCATTTGATAGTACTGATATTGGACTCAGGAGCTGTGGCTGAGTACAGCTGGGCTGTTTCAGACTAGCTCTGCTGAAACACTGCCAGCTGGTATCAGTGGCAATTTTTCTTTTGGGCATCCAGAAATCTGTATGTTTCCCCAAGGAACCATGCTGACCCAACTGTTTCAGTAAACAACATACAGCAACTTCAAAATATCTCTATTAGAAGCCTAGGCTGGGGTATGATTGTTAGGAAGGTGATCCCTAACTGTATATCTCATGCTCTTTACCAATTGTAGGAGGCAGTAGACCCCTCAGCCTTTACACTGGAAAAATCCCAGAAGAGCTGTTTACAGGATGGAGGCTTTGAATTACAAGCTTTGCATCAGATAGATTACATCTTCCTTGATTTCAGCACAAACTTCACTCAATTGTGAGTAATAATAATATTAGATAAATATATCTGCTTTAAATGGTGCTTGTATAAAAACATTGTAACATTTTATCAGAAGAGTTTTCAGAACTTTGTTTCAAAGTTATGAAATTCCGGAATTTGCTGATGATATATAAGATGGTTCTTGTGCAAATGCATTTCCTGACAAAAAAAAATCAGGTACTTAATAAGCATATGCACAGAGCCATAGTTTTCTGGTTGGTTATATTTTGTTGGGTTGTTGTTTTTTTCTGTCCATGTCAATCGTCTCCTTATTTATTACATATTACTGAGGACTGTATTAAAAAAAGAAAAAAAAATATAAATTTGGTCTACTCATTTTTACTGATAGTTATTATTACCCTGTTGCAGTGTTTCAAAACACTAAGCTCTGATGAATGGTTTGACTGAACATGGCACACACTTCCTACAATACAGTCCATTCTACTCTGCATTTCACCCCACTCTCATCCTCATCCTGGTTCCACTCTAACATTACCTGATGCTGAAATTTCCATCACAGAGCACAGAGTCCACTCCTTTTCCCACATGACTGGCTCCAGCTCCCCTGATAAATCAGGATCACCTGGAGCACATTGCTCAAGACAGCATCCAGGTGGGGCTTGAAAACCTCCAGAGAAGCAGACTCCAGAACTTCCATGGACAGCCTGTTCCAGTGCTCTGTCACCCTCACCATAAAGAAGTTTTTATCTCCTATTTGAATGGAGCTTCCTATGTTCCAGCTTGTGCCCATTTTCCCTTGTCCTGTCACTGGGAACCACTGAAAAAGTGTGGCTCCATCTTCCTTCAACCTAGCCTTTAGATATTTGTATGTGTTAATAAGGTCTCCCCTCAGCCTTCTCCAGGCTAGAGTCCCAGCTCTCTCAGCCTTTCCACATAAGCGGGATGCTCCAATCCTTTAATCATCTTTGTTGCCCTACGCTGGACTCTCTCCACAAGTTCTCTGTCTCTCTTGAACCAAGGAGCCCAGAACTGGATGCAGTATTCCAGTTGTGGCCTCACCAATGCAGAGTAGAGTTGGAGAATGACCTCCCTCAACCTACTGGCCACACTCTTCCCTATGTGGCCCAGGATCCCATCAGCCCTCTTGGCAACAAGGGCACATTGCTGGCTTGTAGATAGTAAACTATCTACCAGGACCCCTAGATCCTTCTCAAAACTGTTCCAGCAGATCTACCCCTAACTCATATTTCTGCCTGGCATTCTTTCTCCCCAGGTGCAGGACACTACACTTGCCCTTGTTGAACCTCATTATGTTCTTCTCTGCGCAACTCTCCAGCCTGTCCAAATCACACTGGATGGTGGCACATCCTTCTGGAGTGTCAGCCACCCCTCCCAGTTTGGTATCACCAGTGAGCTTGCTGAGGATGCACTCTTGCTCCTCGTCCAGGTCTTTATGTTGAAGAAAGATGTTTTGTTACTCTCTCCCACTATTTATTATAATCTCACCTAATATGAATAATATTGTAGCGTTAATTTTTTTCAGGCTGTTCATTCTAGATTCAGTTTGCTCAGTGCCCATTAGTTCTCTCATCTCCTTAACCTTCGTACTTGATTGCCTCTCATTACTAGTTTTTCCCTGCCAGCCTCCTCCTTCCTTGCTCAGACAAAGTAATTCCTTTTTATTTTCTACTCCTCATCAATTTAGTTTCTCTTTTCTCTGTTTATGCAAACTGAAAACAACCCAACTTGTGCCAGGGCTTCAACAGGCTTTTTAGCCCATCCTCTTGATAATTTGTTCACAGTTCTTTATTCATTGTCAGTGCCTGTGAGACCTGTGAACCTTTGTGCTTCCCCTCCTTGTGGGTCCATCTGTCCTGCAGATGAATTAATACCAGTCACCTCATTTGACATTCTGATTTCTATCTTACCCTTTCCTCTCTTCTATAATTAGTAATATATTCCTGACCAAATCCTATCAAATACCAGATATCTTTGTTATAACAGAATGATTAATTTCATCATAGAAATTCCTAGGGGTTTCTTAGCACCATTAAAGCTTACCTTTCTCTACCTAACAATGACTGAATTAATTTTGCTGAAGCTTTCCAAAAATTTAGTCCAAGGAAAAACATAATAGGTAAAATTCCACAGAAAATAACGACTTTCTAATTGTGTTAAGATTCTGTTTTCATTCTTACATATCACAGTTGAACAACCTTACAAATGAGTAATGCTGTAGACTACTGATAATATAACTGATACATGTTGCTGTACTTATAGGCATTTAATTTCCATAACCCCTCTATTGTAGTCTAAAAAGAAACATGAAACTGACAATTATCAAGCAGTAAAAGGAAATTGCTTTCCAGAGCCTTAAAAATGAGACATCAAGTTTAGTGACTTTTGTTCTTGTTTTGACAGATTTTTAATTTTATTAAAATAAATATTTTTTCTCTTTTTAATGTGATCTGTGAGACATATATTTGTAGTGATAGTAAGAATAAGCATAATCAGAAGCAGATTCACTAATATTAAAAATAATAAAAAATAGTTTAAAAAGTATTTTATTTGCCTAAAAATTCATAGTCCTATAAACAAGCATACGAACATTTCACTTAATTAACATATAGATATGCGTATGTTAAAATTGGTATTGTCCAAATGTGTCTATATGCTATTCCTCAACAAATATTATAATTTTAATCTTTTATTAGAAATCCATTATTGAAAGAGCTAGCTTATTTTAAGAGTTCTCTGTATTCAGGTGAAAGTTCTAGAAAAATTAGATAATAAAATCTCCTCTTGAAATAATTTATCGTTAAATGTAATATCCATCCAACTCTAATACTATTATAAGAAAAAGCATTGTCACGAAACTTAGTGCTTTTTGTCTTCTAGTACTTGGTTATATTTCTTTAGACAGATGTTAAATGCAGTGCTGCAAAAGCAAAAAGTAACATATGCCAAATACGTGGCTGGAAAGCAGCAGGAAATAAAGCCCCTCTTTGAGATAATCAATTATCAAGAACAGTGCAGCAATCTGCAAGTAGCTAGTGCTCCTCTAAGGGGACCTACAAAGGCAAGTGTTAAAGAAGGAAAAATTTTGGAGAAAAGAATAGCTTACTAATGAAATAGAAAGAGACAATAGATGTTTGAAACCTGTGAGAGACTGGAACCTTGAGCTATAGCATTTACAAAAAGTCATAGCCAACTTAAATTATCCCCATTAACTGTTATGCTGCCAGTAATGAAACAGAGTAAATTAAAAACATCCTAAAGAGCTATTACCATGTATGTCCATAACAGGAAAAAACCAGCTGTTCTTGATGAAAACAACTCAAATACTTAGCATTGAGCCACATCTGAAAAAAGTCTTATCCTGAGATGCATACATACATACCTAAATGATGCAAGTTGCAGTGCAGTATCATGTAGGCACAGGGATGGTTTTGAGTGATACGCTCCTCTGTGGAGAGGCAAGAAGTCCCACGTGGGAACCAGCCAAAAGGCAGTTCTGAGGCTTTATCTGGGTATAGCTCTGCCACCTTCACTTTGCATATCACAGCCAATTACAGCTAACACATGTGCTCTCTGTAAGCGACATGTGATAAAAACAAGACTTTAAAGGACAAGGGATAAAAAATTACTTGGAATAGCACATGTGAATATTTATTGAGTCGTCAAATTTAGAATCTTATTAGCTATTGATATTGATTTTAAATTGAATTGTGTTAAATGTTATTTTTAGAAAATATTTCTAATCATCTCAACTGATCAGCTAAATCATTTCATTACAGTAGAAACTGATACAGGTAACCAAAGGCAGTTTGAACTTTGTCAAGTTTCAGTTCAATTTCTTAATGTGACAAGAGTTGTAACAACTGGTAGCAACTACAGAAATTAGGAGTGAGGAAGGATTAAGATGGAATGCTTCCTGTCTTAAAGCAGAGTTTAGCTCATACTGGTGTTATGTTTCTCACTAGCACATTTTTCTCCTGTCTTCTAGATAAGACACTTAATTTTAGATAGCTAACATAAGCTAACATAACTTCAGGCCAAGTCTTCTGAAAGAAGCAAGATACCCAAAACTACTGTGAAGTGAAACTTTTTGCAGAATTTAATTTTTCTATCCCATATTTCCACCACTAACTCTTCTACCCAATGATTTTTACCACTTCCTTTTAAGATTTGAAAGGTCTGTCTTGTATCAGGCTGAGTCCATTACTGTGAAGACACAAGATAATTCAGCTTTTCTTTACAAAAGTGATGTTCTTTTAAATAGCCTAATTTTAGACACCAAAAGTCATTTTTATCAAATAACCTTGCAACACTAAGGGAGCATCTTTATACCATTCTCATTCTTCAGAAAGCATTCTTCAAATATGGTGTCATAAAACCATCTCTAAGCTTACCTATCTGGCCTTCAGTAACAGCTGATTTTGATCATGCCATATTTTTACTCATTTCTAATTGTTTCTCATGTTGTGCTTTCACATAGAACACCAACAGGGACTCTTAACCTATTATTGTAACTTATATAATGTCTTTTTAAAAATTTAAGTCAAAATTAATGACTTAAAAACAAAGACCGAATTAGGTTTAACTACTATTCCTTTATTTTTCAATACATAATGAAAGAAATATTCAGCTTGTCAGAAGAAAGGTTTGTTTCACAAAGAACAGCAATAATTTTAAAGATCTCAATGACTGGGTTTTATTAATGAAAAAATACCAATTACCTTAATGAAGGCAGGTGCCTTAAAGCAAAAAACATGAAACAGATTCTCAAGCTTGCAATTGCTTAAATGTTTTATAAGTTTTCAACTTCCTTTTTGTGTAAATCTAAAATCCAGATTTTTCTAATTCTTTTGTCCTTTTTAAAAAAAATGGGTTTGTCACTGTCGTATGAATATCTCCTCTTGATCTGATTTCTTCCCTCCTCATTGCAAACTGTCACAGTCACCATCAAATACAGGCTCTGATGAAAAAGGTATTACTGGGAAACATATCCTATTAAAAAATATATTACAAAACTAATTTGATTCACTCTTTAGGGAGGACAGAGAAAGAACCAAAGGTAATTTTAAGGCTCACCTCAAAGACACAGTACTCTGTAAATAAGAATATGTTTTCTTTTGGTACTTTAGACTGTCAATGTGACCATCCTTCTAAAATATGGCCCTAAGTCTATTACTGTGTTTCCTGGTCTACGGTTATGAAGTCTGATTATATTTGAAGCAGATGTAAATTAGAATATTTTTTCAGGCTGTATTAAGTTATCTTCTGCCTGCCACAGTGACAGTGATAGTTGACATCCACTTCTTATTTAAAATAAATAGATCAGGATCAGCATCTGTATTTTGGTATACGTATGTTAGACAGATAAAAGTACTTTTACTGTCTGCAAACCATCCATCATTGATTTTTCTTTTTCACATACAAAAATTGACCCCAGTCCAAGACAAACTGCCTAAGTTGATGCCTTGGCAAGGACCCTTTGGAAGCTATAAACTACCTGGAAAATGGTCCTTTGGTTGAGATTCTCACCGATACCTTTCCTTATCATTTGCTCTCCATGTTTCATGCCCTCCCAATTTCTTTTTTTTTAATACTCAAACTCAACTTACTTCCCCCCGCTTCCTTTTTATTTACTCTCCCAAGGGCATCCTCAATGCTGTGACTGCCCATCTAGCTGACCATCTGTTTCACTTCTAACCATACTTTGACCTCTGGGTTCTAGTACCTGAGTTTTCTACCACACTCTGTCCTGCTTCTAAGAACTCGTGTTTTCTGCTTTAAGTTATACCTTTTCTTCTCTATGTGGTTTAGGCACTAGTTCAGGTATCAGTTCTTATGACTAGCACGGTCATCAAAACAAACTCAATGCAGGTTTAATTGCTCAAAAACAGCTGAAGGTCATAAATTGAATATCACCTTCCTATCAAAAAATAACATTCCTATAATATTCTTGTGTAATATGAACAACCATTGCATTGCATCCTCCCATTTGTAACTCTAAGATTATTCTTGAATACTTACTGCATATAATAACACACGCAAAAAAAAAAGTTTATGCAGAAGAAAAAAAAAGTAGACAACAGTAAATTTTTTTTGCAAATTTTGTTTTACTCTAATAAAAAAAAAAAAAAAAAAAGAACATTGAACGCAGCCCTTTGTAGGCTAATCTGCAGATTTCCACTGGTTCACTGGTTTAGGTGGCATAAGTAAAGTAACATGTCACAAAGCACAACACCACCAAAATAGTCAGCTAAGGGTCAGCTTATGTCTTTTCACATATTAACGTACTGATAATGGAATCAAGGGAATTCAATAACTGAGAATCATAAATATAAACTAACCCTAAAAATGTGAAGACTTACATCAAGTTTAGATACTTAGCTCCAGAGTGCTTTCCAGCCTTGCCATACACACCCAGATAGGTGAAACAAATTGCATTTTGTCTCCTACCACCTCATCTAAGCCTCTGAAAATGCAATGAATTAATACGTTGTGTCTGAGAGCTATTTACATGAGGCAGTCTTTGTACTGACAGCTGATTCAGAGGAAAGAAAGCTTTCTTAATAGCTAACTGTTATTATTAGAATAAAATTGAATGCAGTTCACAAATGCATTCTCCCTTTCTCTGGATGTTAGAACCAAAATATAAAACACTGAGTTGTTTTCCAGATCACAGAATATAGCTTGGTAACTGATTTAGTGTACTTTAATAGCTGGTTCCTAGCTAACCCTTATATCATACAAAGTGTCAGCCTAGAAATGGCTGCTTGTTTAGAGCTTGTGATTCTTGTCAGACTTAAATAGATTATTTTCCTATTCAGGCACAAATTTCAATTAATAATTCCCATTTCTAAGAGTTATAAATGGAATATACTTGCTTGGTTGCTTTATTTCTTTCATGTTATTACAGATTTTAAAACTGTAAGTTTTCTCTTTGAATGGGTTTTCTGTGTAAACTGTGCTACATTCATTGCAGAAAATCTGCAGTTACTGCAGTTGGCCACATCTTCCTTGGAATTAAAAGGAACTAATCAATCAGAAAACTCATTCTCATATCTATGATAAATAAAGCTGTTTGCATACATTTAAAGTGGATATGCTCCACCTGCTTGTTCAATGAGATGCCCTAGATTTAAGTGGCAATTAAAACTCACAACTCTCGCCTGAACATTAGCTGCCAAGAAATGCCCCACCCAGATGAAATTTTTGCTTAATTAACAAAGGAAAAATTGTTCTAGGAGTGTTTAACACATGGTTACTTTGCACTGAGTGCTTCATATTTCCCTTTTTATGGGAACAAAACCATTCAATTTTATGATTTTCTTCACTTATGAAGCACTCATAAATATGAACTTGAACCTAGAAGATGCTGAGCATCTGGACCAGGTCCAGAAAAGCACTTCAGTGCATCTTTGAGTATGAAACTAATCTAAGGGTTTAACTGACAGTTTTCCCAGCTGCCTGTGTGCTCTCATGAATCATTAGGGCTAGGCAGTAAGGATTGGGCTTTGGAAAAAAAAAATTATGTCTGTTCATGCTAGGTACTGCCTGCAGTTCACTGCAGGGTTGGTGGAAGCCTGGATCTTTCCATAACTTGGCAGACCACTTCTTTATTACTAGCTGTGATCTGTTAAGTGCCATCAGGCACACCAACAAATGATGTGGATCGAGGTGTTTCTTGTAATAATTAGGGAATATGACAGAATAGTGATTGCACAGTGACAAATATATGAAAAGTGATGATGGTTCTGATTTATTGTCTAGTCACATTTCATATTCCAGTGCAAATCTATGGCAGTTGCATAGTCCTCATCATGTAACAAAAAAACCTTGCACACAACTTTGCCTATGTTAAGAGTAGTTCTTCTGTTTCATAAACAGTTTGTTGAGAATAAGAGCATAATTAAGCAAAAAGCTTAAGGATCCATTGAGAAATAGATATACCTTATTGCCAGTGCAGCATTCGATCCACGGTCCATCAAAGCTAATAACTTTGTTAGGCTTCAGTCAGGCACAGGAATATGTGAATGGTTTCACTGGCCAAGACCAAGAATCAAGCTGACCCAACATTATTTCTCCAATTGTGAGCCTAAGCAACTGTCTAGGGAATATTAGGAAGAGGGAAAACATTTATAACCATGCCCCTGCTATATCCTCTGAACCTTGAACTATTTTCATCTGAAAGGATTTCTCAGCCCAAGAATAGTAGGTCAATTTAGAAACCCGCAGTGGCTTACCCTTTCAATCTTTTCCTGTTTCCCTGAGCCCCTCTAAACTTCTTAAAACCAGAATATACTTTATCAAAAATCTATTGCAAGAAAAGACATCTTTTCCTGTTTTTTAACCTGGCTCCTATTGACTAGCAATTTTATGAGTATCTCTGATTCTTTTAAGTTTCATCTTGGCAGAGTTCTGAAGTTTTTATGTATACCCACCCTCTTCATGCCAAAAATCTCATTATCTTGAAGATGTCTTTCATGGTCTCCCTATGTTCTCTGTTTTCAGGCTGCTTATATAGCTTTTGATCACGCTGTTCTCATCCTGATCCACTCTTTCCTTTTTGGAGGAGGCAATAAGGCTTTCCATGGTGAGTGTTTTGGTTGACTAGTTTTCTTAAGAGCCTGTTCGTTTGAATTACCACACTTTGTCCTAATTGGCATATGATAATTAATTTTTAGTGACTGATAATGTCAAAGCTTTACACTAAATCCTATCTGTCCTAACAGCTTGAATCCCTCATCTTTCCTCACCTAGTTGCTTTCATAGAACTGTTGCATTACTTGTACTGTATAGTTACTAATCTGTTTAGTATATACTGAAAAATTTTCCTTAGAGTTGGATCAGATCCATAACAGAAATAAATGTTTTCTTTTTTCATCATATTCATGACTTAAAAAAAATGGTTTGAAAATGTAAAAATGAGACTAAAATATAAATAAGATTATCTGTCTCAGGAACCCAAATACAACCAAGAGTTATTTCAAGATGGAAAGGAGAAGACTGCTGTAGTCTGAATTTTAAGTAAGATGAGTAGACAAGTTTAAAGTGCTTAGAGTTCTAGACTGTGAGCCTAAATTCAGTGCTTTTCAGATTAAACCAGCATTGTGACCATTTTTGCCAAAAAGCTAAAGTATATTTCTAGTCCATTTGTGAATCATTTTGCCTAGGGGGGAAATAAACCTTTCCCTTTAAAACAGATATTGTAGTGAACTACTTCTATTATATTAGTATAAAACTTTGACAAATGGTATGCTTTGGAAGAACATGGATTAATTTGGTTATTTGCCATAAATGCTTTTGTTAAAGTAAAACTAATGTGCAAAGAATATAATCACTGTCATCCACCTGGTCAAAGCAAAATTTATGTCAATCTAGGAATTTAAGAATTATTATTTCAATTCATATTTAAGCTGGTTAGAATCTTATTTAGAAGTAAGAATAAAATGTTTTAATTTTCCATTGCTTCTAAGATGAAACTTCAGGTCACAAAATAGCACAAATTTAAAACTTTAAATACTGTATAGGAAATTTTTACTTTTTACTGACCCACAACAGAATTAATTTATTTATTGTGCACAAATGACTACCACTGTTCAGAGGAAGTACTGTGGTCCTTACAAGAATAAAGACTAAAGCTATCCTATTAACTCCTATAGTTCTTTAACTTAACCCTTAATTAATCTGGTATTCCAGGCTATTGGTTCTTATCTACAAGAAAATGAAGCATTTGTTCACTCCTAGCAGCACAAACCCTAATGTTAGTGGTTGGTTAAATAATTTCTTATCCTACATCACAAGTAAGTAGCCTATGGGGCTATAAGTAACATCATGATATGGCTGAACCATTGCTACAGCTGTGGTTCAGTACTGCAGGAACTGACAGATTCTGTTTATTGAGGTTTAGTGATGGATTCTACCATGTTTACATTTCTGGGATAAGATCTGCAGGACTGAATGAACCTCACTGCTTCAAAGGACAACAAATTAAGATATTTGGAATAAGTTATCTAGAACACATGATTCTGTTATACTTACTTCCCCTGCTTCACCTCTTTAGTCTTTCCACAACTTACTTTGGGTCTGATACCTCTGTCTGCTGTCCTATTCTCATACAGAGCAGCTCCAGTCATGTATCACTGTCACGCTTGCATTCTGGGTTGAATGATGATGCCTACAATTATTTCAAAGTTGGAGAGAATGATGTCTCATTACATTTTTTACAATTGAATGTCAAAGATGTGGGGTCGAAAATTTTGGTTGAAACTGTGATTAGAATATGATAAATAGATCTAAAAGTAGTATGAATGAGAACATGGGTATGTAATACTTCTCTATTGGTAAAGCTGTCTCTCCGAGTCCTTTACTTTGACCCAAGCTACCCATTCTTTCCATTGTATCCCAAGGCTGGAGGACATATATCACAACTATGGTACTATAACTGCTTGTAAACTCAACATCAAAACATTTTGGGTTTCTGTCTGTGGGTTTTATAACCCAGATCATGATAGTGATTCAGTTCAGCATATTGTATCAGGGCAAGTCATGGTACTACAACTGCTGCACAGAGTGGGTACAAGTGACAAAGCATAAATCCACCTTAATTTATCTCACCACCAAAAAGTAAATGCATGTGACAAACAGAAGCAGGAGACCATTGAATTTAAGCTACACTCAAATGAATTTTATGCACACAAATGTTCTTATCGCATACCTATAACAAATAAAAAATACTTTCACTATTTTCAGGTTTTTCTTTTTACTTGCCTCTCATCCTCTGTCCCGTTCATGGAATGTAAGGTACAGTATTTCTTAAAAACATTAGCTACATGTTCTGGATTATTCTGATCTGGTGGTCTCACAATATGGACAATATGGACAATAATGACAGCTTCTTTTGTACCACTCCTTTTTTTTTTTTTTTCCCAGTAGAAGCTAGAGCATGATCCCTGCCTATAGTCGTTCAGAGTCTGAAGACTACAAGTGGTCTTTAAAGGGCACATTCACTACTTCACAGAGAGTTTTGATGTCATTCATTTTGATACAACCCCAAGATCAATATTCATTTTCTTGGTAATATTCTTCATGGCAAGCCTTAGGTGGCCTTTGAATGCATCTAGAACATTAATAACACACCTGGTCTCCTGATCCAAATGATGCCAGTCCTTCATTAAATCTGTAGATATCCATTCTTGGTTTTAAACCTCACGATTATTCCAGTCAGCAGTTATTTGGCATTACTTTATGTTTCCATACCACATATGGCAGCAATATTACACCATCTGTTAACACTATTAGCATTATTAAATCATGCACTTTTTCATACATCAAAGGTTTGATGGTGGTAGATTTTGTACCTATTTTTTCAATACTACAATAATTGGCAGGTCAAAGTAAACCAGTAGTCTCATTTGTCTCCACAGATAATGAAGTAAAAGGTGAGATCTAGGCAAGTTCTTTGCCACAAGCTAAAAAGATTATGTTGTATCATTTGAACACAATGCCCATCACTGGTTTTGAATTCTTGCTGAGAAAAATGTTGTACTTGTGCTATTTCTTGATCTTTCTGACTAATTGCTTTCCATGTGTTTGTTTTCCATCTCTTCTTTGACTATGAATAAGTTGTACAACTTTGTTCTCCCTCTCCATGGCAGTATCTCCTGGTTCCAATTGGCATCAATTTAGTACATAAAAGCTTCTATTTTGATTTTTTCAACATTCTCACATTTTGTTGTCATTATATTTCTTCTACGCCTCACAGCTGTTAATTGTTTCTGTGTAAAATACCACAATTAGTTGAAACTTCATATCATATCCTCTTCCTATACCTTTTAGTACATTTCCTTTTGCACTCATATCTTTCACCTCCAGACTAGCTGCCATTTCACAATTCAATTAGAAGATTCCGGAAGATTCATAAAACCATCAGAAATGCCAGCAGGACTCTCTGAGCTACAGCAGGTCACACAGGTGCATCAGTGAGGGTGTAATGAAAGCAGTAGTAATCATGGACTCTCTCTATGCCACCTTGGTCCCTCTGAGTATATTTATGTTTCTTAATTACTGTGTGACCTCCCACACTGCACGGTCATATTGCACTTTAACCTTAAAGGAAGATGAACCAGAATTTAAGACAATCCCTGATTTTTAAGTTAAACTTCTTGGAAATAAAACCTTGTCTTCTACTAGGCATATATGGTATATATTGAGTCAAGGCATCATTAGAGTCTTGATAATCAAACATGAAGATTTAAATTATTAAATACCTTCTATAGTCCAGCCGCTGAAAGTGGAATGAAAGGTTACCTAAATACAACTAGTGCCAGAAAAAGAAAAAAGAAGTAATCCCACCTTTGAGGTCCTTAGGATGGAGAGAAGTTGTAAGTTAACTGGTAGCAGATGAAATAAATTAGAGCTTCAACATGTGCTTAGGTATCTTCCAAAGGTAGTAACATTTATTTGAATCACCACAGAAATTAATAACAGTTCTAGCACACCAACTATTTAAACAGCATGACTGAGGTTGAACTAAAGGTCCTGTCTTGTGTACATTCTGCAAAGTTTTATTCACCTGCTTTTACTGAAAGTCAGCAAAAGTGAGAGATAAGGACAAAAAAGTGTCATATGTATTTTGTGCAAATTTCAAGTAAATGGATACATGAAATATTTTGTGATAAGATTGGAAAATATAAAAGAGAACAGTTCTTAGCAAATCAAAGCAAGAGGTTTCCCTAATGTATTTTGCTTCTGAGTGTAATAAGCAAAACATTTATTTTAAACTAGAGTTGATTATTTACCTCTTTTCTGGTGTCTTCTTCAATCAGATGTGCTTTATCTGATTATTAGATTTAAGGTGAGACTTTTATTCTCTCTTAAGGTAGAGACTGACTCTTTCACATGTTTCACAGAGATGTATATATCTCTTAAAAAGACTGCTGGTATTTGATCCACTCTTGGGATAGATCAAAGATGCAATAACCTTCATATTTGCTCATTTAAATGAATACAACAATTCAGTACCTTTCTGGCCCTTGTGTACGCAGAAAATATTCTTTATCCTCATTAAGAATTCAACCCTATTGCATAAAATATATAGCTCTGTATCTTACATGGTTTGACGGTTACTTGAATTTGAACTTCTGGTCTATTCTTCATACCAATATGATACAGACAGACTTTGGAGATTTCCCTTTTTCTTTGTTCTTCCAAAGAAAAAGAAGGCATAGAAAAAGGCAACAGTAAAAAGAACTTGCTGGACATTAATATCAGCATGAAATATAAAGGTCTATCAGCTCTGACTTGATGTCAGAGGTATATTTCTCTGTTTTGAATAATTATTAATAGTATAGACTTTGACAGGGTGAGCTGTCACAAAAGAAAACATTTCAGTGGTTTGTAAAGACAGAGCCCAGCTTTTGTTTGTCCTTTTTAAAGCTACTGCCTTTTTCTTTCTTTCTTTTTACTTCTTATTTTTTTTTAGGTGAGAAAGTGTCGTTGATGGCAGCTAATACCTAATGTGTCAAGGTTGCCAAGTAACAGGCTAGAGATGTGTCAGTGAAGGCTGTTTCTATGAGAGAATTCAGTAGGCTACAGTTTCAAGTACTTGGAAATAAACTCACCCCTGTGGCTGTCTCTTTTTTTTTTTTTTTTTTAATGAAAAAAACCCCACACTTGTGCCCTAACCAATGAAAATTAATGTAGTCAAACAATGGGTACAGTACATGCATAAGACAGGTCTAAAAATGGGTAGCTATGCCAATGGTTTGTGTTGCTTCTAAATTTTAAAAATAGTGGAATGATTAACATAACATACATTTGCAATTTCCAGAAATAAATGCTTGATCAAAAATTTACTTGAACATATCATAATTTCCTGTGAAGTTACTTGAATTAAAGAGGTGCTATAAGCAAAGTGTAAGCTTAATTGCTGAATTAATTTTAAAAGAGCAGAATTTGATTGGATAGAATAACAAGTTGTTAAGAAATTGCCAGTGTGAATTTATTAGGAAGAAATCAAGTCAAACCAGTATAATGTTTTTCTGTTCTTCTTTTCACAGGCTGAGAACTGACTTGGTCAACAGTGGGGAAAGCTGTAGATGTGATACCTTACGAACCACTTTTTTGATGCTGACTTTATTGATTCCTGCTTTACTCAGGCTGCTTAGGAGAGGTTTGCAGTGGTCTATACAGGACAAGACAGTGGTCAATATCTCCATTAGTGCTTTTCATTATGGAAGAAAGTGCTTCCTTATAAATCCAATGGGAATGTTTGCAAGCACTTTGAGTACAGGATTAGCATTCAGAGTGTTCTTGGTAGACAGGAAAAACAGACTGAAATCAGTAAGATAAAATTCAATAAGAACTAAAGACAAGTATAAAGTACTACATGTAGGAAAGTAGAATCAAATCTCTTCCAAACAAAATTAATTAAGCACATAATTAAATAATTAAATAATTAAATAAGACAGAAGGTCCTTCCAGAGGACCATTTGCTTATTTTGCATTAATCTGTGTATCCTCTTGCTGTGATTTATAATGAGCAGTCTTTCTGGCTAAAGACATTCCAATGAAAGGCAAAGTACAGTCAGCTGAACTCTTTGTTAGCAGCTCTGTAACTATCAAGAAAGACCACAAGTCTGGCCAATATGGCCAGGACAATTTTAGATCCATCCAAGCTTAAATTGTGTGGAGAGACTTTAAACTGATACTTCTAATGAGTGTGCCAGAGTCAACAATCTATGATTTATGTATGAAGCAGGTAAATTAGGCCACCTGGATCTGTGCTGTGTATCTGGCCAAGAATGTGCTCTGTATACAGAGATGGCATTCCAAGTAGTGCAGGCCTAAATTTTCATGAGATTTAAATTTATTTTATGTCAAGCCACAGTTGGATTTACTGATACTTTTCCTAGGTTTAAAAACAAAATAAAAGTATTGCCTATCATCTGTAACCTGCTTTCCAAAATACATACTCTATGTGTATGTATTTTGGAAGGCAGGTTACAGGCTTATTTCAATGCATTGTGAGTCTGTGTGTCTCCATACTATAAAAAGTATCACCAAGGGAATAGGACAAAAGGGCAAACCCGAAAATAATATCCACAACAGTTTAACTGAAAACTAGTAAATTAATACATGTTACCTTTGAAGGAGGCACCTACCTACCTCTAACATCCTTTAATTATTTTTTTTTCTTCCTTTTACTGGCAGTTTTTCTCATTAACATCTTGCTAGAAATATGGATTATTACTTGTTTTGAATGTTGTAAATGGCACGTGCTGCTAAAAAGTCCTAAAATTATATAAGTTCATAACATAAAAATACTTTGGAAAAAAAGATAGTATTATCAAAATTTGTATGGATGAAACCAAAGCTTACAGTATTTTCTCCCATTTCAAGAAAAGAGGATGACTATGGTTGAACACCTCATAGTATGGTTTGAATTTTATATTTGTCTTAGTGTCTTAGACACTAATATTAAAGAAAAAAATCACAAATTTTCACTAATGGGATAAACTAAAGTAATCTAAAGCAGGTATAGTATTAGCCATATGCAAAGTAAATAATTACCTTGGTTGACAATGTCTGTTTTGCCTGTGCTAGAGCAGGTGGGAGTTAGTTCCTTTAGCAATGAGTGTAATCCAGACACAGACAATCGCTTGTTTAGTCTTTCTTGCAGAGGTCTCGGTTGCAGTTGATGTTCCTCTTGGGACTCATAAGAAAGCTTGCAGTAAGTAGGAGAACCAAACTCCTGTGTATTCTTCCTATGTTTTCTTCCAGATCTTCAAAATCTGGCCCCCCTAAACTCCTACCACCCCCCACCTTGCGTTTGTCTCAGCCTCCACTTACGTTACCTAATACCCATCATTAATATAAAAAATTAAAAAAAAAAACCTTTACATTCTCTTTTTCCTATCTGCAGCCCAAATAAAGCCTTACTACTTCCAGTGCTGCACAACTCAGCTTACAAAAACTGTTCTGAAGATCTTACTAAATGGGCAGCCTTGTTTTTCTGCTCCCCTCTTTACAGTCAACCTAATGGCATATGTGGCATTGAACAGGTCAACAGATAAGCCTACACCCATCTGCTTGCTCCCTCCCTGCACAGCTCAGTGTGGGAAAGAATCAGAAGGACAAAAGTGAGGAAAAGTAATGGGTCAAGATGAAAACCATAACCACAAATATTTTCCCTCCTCTTGTTTTCCTTAAGCTTTTGTTGCTGGAGCATAATGTCACATGTTATGGCACATCGCTTTGGCCTGCATGGGTCAGCTCTCCTGGCCATGTCCCTTGCCAGCTTCTTTCACACTGCCAATCTAGTGCCTTTGAGAGAGGCAGAGTGGAAAAAAAGAAAAGGCCTTGATTCTGAGCAAGCGCAGCTCAGAAATAACTAAAACGTTGTTACCAACACTGTTCTAGTAATAAATTCAAAACACAGCATCATACAGGCTGCCATGAAGAATATTAACTCCGTTTCACTCAAATGCAGTACATGTGAAAATTCAGTATTATCAGCCAGCTGAATGAGCTGGCAGTGTGCTCAGGTGGCCAAGTCCAAGATTCTGGCTTGTACCAGGGATAGCGTCCAGCAGGACCAGGGAAGTGATTGTCCCTATGTACTCAGCACTGGTGGGGCCACACCTGAAACACTGTGTTCAGTTTTGGGTCCTTCACTACAAGACAGGTATTAAGCTGCTGGAGAGTGTCTAGAGAAGCAAAATTAAGCTGGTGAGATGTCTTGAGCAAAAATCTGACAAAAACCATCTGAGGGAACTGGGTTTATTTAGCCTGGAGAAAGGGAAGCTGAGGGAAGACCTTATAGCTCTCTACAAACTGTCTGAAAGGATGTTCCTTCTCCTTTCTTCTCACCTGAAGTGAGGTCTCTTCTCCCAAGTAACAAGCAATAGGATAAGAGGAGATGGCCTCAGGTTGTGCCAGGAGAGGTTTAGGATGGATGTTAGGAAAAAATTCTTCACCAAAAGGGTTATCAAGCACTGGATTAGGCTGCCCCAGGAAGTGATTGAATCATCATCTCTGGAGGTATTTAAAAGACAGGTAGATGTGGTGCTTAGGGTTGTGGTGGTTTTTTCAGTTGGACTGACAGTTTGACTCAATGATCTCAAAGGATTCTTCCAACGTAGATGATTCTATGTTGTTACGAAGTGTGGCGTGACCTCTGGCTTGAAGTTTGAAAGGTCAGAATGAAAGTTCATAAGAGTTCAAAAAAAGTGGTGGAAAATTTAGGGTTATATTAAGAGAGCAGATACATTACCAGGGCCTTACAAAAAATCTGATTATTATTGCTGACTTTATCCACTTCAATGAAACTCTTCCTAATTTCTTTTCTAATTCTTCTAAATGATAGTATCTAAATTATAATGTGTAATTAGAAAAAAAAATAGCATATATGTAGGAAAAGCACATTATAAATAGTGAAAAAATATTAGGCTAATACAGGAAGGAAACTGCTGGTTTAATTTCCAAAAACCGATAGCATGTCTCTGCAGCCAACAAAAGTATGGTGGAAGTCAGTTGGTATGAGATTCCACTCTATTTCTGTAGACAGAAGATGAAAATTGTATGTACTGAATAGTACCTTCAAAATAATGGAAAATAATAACTACTGTTGTCTTTTTCAAATATTCAAAGGTACATTACAATAACATTTTAACAGCTTTTTTCTGAAAATAAAACACTACTCATATTTTAAAATGCTGTCATACAGTCAATGACTACTTACTATGCTTTCATTCCAATTTCCTTTGAAATTTACAGGAATATCGTGCCATTGAGTAAAGAATGGCAATTTCTCATTACTTTAGCTAACGCTAAAATGAAGTTTTTCTCAATTGTCATTGCTGATCATTCTCCATTAAGGAAAACAGGCCTTAAAAAGTAAAGGCAGCACTTTGCTGTGGAGCATGTAATGTCTTCTCCTATTCACAGTGCAATTTGGATTCACCCTGCACTGCCGTGGTGTAAACAGAGATAATTCACTGAAATTACAGTACTTAGAAGAGTGGAAAGAATAAGGAGGAAAGAAGATACAGATTTTCTTTGCTAGTACACCATCACAGGTGGCTATTCTCTGTCTAACTCAACTGCAAGGATTTTCAGGAGTCAGTAGCTATGATAGTATGTTCAAACAGCTGTCTAAGACTGTTTAAATTATAATCTAAAATCAAACCAATCAACCCATACTTACTTTTAAAAGCTGCTTGAAACATTCCCTTTTTTCCTTATGTGTATATAGTTATACTTGATCATTCTGGCCATCATTAGCTTTTGCTTCCTGTAATTACCTAAATGGTAAGAAAAATTGGTCAAGTTTCTTTTCTGGTTCCTGCAATAATGCAGTGTTTAGGAAAATTATGAGTAATTACGTTCTACCAAATTCAGTTATTTCTCCAATAGAATTTTATCTTTTGTCTTTCATGATACAAAGAAGCTTACCCCCTCTTCCGTATCAAGCACAATCTTTATATTCGTGGGGCTTTCCTCTCTGATCCATATAACAAATAGAGCAGTATTTAGTATTCTGAAGGACATGCTGTCATAATCCTTGAGAAGTCTGATGGTATATGGTACAACAAAATGTAATGATGAGCAAAACAGCTCATTAACATTTGCTTTTTATGTTTAGTGTATTCCCTTTCAAATAACTGTAACACATAATAGTTGCATATCGCAGCTGGACTTTCAAGTCAGCTATTACAAAATCAGTAAGTGCTTTGAAAACCATGGCTTCCAATGCCCATCCAAGTCATATTCTCGGTTGTGTTTGTGTTAATTATCACGGCACTTTAAGTAAAGTATCTGGTTTCAGAAAATGTTTTGTAATCAGTCAACCCTCATGGCACTTCAGAGCCCGAGGTGTATATAGCCTCCCTGAATAAAGACGAGCACAGCTACTGTCCAGATGGCTCCTTTGTGTCTTGGGAAGAAGATTTATGAGTTTCCTCCCATCATCTCCACTCAGTCCCTAGGGCCTTCAGTGTTCTCACTGTGGCTAACGTTAGTATTGCACTGGAGAACAAGGGAAAAAGCTCCAGATGACACGGGGTCTGATTCCTTCTCCCTCAATGCAGGCTTTTCTCTCTGGAGCTGATCTCTAATGTTGGTGTCCATTAATGAGAAGAAGGAACTTTATTACTATGGTCAGTCATGAAATGATGAAGGGGATATTCTGTAACCTTGATATCTGCAGACTGAAAAAGACTTAAAGTACAGGGATTTCTGCTGAGCTCCCACATTAGGAACACTCTGCTGGGTCTGCTCCCCATTTTGGATATTGGGAGGAGCAGCTACAGGGTATCAACAAGCAACCTATACATCAGCCCTTCGAGCTAATTTGTTTCAAATATCTTAATAAATACAGATCTCATAGTTAACAGGATACCTTCCTCCAGCAAAGGTTTTAAGATATGTGCAGTAGGTAACTTTACTATCTTCCAGTACTCCCCCAGGTACACTTACCTTTTCATCTGAAGTCCTTAATCTACTTGTGCATTTCCAGCTCTTTTATCTCTTTCTGCTCTGTT
>VZRU01017562.1:628688-679542 GCA_013398155.1 Pedionomus torquatus | reverse complement strand
TTCATTAGTATTCTATTTTCTCACGTAGCTGCTCTTATTTATTATTTCACTGGCCTTTTATCATAAATTGCTTTCTCTTTTGCTTTAATCCAGACTCCATTATTTTATTACTTGATCTTTCATTTGTGAAAGCTGCGATTTCCAATTCTGTGAAATTCTTTACTCATATAAAACTCAAAATATTCTCCTTAAACTGTACTCAGTTGAATTCAAGAAAGCTCTAAATTTCTCCTCAAATCCATAATTCAATGATGGGAGGGAGAGGAATATGGATGGCAGCTTGGTGCCTACTTTTTTTAAAGGCAGGAAACCAAATGGCCCAGTATTGGTTTTAACAAGGATATGTTCACTTATTAAGTTCCTGTAGTGAGAAAACAGGATGACATCAATTCCAGCCAATAGTCAATAAGTAGCATTTACTGTAAACTTAACTAAATTACTAACAGCTACATCTCCAAAATACCTTCCCATCAGTAATCCATATGTGTTCAGACCTTTGTTTTGTTTCAACATTGAGGTGTAACATTGAAATCAGCAATAAACAACAGGAATTAAACTCAGTATTTGAGCCAGATACCTGAGAGATTTTGACTTTAAAAAAAGCATTTTTAGGTTCATTTTGTTTGAGACTTAGAACTAATTTCTAGGGGAAATGTGCTGGCTTTTCAAATAATTGGTGAAAATGCATAGTTTCCACTGAAAACAAATAGTAGCTCTCCTTTTTCCTCCTGATTCAATCTGATAACACTCAAAATTCAAATATCTTTTGATATTTGATATCTTCAAATATGTACATTTGTTTACAATAAAATTGATGTGTTATAAATTGAGACAGTGAATCTGACAACACGAAACAGAAAGAAGGATGCCTACAGACTGAACCCATAATTTAAATAGTTCAGGGAATATGTTATAACCTCAAGTAATCTAGTTTCCCCATTATTTGAAATTGCTATTTTTACATCAAAATACAGCCTTGATATCAGAAAATATGTTGACAGCCTGTAAATGAGCATAAAGAAAAATAAGCTTCACATAATGGTCATGATATACAAATACCTCTTTTCTGATAGAAAACACCTCAACAACAGTAAATAATGTTAAAAAAAAAAAAAAAAAAGGAGTAGCTGGTGAGTTGATTTCATCCCCATCAGACTAGAGGAGTTCAAAGTAGAGGAGTTCAAAGTGGTCTTATAGCAAGAAAAGTCATCCTTGAGTAGAATTGCAGTATTTTAATGTATTTTAAAAATTAACAAATAAATAATAAAAATATGTGAACAGATAATAAATGCATCATGGCTAATATCTCTATTAGGAGCATTATTTGTGCAGTGCAGCTTTTAAGAAAACAAAAGTATTATTTCAGTTTCATTATATTTAAAATATACTGTTTAAAAAAAAACAAAAAAAACAAAAAAAAAAAACCAAACCCAAAAAAACCAAGAACAAAAACAAAAGAATAAATTATACAGGCAAAAATCACTGTAAAAAGCACATTGGTATGTTTTACTTAGTGCTTCACTAATTTCGGCCTTACCTTGGGCAACGGCTTTTGTAATTGGTTGGGATGTTATTAAGCAGACTTCATTGTAAATGGTGTAGAATTCTTGTGTGTTTAATTTCCATGAGAGCTTTTCTCAGCCTTCAGGATTCTCAGACACTTTTAAGAGGAGATTAATAAAATATCTCTCAGGAATATTTTTGATTTAGTGGATTACATCTTTTGGTGGAGACATGATATAGACTTTGTCTTTTGGCATGAATCTTGGGGTGCCTTCCATTTCTATTTTCTAATTCTATGATCTCCCAAAGAGATATTCTAATTGGGAACTAGCCTCCCTCTTATGCACTCCATATTCCTTTAGTCTTGTTTGTTAAGGAACTGTATTCTTAACCCAATTCTCTTCCGACAGTCAGTGGTGGAGACATCTTTTTTAAACTATCAAGTGATTCATGCTGCATTTGTAAGCAGTCACTGCTTCTTTCAGATATTTACCCCTCTTCAAGGAACTATGTCCAAATTTACCACAGATCTCCTTTCATTATCCTTTTCTTTCAGTTTTCCAGATACCACATTAGGAATCAACCAAACCAGTTTCCTCTCCATTTGTGTCCTGCATGCCCTACTTCTCTTCATTATTGTGCTTTGTTTTTGTATTTTCCTTTTGTTCTGTTTGAAGTGTAATGTATTTTGTCTATTTTCTGGTATCCTAGATCATAGTTTTCACCTATAATAATGGAGTCACTGGTTTTCTTTTATCTTTAGGTGACAATTCTAGAAATAAATCACAAGAACATATATATATATTACACAAATATGTACAGGACTATTTAATACCGTTTCCAGTAATTCGGGGGGAGAGGGAGGGCGGGGAAGCATGCACCTATTCAGTAATGCCTTTGAAACTGAGACAACATAGTGTTCCTCCTGAAGCATTCAAAAGCATATCAATAGAGCTAGCAATAGCACACAGTCTTTGACAGTGAAGTATTGAAAAAGAAAATCATAGCTACAAGGTTGTCTCCCACTCAGCAATTCTCATAATTATTTTTTTTTTCCCGGTATATCAGTGTCATTTAAAACATAACATTAAAAAATTACATTTTGCCATTGTGGGTGTCTGATTTAATGGCAATAAGCTTTCATAGAGTCCTCTGGGATTTCATTTTTATATGGGCAGAAACAGTAAGAGAAATCATAAAATGGGATATTTGTCAGATACAGAAAGATAGTTTCATGTTATTGTTCAATGACAGGGAAGAAAAAAAACACTGCAACAAAGAATCACTAATATCCTGTACTTGTATATTACAATTCCAGTGGATTTAATGGCCTTGCACAGGTATCTCAATCACTTGAGTCTGGCCACCAACTCTTTAGAGTTGCATGCAGTTTATAATTAACATCTAGGATTCTACACACTAATGTGAATCAGTTCTGAACCTCAGTCTTAAGGCTTAGACAGAAAGGAGCTTGTTTCCCTTTGAATAGGTAGCAAGAACATCCTCAGTCACTCATAAGAACTCTGTTAAGAGATGCAAGGTACAAAAGGGTGCTGGGTAGAAGAAGCCAGACGTAGCACCTTTGTAGGGGAGCTTTGTACAGTTCCAGGTGAGAAGCCTACCTATGGGTCTGCTGTGTCTTAGACATAACTATCCATTTCCCTGTCCAGAGAATCATCTTTTTCAAGCTAGACTGGATTATGGAGTAGGGGTGTTTCTTGTCCTGTATGTCATCAGTCAGAGGGACTTTCTAATAAGGAGCCATGGACAAGAAACATTTTTGACTGAAAACATGTGCTGGTTTGCTCTTTTTCCCCAGTATGAAGAGGTATTAAAAGGGATTCCACTAATAATGTCTAATTTGTGTGAAAGAATTATGCTTGGTGCTTCTTAACAAGAAGTCTTCCCTAAACTGACTTCTTGAGCATAACTATAAACTTTAAGCAAGCAACCTAAAGGAAGGGAATCATAAACCAGTTCCTAGTGTTGTCCCAAGTTCGCTCTGAGAAAAGGCACACCCAGCTATAACACTATGCTAGAAATAATATTCTTTTATAACGAGTCTCTATAATTTTTACTTTTATTTAAAAATATAAATCATGTCTGTGGTTCAGTTCTACATGTGCAACATAGAGCAGAATGTTCCATTAACTCTTTCTTTAGGGCCTGTAGCTGCTTCTACCTAGTTTCTTTAAATATTCTGCTTTATTTGAAGCTTTTGTGTGGTCACTTTCAAGACAGATTTTGATTACCAGCACTGCTTAACTTCTCTAGTCTCAAAGAAATCCAGATTTCACATAAGTATTTTTCCCTTTAACTTGCATATTTTAATCCCAAGTTGTTTTAAGCATCTCTTGTTCTTCCTGAAAAATGAAAAACATAGAAAGCAAGATTTACTTTCTGTGACATGTATTATAAGAGACTATCAGAAGATTTGGTGGAATGATATAATGCACATATCACTGATTTGACAAAAGATTAAGACAGCAATTCAAAAAAGTACTGAAACCTTCACTTTAAATTCTTGATAAATTTGGCCTTAAACCTTGTTAAAATATAACTTTCTAGTCTAACATTTCAAATTGACACCTCATGCATTAAGCGTACTCTGTTGTGTGAAACAACATCTTCTGAGAACTTGGTATTTAAATGTGTGCATGATGATTCTGAAACACCTCTGAAACACAGGAAACTAAAGTCTTAATAAAATGCTTGAAAATAAATAAATAAGAATTGGACTGTTAGGAAAGCTTTCCTCACTCAAAGACATGGTTTTCAGTAAGACCTATTAACATGGGACAATTAGTCCTAGCTACTGATAAACATATAGTAGATTAGAGTGAATTACTGAAGGGATTAATGGTCTAGTACTTTTCCTTAAAGACTATTAACTGCTGTATTAATGCCCTTTCCACTGCACTAATATTAACTAGTCAAATTGTCAGTCCTACTACGGGTTATTCTAGGCAAGTTGATGTCTAAAGATATGGTTCTTGTGAAGTCCTGAGTTACAAAGATACTATAAATATTAGAGACAAATATTTTTTAAAATATAGTATTTTTTTTTAATATTGCCATACCTAAACACTCAATATTGTGAACAGTGGCATGAACCTGCACATGTGTTGTTTTTCCCACTAACAAAGTTTGGGGTTTATGACTTTCAAAGAGTTGTTACATATTGGATTTTTGAACCTTAAAGTGATGGTGACTGCATGTATTTCTAATCATTTAATACAGTCCAAATGCAAATGTGTAACGTCTATATGAGGACATTCAGGCAATCTATAATTTTTTATCTTCACAATTTTTCATTGTGATCTTCTTTGGAATATACTTAACACTTTAAAAAAAGTTTGCAATAATGTTTTTGCCTTTGACTCTGCTTTTCTCTTTTAGTATTTAGTTTTCTTCATGTCTGTCATGTCTGTCTAAAGTTGAACATTTAGTAAAACACAGGGTTGTGCAAATACTAATCTATCATGGACTAGATTCAGTGGGCAATTTAGACTTAGAAATGTTTGGAGCTGTTATTTATCTGTAAAGTAAAAAAATGTATCATCTGTAAGCCAATAATATTAGATTAAATATTAGATTAAATGAAACAAAGCAGCATAAACTGATGTCCTATGGAAGATTCTGTTCTGATCCTTTTTGTGAGTGTATGTAAAAGATAGTTCACAAAAATTCTCATGTTAAAAATAAAAAAAAAAAAATAAAAAAATAAGGCGATGGAAACACAGAAACAGCAACAATCCCCCCTTTTCCTCTCCCCAAAATAACAGAGGCAGTTAAAAAAAAGAGAACTAAAGCAGAGAGACAAAAAGGACAAAAAGTTATAATAGATCACAAGTTTCTGATAACAATAAGCAGATTTTATTATAGTAGTGGTTTATATAGCTTCCAAGAAAGATGCCCTTTTGTCAGGAGTAAAGTACTAAAAATACAGAAGCCACACAGCAGATCAAACTGTGTCTTATTTATATCTTATGTTGATACAGTTCTTCATTATGTGGCTGGATGCTGTCAAACTCTGGTTGACAATATCTATGGAATAATATCTGTAAAACATCATAATGCGTTTGTGTATTATGTAAGAAGTTAACTATTGGCTTGCTCCCATTTCATTTGAATGGTGTAAATTCAACAGAAACTTCTTGCAAATCCTCTGGTGCGGAGAGATGAGGTGTGGCTTTCCAAATTTTGCTAAGGCATAGACCACAAAAAATGATAGACAGGGAAAGGAATGATAGATTCTGACCAGCAGTGAGGTTTAGTTATGGAGATGTATGTTTGTCACTTTCAGCATTGCAGGAGCCCTTCAGATAGTCATGTACTGACAAGCATGAAAGCACACTGACGTGAAAAGAATCCATAAGAGAGAAACTGAAAAAGCAATCCTGTGAGTTAGTCATTTCAGGACAGGTTTAATGTATTTTATTCATATTTTTTTAAAATATAAAGCTGTTAGACACCAAGGAAAATGGAGGATCCGCAAACTGTCAGGGCATCAGTGCATTAAACAGACTTATACAGACTTAATCAGTTTAGAATATCTTATTTCTCCTCCTTAGGCCATGATTAGTTTATGCCTTTCACACATGCATGTTACAGTGAATCTGCTGATTGTTCTGATTAGGTGTCATAGTTTCTGACATAATTTTTCTTTCTTTTCCTTTTAAACAATGATAAATCTGTTTGATGCAAACTGAACCAAAGCTGTTTTGAATTTTCTGGCAGAAGAGTTTTATGTGATTCACAAATCCCACATATAAACCCTGCTTGAAGCCCTATAGAGATGCAGAATGAATCATTTTCCCCAAAATAAATAAAAAATGTCTAATCTAATGGCAATGCAAAGTGTAAGATTACCCATTGAATTTGGCTACACTGTCTTGACGTTCAGGCACGTAACCTGTCAAATGAAATGGCAGTCTACAGTGGCATGTTATGTGGCGAATCTTTGAGTCACAGAGTGTTCCTTGAGTCAAATTTCTGTCCTGAGTGGAGGAGGATACCCAACACATTGCAGCACACTCTGCAAGAGAACATTACTACAGCTCCTCCTCTAGATCAGCAATGTGGACTGGCACACACCGGATGAAGTTACCAGAACTTACAGCATCAAGACATCTAGCAAAGTTCTGAAATGCCTACATTTCTACTGCTCAGGATAAACAGTGATGCCCACAGTAAAGCTGCTCTTTGTCTGCTCTGTACTGCATCTTAATTACACAGGGATTCACAGATTCAACCTCTAGACTAGGATCTCACAGGCGTATTTAGAGCAATCTGAATCCCTTGCAAAAATATAAGGAGAAGTGTCCACTCCTGCCTTAGAGCACAGCTGCAGAGCTGACAGGGTGCTCAGCTGGGACTCAGTTAATGTCTCTTCCATATCTGATTGCATTTTGATGAAAGTATTTTACATCTCAGCAGAGTGCCCTAATTGCAATGTTTCCAGATAGCCTGGGACATCTCTCTTTTGCTCTGAATTTCTTCAGCTGAACGTATTTAATTAATTTCCCTAGCAGAAAGTAATGAAAGTCACTGGAACAAAGAGAAAGAAGAGGCAAGAAACACAAGGCTGATTCATGTGCAGGCTTTAGTCCTTGCTCCAATAAACACTGAAGGCTCTTAATTGAAAGGTAGCATTTTCCACAAGAGAAAAAATTACCCTGGAGTACAGCTCAGCCCTATGTTTGGATTATTTGGCCAAGTATTAGCAAAGACCTGAGCTCTGCTAAATTGCTTGAGGCTATAACTGGACTGGACTATCCAGCTACTGGAGGGTAAGGGGAGGTGCGGGGGAAAGGGGAGGTGCAGGGGAAAGGCTCTTTCTGCATAACTGTGTCCATATATTCTTGACTGCTTCCTGCTTCTTAAAGATCCCAAATATATTGCTATAGCAAAGTTAAATTACTTGGTAAAACAGCATCTAAGGCAGACAAAAATTAGAGGTGGAAGAAATAATTTAATTCAATTTACAATAAAACATCAACAGGAGAATGATGTATCGCTGATGTCATTTAAGTATTAATAATTAGAGGGTTGTGAGACTGAAGCTATAACTGGTTGAAGAATCTTAACACTTCTAAAATTAAGTACATAGTTGATTACATAAAATAAAATATTGGTATGGGAAGAGTGAAAGGACAGGGAAGGATGTTTTGTAATTATGTATAGATAAGGACTGACACTGAGGGAAGGTATAGAAAAAAATCTTCTTTTAGTCATTAGATTACAATGATAATACAATGACTTTTCCCAGTGCTGCTTGAGCAATAAAAACTGATATATAAACAAGTACAATGACTTTGCCTCACAGTTGCTTGTTAAAGTCTTCTCATGAATGTTTTTTTTTCCACTGGTTAAATTTTGACACCCTGACAATTCAAATGGGACATAGAGTATTAATTATTTTTGTTGTTACATCATTTTTTTAAAATGTTGCATTCGAGCATATCAGAATTAATATTGCATGACTCGGGGAAATGGTTCTCCACAAAGGGAAAAATAACACCATCAAACAAAACATTGCTTTTTAGTCAGTAAATACTTATGTAAGTAGCAAATGAATTATTAAAAAATAGGGTTGATTAATGAAGGATTTTCACCAGTGAAAGTTAAGTGTTTTAGCTCTATTATTTGGAATAAAAAGCCTAATCAAGTCTACTGAAACATAATTGGGATCTTCATAATAGATGCTATGCTAGCAAAGGGTCACTTGAGTTTCCACTAAAGGCAATGACAATATTGTACTTATTCAAATATGAATAGCCTTAGAAGATAAAGATATTTCATTGCATGCTTGCATAATATGTCCCCTCATGCTGAGGGCTTGAGCTAAATAGCTGTTCTTTTAAAAGTACACTCATTCACAAACTATTAAAAAAAAAAAAAAAGTTATTTAATTGCAGTTGCTACCCAAAATTCTCACTGTGCTTAACATCTGACAGTCAAGGTTAATAAGAGTAGGCAATAACTTCTTTATTTCATTTGCTTTGCTTTTAAAGTTCAAAGGAAAACTTGGGAGTGTTATAACTAGGGAGGTAGAAGTAAGTCTTTTCATATACTGCTGTTGATGTCACATTTGTTATATGCTAACGAAGGTTCTACCTCAGCTTCTCTTTCCAATTCACTGGTTTTGGTGGAAATTAGGTATACAGTGCAAATTCCGTAGAGGATTCAGTTGGCTCAAGAAGGCGATTTTTTGCACACAGAGCAAGGTTTGTCTGTATCTGAATTCCTAGGAAACTGTTACACAGCTGGGAACAGCTGCCTCTGGCAACAAATTTCAGCTGCTGATTAGGAAAATAGTTGGCCAGTGCAAAATATAAAGTGTAATAGTGTCTGAATTACCTGTTGTAGCTTAATGACGGCTTTAGAAGTACTGGCAGCTCCTTGGCTACTTTTTAGATGTCTTAATACATTAGTGTAGCTACTGAAATGGTGAGCAGAACAAATTTTGTCCTTTAAAAATTCCAACACGATGTTGGAGGCCCTCTGTTCCTGAATATAGTAGCCTTCCAAGCAGTGGGTTATCCAGGCCCTTCTCAGCCTAACGCTTAAGGTGAATTTTTGTTTTGTTAATGTCTACAGGTAGAAGCAAAGATGAGAAAACCCCCTGTCTTCTTATAATGCACAAGATGTTACAGTTAATTTCTGAAAGAGTTTATATTCTTATTCAAAAGCAATAGAAACATGATGTGAAGGCAAAGAGCTTTGAAGTGGAAGGGGGCAAGGTCCCTATCAGTAAGCAAGTTAGATGGCTGTTCATCTTTATGGTTGTGAGTCATCTGAAAGCTTCTTTCCCTTTTCTTTAATATATTCTTTATACAGCAATGCATTTGTGCATGAATGTGTATTCATAAAGCAAACAGTTAAGGCTGGCACAACAGTCCCAAAATAACAGACAAGAGCCATTCTCCACTGTTTATAGGCATTCTAAGTGCTAAAGAAAGGATCTTAGTTTAAAATTTAGTTTACTATATCCAGTATATCATATGATTTCTGCATCTAAGAGCTTAGTATTATTTTTGCTTGCTAATGAACTAATGACCTCTTTCCCTTTCCTCTTTTCCAAAATGCCAATGACTCAATAGCTAGTTGGGTGGCAGATACAATATTGGTAATTATGGAATTGAACAGCTATTGAGCACAAACAATCATGCATCCATTTATTCAGACATCTCTTTGGTATGCTTATGTTTATGGAAAACACTCATTTATCTTAGAATGTAAATAATTACATTTTATTATTTTTACACACCCCTCCACCCCCACCTCCCATGCCACTTGTATTGTGATTCTCTCAAGAAATTACATTATGTATAGTGTAGGATTTTTCCCTTGTAAATTACAACCATAGAATAGTTAGAGTTGTGAGAGATCTTAAAGATCATCAGGTTCCAATATCCCTGCGATTGGCAGGGACACCTCCCACTAAACCAGATTACTCAAAACCTCATCCAGCCTGGCCTTAAATACTTCCAGGGATGAGGCATCTACAGCTTTTCTGGGAAACCTGTTCCAGTCCCTCACCACCCTCACAGTGAAGAATTCTTCCTAATAGCTCACCTAAATCTACCATCTTTTAGTTTGAAACAATTACCCCTCATCCTATCACTACACTTCCTGATAAAGAGTCCCTCCCCACCTTTCCTGTAGGTCCCATTTAGGTACTGGAAGGCTGCTGTCGGATCTCCCTGTAGCCTTCTCTTCTCCAGGCCGTACAACCCTAACTCTCTCAATCTGTCCTCACAGAAGAGGTGCTCCAGCTCTCTGATTATCTTTGTGGCCCTCCTCTGGACTCACTCTAACAGGTCCATGTCCTTCTTATGTTGGGGGCTCCAGAGCTGGTTGCTGTTGCGGTACTCTGGGTGAGTTCTCAACCAGAGCAGATTATAGGGGTCAAAGTCACCTTCCTTGACCTGCTGGCCACAATTCTTTTAAAGCAGCCCAGTATATGAACGCTTTCTGTGCTGCGAGTACACATTGCCAACTCATGTTCAGCTTCTCATCCACCAATACTGCAAGTCCTTTTCCTCAGGGCTGCTCTCACTCCATTCTATGCCCAGCCTCTATTTATGCTTGGAATTGCCTTGACCCATATGCACAGTGCACTTGGCCTTGTTGAACTGAGTGAGTTCTGCATGGGCCCACACTAACCAGTTAATTGATAGATTCTTGAACGCCTTGAAGAAGGAAAGAATCAGATCTTAGCTCATACTACAGTATTTTTAAAAGGTGCTGTGTCTGTGTGAGATGGAAATACCAAGTCTTTGCCCTGGCCAAGACCTGAGTACGATGCAAACAGCTTTGTGAGTTTCATCATGAACCGTGAATCTGTAGGTAATGGAAAAAAAATATTTGAGCCTGCCAGAAAATATCACCGTGGGCTTGTTATAGGCCTGTGGTGATACCTTGCCATAGAGACTCTCAGTGGTAGAGGCCAAGAGAGATGTGGTTCTGTGGTCACCTGAAACCACACAGAAACAGTACACCTACCGGGAAAATACCTGCAGTAGTGCTGAGATGCCACAGAGGATCCTGATGTTGACATATGTTATGTTCACTGTTCACTGGGGTACAGGGGGCCTCCATTAACACTGTGTGTGCAAAGTTTTGTCTGGCACAGCTTCCTCACTTAGTCAACTTAATGAACTGGGCTTAGCAGTGTGATGCTGTTTGGCATGCGAGTGTTGAAGAGTTCCCTTCTAAGTATTGTGTGCTGTGTGAGAGCTGGGCACCATTCTCTAAACTGAAAGGTCTTCCTCGGGGAAATATTTTCATACAAGTGTTTAAACATGAGAGAGAAAAATGCTTTTTTACACAAATGCCTGAAGGCGCCGATGACTACGTGAGTTATGTTAAGAAAAAAGTCAGTACACACACGGCTGGGGACCTTCAGCTCTGAGGACAAATGGTGGAGACTGGCTGCATTTCAGCTTTCTAGCTCCTGTTTCCCACAATACTCCTAAGACATGATAATCACTTTCTCTATGTGTGAGTGTACAATTCAAGGTATATGAAATAAAGTGAGGGCTGTAAAGACAGTTTCTGAAAACATTTTCATGGCATGAAACTAGTGCATGTGTCACAGTGCAGGCCATGCAAAGAAGGAGGATAGAAAGTGCAAGGCTTTCTCAGCTACCATTGGAGGTCTCTGTCTGACAGAGAGGGAGACAAGCCTGGTGCGATCTTGTCCATGATGTCTACTCTGGAGCTGTGCTATAGCTTCAATCCAAGGCCAGAGAAGTGCTAGTTGGCATAGACCTGAAGTAACGACTTGGTAATGACTGAGCACTGCAGATATCAGATGTTTAGTGCACAAACTTATTTAGATATCACCCACAATGGCTGGAACTAGTAGTACTAGGAATGCTTTGAGAACAGAGGAGAAAAGGGAATACTAATAATAATACTAATTATTTAAATAATATAATATATTATAATATAATAATTATTTAAACATATAAAACTAAGAAAAGAAGCAATATAATCAGCTTTTTTTAAAACATGACAAACTGCTGCACTGTGTTTCTGAGTGACTCGCCATAAGCAATATGGTTGTAAGATGTAGCTCTCCTGCATTCCAGGCCATGATCATAAATTCTTATTTGCAAACTNTAAAAAAAAAAAAAAAAAAGAAGCATTTTACTTCCCTGTTTTATCCATGCTCCATTGACTGATTGTGTTTCCAGTAGAAGAGGTCATAAGAAGGGAACAAAGGACTCAACTCCTGTGCACTACACCTCACCATCCTCATAAAGAAAGTATTGCCAGCAGCGATATTAGAGTAGCACACTATATTTGAGTAGGTAACCAATAATTACTAATATTTATTAAGACTCTGAAAGGTTTCTTGGCCTTGGTTTTTTTTCTCTATATGGCAGGGGAAAAGTAAGATCTATTTCCAATTAATATAAAAGCTTTAATTCTACATATCCAAAGGCTTTGTAAATGCAGGTCTGGTATTGATTTTTTGGAGATCATTTGCTGTAAATTATTCACATGAAACAATTGTCAGTAAATGTAATGAATGGGCACTTATAGGATGCTCAGTACAGTTCTATAATGCAAAACTAACTGACAAAGGATCTATTTTAACATGGTTTTTTAGGTTAACAGAGAATATCCTACCTGAGTCACAGCCAATGTATACAATTTTCTCAGTTTGCAGTTATTAAGTCAGTCTCATTATATTATTCAGGTAAAATATAAAAGCAAATTCTTGCTTTTCCAGTGAAAAGTAGCTCTTCAATCCTCTGGAAAACAAAGTTCAAACCATAATAAATCAAACTCATCTTTAATATAATTCCATTACTATAATTTAAACTGCATCAAAATTAAGTTTGTCTTTAAAAGTTGTTTTATGACAACACATTGCAGGTATCCATATCTTTTTGATTTAAGACTTACAGCAACTATTCCAAGTTACACAGGACCAGCCCTGTCAGGTACTTACCTTCAAGCAGACCCTTTAACCCTCTTGAGTATAACCATGGGACTGTAGCTCCCATTGATATCCACTAGGCCATGTTGGTGTAAACGCAAAAGGAAATGTGCTGGATCAAATTGTGCATGCTCCTGGGACATCTTCCTTCAAATAAAGGCCAGGACGTCAGTCTTCTACCCATGCTCTTTGCCATGTGCACCAGATCCCTGGAGCAAGCTGAGAAAAATTAGGAGGTTGAGATACTACAGTTCTCAGGAGTGGACTTTTTTTCATAATAGGACACCAGAGTGTGTCCCCAGAGTGATGAAGGCATGGGTGGAACAGGGTGTTGTAGGGCAGCCCATACCGAGACCTGTGTATGGGCGAGAAAGGTAGCGTAGAAAAATAGCACGGCATTGACCATATTGCTTACCAATACCATTCACTGCCCCAAGCTATCTCCTGTGACTGGGAAAATGAATTGTTTGCTAGTGGTACTGTTAGCTGAACTGTGCTCTTAACCATTCTAAAAATGCAACAGAATAAACATTTAAGTGCTGAGTGCATGTCATGGCCTTGTTGCATTTACTAGAGTTAAAATAGCCTTTTCAGCTGAACATTACATCACAGTTTTAATAAAAATGTATTTTATATAGAATCAGAAAATCTGAAATGTTTAGGTTGGAAAAAACCTTTAAAATCATTGAGTCCAACCATTAACCTAGCACTGTCAAGTCCACCACTACACCATGTCCCTGAGCACCACACCTGTCTTTTAAATACCTCCAGGAATGGTGGCTCAGCCTTTTCCAGTACTTGGCAATTCTTTTGGTGGAGAAATTTTTCATAGTATCCAACCTAAACCTCCCCTGGTGCAACTTGAGGTTGTTTCCTTTTGTCCTATCACTTTCTACTTGGGAGAAGGGACCAACCCTCACCTTTCTATATCCTCCTTTCAGGTAGTTTTAGAGAGTGATAAGGTCTCCCCTCCGCTTCCTTTTCTCCAGGCTAAATAACCCCAGTTCCCTCAGCTGCTCCTCATCAGACTTGTGCTTGAGACCTCTCACCAGACTCATCGCCCTTCTCTGGAAAAACTCCAGCACCTCAATGTCTCTTTTGTAGTGAGGGGCCCCAAACTGCACACAGTATTTGAGGTGTGCCCTCACCAGTGCTGAGTACAGAGGGACAATCACTTCCCTAGTCCTGCTGGACATACTATTTCTGATACCAGCCAGGATGGTACTGGCTCTCTTGACCACCTGGCATCTCATATTCAGCTGGCTGTTGATATGCACCTCCAGGTACTTTTCCACCAGGCAGCTTTCCAGCCACTCTTCCCCAAACCTACAGCNCTACACCTCACCATCCTCATAAAGAAAGTATTGCCAGCAGCGATATTAGAGTAGCACACTATATTTGAGTAGGTAACCAATAATTACTAATATTTATTAAGACTCTGAAAGGTTTCTTGGCCTTGGTTTTTTTTCTCTATATGGCAGGGGAAAAGTAAGATCTATTTCCAATTAATATAAAAGCTTTAATTCTACATATCCAAAGGCTTTGTAAATGCAGGTCTGGTATTGATTTTTTGGAGATCATTTGCTGTAAATTATTCACATGAAACAATTGTCAGTAAATGTAATGAATGGGCACTTATAGGATGCTCAGTACAGTTCTATAATGCAAAACTAACTGACAAAGGATCTATTTTAACATGGTTTTTTAGGTTAACAGAGAATATCCTACCTGAGTCACAGCCAATGTATACAATTTTCTCAGTTTGCAGTTATTAAGTCAGTCTCATTATATTATTCAGGTAAAATATAAAAGCAAATTCTTGCTTTTCCAGTGAAAAGTAGCTCTTCAATCCTCTGGAAAACAAAGTTCAAACCATAATAAATCAAACTCATCTTTAATATAATTCCATTACTATAATTTAAACTGCATCAAAATTAAGTTTGTCTTTAAAAGTTGTTTTATGACAACACATTGCAGGTATCCATATCTTTTTGATTTAAGACTTACAGCAACTATTCCAAGTTACACAGGACCAGCCCTGTCAGGTACTTACCTTCAAGCAGACCCTTTAACCCTCTTGAGTATAACCATGGGACTGTAGCTCCCATTGATATCCACTAGGCCATGTTGGTGTAAACGCAAAAGGAAATGTGCTGGATCAAATTGTGCATGCTCCTGGGACATCTTCCTTCAAATAAAGGCCAGGACGTCAGTCTTCTACCCATGCTCTTTGCCATGTGCACCAGATCCCTGGAGCAAGCTGAGAAAAATTAGGAGGTTGAGATACTACAGTTCTCAGGAGTGGACTTTTTTTCATAATAGGACACCAGAGTGTGTCCCCAGAGTGATGAAGGCATGGGTGGAACAGGGTGTTGTAGGGCAGCCCATACCGAGACCTGTGTATGGGCGAGAAAGGTAGCGTAGAAAAATAGCACGGCATTGACCATATTGCTTACCAATACCATTCACTGCCCCAAGCTATCTCCTGTGACTGGGAAAATGAATTGTTTGCTAGTGGTACTGTTAGCTGAACTGTGCTCTTAACCATTCTAAAAATGCAACAGAATAAACATATAAGTGCTGAGTGCATGTCATGGCCTTGTTGCATTTACTAGAGTTAAAATAGCCTTTTCAGCTGAACATTACATCACAGTTTTAATAAAAATGTATTTTATATAGAATCAGAAAATCTGAAATGTTTAGGTTGGAAAAAACCTTTAAAATCATTGAGTCCAACCATTAACCTAGCACTGTCAAGTCCACCACTACACCATGTCCCTGAGCACCACACCTGTCTTTTAAATACCTCCAGGAATGGTGGCTCAGCCTGTTCCAGTACTTGGCAATTCTTTTGGTGGAGAAATTTTTCATAGTATCCAACCTAAACCTCCCCTGGTGCAACTTGAGGTTGTTTCCTTTTGTCCTATCACTTTCTACTTGGGAGAAGGGACCAACCCTCACCTTTCTATATCCTCCTTTCAGGTAGTTTTAGAGAGTGATAAGGTCTCCCCTCCGCTTCCTTTTCTCCAGGCTAAATAACCCCAGTTCCCTCAGCTGCTCCTCATNTGCGCTTCATCAGCCTTGTGCTTGAGACCTCTCACCAGACTCATCGCCCTTCTCTGGAAAAACTCCAGCACCTCAATGTCTCTTTTGTAGTGAGGGGCCCCAAACTGCACACAGTATTTGAGGTGTGCCCTCACCAGTGCTGAGTACAGAGGGACAATCACTTCCCTAGTCCTGCTGGACATACTATTTCTGATACCAGCCAGGATGGTACTGGCTCTCTTGACCACCTGGCATCTCATATTCAGCTGGCTGTTGATATGCACCTCCAGGTACTTTTCCACCAGGCAGCTTTCCAGCCACTCTTCCCCAAACCTACAGCATTGCATGGGGTTGTTATGACCCAAGGGCAGGACCCAGCACTANCTACACCTCACCATCCTCATAAAGAAAGTATTGCCAGCAGCGATATTAGAGTAGCACACTATATTTGAGTAGGTAACCAATAATTACTAATATTTATTAAGACTCTGAAAGGTTTCTTGGCCTTGGTTTTTTTTCTCTATATGGCAGGGGAAAAGTAAGATCTATTTCCAATTAATATAAAAGCTTTAATTCTACATATCCAAAGGCTTTGTAAATGCAGGTCTGGTATTGATTTTTTGGAGATCATTTGCTGTAAATTATTCACATGAAACAATTGTCAGTAAATGTAATGAATGGGCACTTATAGGATGCTCAGTACAGTTCTATAATGCAAAACTAACTGACAAAGGATCTATTTTAACATGGTTTTTTAGGTTAACAGAGAATATCCTACCTGAGTCACAGCCAATGTATACAATTTTCTCAGTTTGCAGTTATTAAGTCAGTCTCATTATATTATTCAGGTAAAATATAAAAGCAAATTCTTGCTTTTCCAGTGAAAAGTAGCTCTTCAATCCTCTGGAAAACAAAGTTCAAACCATAATAAATCAAACTCATCTTTAATATAATTCCATTACTATAATTTAAACTGCATCAAAATTAAGTTTGTCTTTAAAAGTTGTTTTATGACAACACATTGCAGGTATCCATATCTTTTTGATTTAAGACTTACAGCAACTATTCCAAGTTACACAGGACCAGCCCTGTCAGGTACTTACCTTCAAGCAGACCCTTTAACCCTCTTGAGTATAACCATGGGACTGTAGCTCCCATTGATATCCACTAGGCCATGTTGGTGTAAACGCAAAAGGAAATGTGCTGGATCAAATTGTGCATGCTCCTGGGACATCTTCCTTCAAATAAAGGCCAGGACGTCAGTCTTCTACCCATGCTCTTTGCCATGTGCACCAGATCCCTGGAGCAAGCTGAGAAAAATTAGGAGGTTGAGATACTACAGTTCTCAGGAGTGGACTTTTTTTCATAATAGGACACCAGAGTGTGTCCCCAGAGTGATGAAGGCATGGGTGGAACAGGGTGTTGTAGGGCAGCCCATACCGAGACCTGTGTATGGGCGAGAAAGGTAGCGTAGAAAAATAGCACGGCATTGACCATATTGCTTACCAATACCATTCACTGCCCCAAGCTATCTCCTGTGACTGGGAAAATGAATTGTTTGCTAGTGGTACTGTTAGCTGAACTGTGCTCTTAACCATTCTAAAAATGCAACAGAATAAACATTTAAGTGCTGAGTGCATGTCATGGCCTTGTTGCATTTACTAGAGTTAAAATAGCCTTTTCAGCTGAACATTACATCACAGTTTTAATAAAAATGTATTTTATATAGAATCAGAAAATCTGAAATGTTTAGGTTGGAAAAAACCTTTAAAATCATTGAGTCCAACCATTAACCTAGCACTGTCAAGTCCACCACTACACCATGTCCCTGAGCACCACACCTGTCTTTTAAATACCTCCAGGAATGGTGGCTCAGCCTGTTCCAGTACTTGGCAATTCTTTTGGTGGAGAAATTTTTCATAGTATCCAACCTAAACCTCCCCTGGTGCAACTTGAGGTTGTTTCCTTTTGTCCTATCACTTTCTACTTGGGAGAAGGGACCAACCCTCACCTTTCTATATCCTCCTTTCAGGTAGTTTTAGAGAGTGATAAGGTCTCCCCTCCGCTTCCTTTTCTCCAGGCTAAATAACCCCAGTTCCCTCAGCTGCTCCTCATCAGACTTGTGCTTGAGACCTCTCACCAGACTCATCGCCCTTCTCTGGAAAAACTCCAGCACCTCAATGTCTCTTTTGTAGTGAGGGGCCCCAAACTGCACACAGTATTTGAGGTGTGCCCTCACCAGTGCTGAGTACAGAGGGACAATCACTTCCCTAGTCCTGCTGGACATACTATTTCTGATACCAGCCAGGATGGTACTGGCTCTCTTGACCACCTGGCATCTCATATTCAGCTGGCTGTTGATATGCCCCTCCAGGTACTTTTCCACCAGGCAGCTTTCCAGCCACTCTTCCCCAAACCTACAGCATTGCATGGGGTTGTTATGACCCAAGGGCAGGACCCAGCACTAGGCTTTATTGACTATCATACCACTGGCCTTGGCCTATTGATATAGCCTGTCCAGATCCCTCTGTAGAGCTTTCTTACCCTCAAGCAGATCAACACTACCACTCAACTTGGTGGTGTCTGCAAACTTATTGAGGATGCACTCGACCCCTTTTTCCAGCTCATAGATATGTGCACTCCTTTGTGACATAAAGAACACTGAGGCCATACATTGACCTGCAAAACAATGGAAAAGAGAAGTCCTGAGATATACCAGGAAAATACTATGTGAAGGAATATGGAGTTTCCTGCCATTCACATACATATGTGTGAATCTGTGTCTGCTAGACCACCTAAATTAGATTTATGGTTCCAAGATAACTAGAACCTCTGCTTTCATTCTTTACAATTTGTGTCAAACAGAAGCCTTTCTTTCAACTCAATATCATGGTGTTTTTTTTCTAGATTAGTAGTTTATCCTTGCTCTGTCTTCTAACGTATTTTTCTGCTGTGTTAAGGCCAAACTTATTCAGATGTTATTAATACTTTCCTGAATACAAATGTGTTCTTGAATTAAGACTGAGCAGTAATAAAACCTGACTGCATAAACTGCCACGGCCAGGTGGAGGGGAGAAAACACTGATACGATGTAGGTTCACATAAGCTCCGTTTATTCATCAGAAGGCTGCTCTTAATATACTGTCTCAAGCTTCCATACACACGATCACGCATTCCCTGATTGGTTGTCCCGCTCTGTCCACGAGGCAATCACACCCCTCTGTCCCCTTCTAATTGGTCCTTGCTATAAACAGTACCTCCTGCCTTGCGGTTACTGGTATCTTGTTATCTCATTCTTGCTGCATACTTGTCCTGCTAATTTAAGCACTTCTTCCTCCTTGGATGTTGGGCCAAAAGTTCATCTTCTCACAGCTTGCTGTAAACATAACTGACTGCCCATGCACAACTCCCAACAATAAACATTGAAAACAAAGTCAATTTCAGATATATTAAAAAAAACATTCTTACATCATAGTTTATATATAGTATTGGTTGCTTGCTGTTCCTGTTAGTCAATTGTTCCTTGTCTTTGGTCAGAGTTTAGCAGATTGTCAGGACAAACACTCTTTTGTTTTTTTCATGTGTGTGAAGCTAAAATTTTGTTGAACAGCTTTTCCATAAGAGTATTTTGCCCAGCAGAAATCTAAAAGATTTCGTATGGCACTTTTTTTTTCTGCCAGTCAGAACATCTTTGCTGACCTAGCCCATAATGTTTTAGCTATGCAAAAGCTCCTGAGATACATAGATTATTGTGCAGAGAGTACAATATTTTGTGGATGCTTATTGCCAGAGTAAATCAAAAGCCATCAGACAAATTCATTGTCATTGCAATCACTGGCAGGGCAGGGCCAGTTTCAAGCAAGAGAAATAAAGAACGCAAGTAACTCATCTAACTGGCAAGAATGACAAAGGGAGATGAGTCAATTCTACATTTTTCTGCCAGAACAATTTCTTCTTTAGAATACTTACTCATCCACAATAATATAAAATGTGTCACAAAATCACTAAGGTTGGAAGGGAGATCTTCTAGTCCAACCCTCTGTTTAGAGCAAGGTCAGCCTGCTCAAAGGCAGGTTGCTCAGGATCATGTTGTCAGGTTTTGAATAGCTCCAAGGATGGAGACTCCACAACTAGCCTAGGCAACCTCTTCATTTTCAGTCACCCTTCCAGAAAATAAGGGAGGTTTTCTTTTCTTTAAATGAGATTTCCTATATTTCAGTGTGTGCTCACTGCCTCTCATCCTTTCACAAGGGCATTGCTGAAAAAAGTCTGACTCTGACTTCTCTACACCTCCATTATATATTTGTACATATTGATAAGATCCCCCGAACCTTCAGTTCTCAAGGCTAAATAGTCCCAGCTCACAGTCTCCCCTTGCATGAGAGATGTTCCAGTCCCTCAAAAATCTTTGTGTAATAATGTGAGCAAAAATATTTTAAATAATATGATATACATTAACTCCTTTGGCAAATCTGAAGCTGTCGTAATTTATAGCTGAAAGTATTTTTTCCTTTATTCTTCACCATGTTTACCCAGAGTCTGGTATAGTAATTTCCAGACTTTTTTTTATTGGTTCATAAGCCATACTGCTGAAGCTACTTATAATCTCCATTAAGAAAGTACACTGGAATTTCTCCTAGAAAAAGTACAGTCTGACTTCCTTATTTTTCTGTTGTCCTCATTGTAGGAAAAATTCAACAATGAAAAAACCCAACAGACTAATATATTTTCCTCTAAGAGCTCAGGCTTGTGCCTAAAGCAAGATGTTTACTCATCTACAAAGAGTTGGTCATTACTTGTTGAATTAATTATTATTTTAGGCTGGTTTATTTTCATACAAAAATGAGTCCCAGTTTTGCAAGCACATTAGCTAATGATATGTTGAAAAGCTATGCACATATGTAAGAGTACACATTTTCCTATTCTGCCCTCCCCTAAATCTCATTTCCGTTTCTTTTAGGTCCCTACAAAAATCATTTTTATTCCACATAAACTCAGCTCCCAGTCTTTGATAAGCGATGAATTATTTTTAAGCGCATATCCTATAAACAAGCCAGTGAATACGAAATTCTCTTTCTAATTTTAACACGCATTGAACCAGTTTATTGATTTAAAACTTATCTTAAAAACTTAATGTATTCTGCAGCTTGTGTTTGACTCTATGTAAAGTGCTTTGAAGGAGTGATGGTGTAAAAATCCAGCTCGCAGCACTGAGAGGTGCAAAGGTAGCTGAATTGTTTTGTTTTGTTTTGTTTTAATATTCTGGTTAGTGTAAGCCAGAGCCAGGGAGCTACTTAAACACAGTTTTAGTCTTATTTTATGTTTGAAAATCATAGTTTCATATTACAAAAAAAAACCTCTGAACTTTTCACATTTTTACTGTATGTGTTTGATGATGAGGTTCCTTGACTATTGCGGTGAAAAAGTTATGGATCAGTATTTTGCATACAGTGAAGAATATATATATTTCAAAATATTTTCAATATCCTAAGAAGCTAGCATGATCCTTGTGCTGCCTTATCTATATAAGGAAGGAGTCATGGAGANAAGAGTATTTTGCCCAGCAGAAATCTAAAAGATTTCGTATGGCACTTTTTTTTTCTGCCAGTCAGAACATCTTTGCTGACCTAGCCCATAATGTTTTAGCTATGCAAAAGCTCCTGAGATACATAGATTATTGTGCAGAGAGTACAATATTTTGTGGATGCTTATTGCCAGAGTAAATCAAAAGCCATCAGACAAATTCATTGTCATTGCAATCACTGGCAGGGCAGGGCCAGTTTCAAGCAAGAGAAATAAAGAACGCAAGTAACTCATCTAACTGGCAAGAATGACAAAGGGAGACGAGTCAATTCTACATTTTTCTGCCAGAACAATTTCTTCTTTAGAATACTTACTCATCCACAATAATATAAAATGTGTCACAAAATCACTAAGGTTGGAAGGGAGATCTTCTAGTCCAACCCTCTGTTTAGAGCAAGGTCAGCCTGCTCAAAGGCAGGTTGCTCAGGATCATGTTGTCAGGTTTTGAATAGCTCCAAGGATGGAGACTCCACAACTAGCCTAGGCAACCTCTTCATTTTCAGTCACCCTTCCAGAAAATAAGGGAGGTTTTCTTTTCTTTAAATGAGATTTCCTATATTTCAGTGTGTGCTCACTGCCTCTCATCCTTTCACAAGGGCATTGCTGAAAAAAGTCTGACTCTGACTTCTCTACACCTCCATTATATATTTGTACATATTGATAAGATCCCCCGAACCTTCAGTTCTCAAGGCTAAATAGTCCCAGCTCACAGTCTCCCCTTGCATGAGAGATGTTCCAGTCCCTCAAAAATCTTTGTGTAATAATGTGAGCAAAAATATTTTAAATAATATGATATACATTAACTCCTTTGGCAAATCTGAAGCTGTCGTAATTTATAGCTGAAAGTATTTTTTCCTTTATTCTTCACCATGTTTACCCAGAGTCTGGTATAGTAATTTCCAGACTTTTTTTTATTGGTTCATAAGCCATACTGCTGAAGCTACTTATAATCTCCATTAAGAAAGTACACTGGAATTTCTCCTAGAAAAAGTACAGTCTGACTTCCTTATTTTTCTGTTGTCCTCATTGTAGGAAAAATTCAACAATGAAAAAACCCAACAGACTAATATATTTTCCTCTAAGAGCTCAGGCTTGTGCCTAAAGCAAGATGTTTACTCATCTACAAAGAGTTGGTCATTACTTGTTGAATTAATTATTATTTTAGGCTGGTTTATTTTCATACAAAAATGAGTCCCAGTTTTGCAAGCACATTAGCTAATGATATGTTGAAAAGCTATGCACATATGTAAGAGTACACATTTTCCTATTCTGCCCTCCCCTAAATCTCATTTCCGTTTCTTTTAGGTCCCTACAAAAATCATTTTTATTCCACATAAACTCAGCTCCCAGTCTTTGATAAGCGATGAATTATTTTTAAGCGCATATCCTATAAACAAGCCAGTGAATACGAAATTCTCTTTCTAATTTTAACACGCATTGAACCAGTTTATTGATTTAAAACTTATCTTAAAAACTTAATGTATTCTGCAGCTTGTGTTTGACTCTATGTAAAGTGCTTTGAAGGAGTGATGGTGTAAAAATCCAGCTCGCAGCACTGAGAGGTGCAAAGGTAGCTGAATTGTTTTGTTTTGTTTTGTTTTAATATTCTGGTTAGTGTAAGCCAGAGCCAGGGAGCTACTTAAACACAGTTTTAGTCTTATTTTATGTTTGAAAATCATAGTTTCATATTACAAAAAAAAAACCTCTGAACTTTTCACATTTTTACTGTATGTGTTTGATGATGAGGTTCCTTGACTATTGCGGTGAAAAAGTTATGGATCAGTATTTTGCATACAGTGAAGAATATATATATTTCAAAATATTTTCAATATCCTAAGAAGCTAGCATGATCCTTGTGCTGCCTTATCTATATAAGGAAGGAGTCATGGAGAATGCAAAAATGCTGCCTAGATCTTATGATAAACTTCAATGTTATTTGCTTAAAATTCAAGTTGAAAACATTCCTCTAGTATGCATTTATTTCCAAACAGTCATTCATGCATANAAAAAAAAAACCTCTGAACTTTTCACATTTTTACTGTATGTGTTTGATGATGAGGTTCCTTGACTATTGCGGTGAAAAAGTTATGGATCAGTATTTTGCATACAGTGAAGAATATATATATTTCAAAATATTTTCAATATCCTAAGAAGCTAGCATGATCCTTGTGCTGCCTTATCTATATAAGGAAGGAGTCATGGAGAATGCAAAAATGCTGCCTAGATCTTATGATAAACTTCAATGTTATTTGCTTAAAATTCAAGTTGAAAACATTCCTCTAGTATGCATTTATTTCCAAACAGTCATTCATGAGCTTTAACATTGGCAGAGCAGATTTTTTTAACCTCAGGCAATAAAAAAAATCTTGAAAAGACTAACATTTGCCACAGTTCACCCATCTGCCTATTCTGGGGATTTTATCCAATAACTGTCATAATAACCATGGGTTTCAAAAACTGTCCTTTTAAACTTTAAGAGGTGCCTTGACTAATGCAATTTAGATATAGATTCAGCCACAGTTCAAGATTTCTTTTTCTTTTTAATTCCTTCATGAGATACATGAACAATTACCCATTTTAGATCAAATTCTGGTACAGGAATCTGGAGGTTATATTTGAATTGAGCTCTATTTGCATGTCTTCAACATGGGAATAAGTCACACCTGAAATCATAATCCTAATTATTTTTCAAATTCTTGTCAGCATATAAAATAACCACCAATTTAATAATTTAAAAATAAAAGCTCACATATTCTAAAGTAATAATTTTGCTCAGCTATAACTTCCCATAGTCTATACTGATATTCCTCTACTCTTCATCTCAAAGTGCTACCTTTTAAAAACCATGCAATTACATTACCATTTTACAAAAGATATTACCTTGAGACTTTCAGATAGTGACCAATTAATATTCCTTACTATTGCTAAACTATTTAAGTACCAGTGTACCTCAATGAAGATATTAAATCAGTTCGTTTTGCATGCGACCCATTCACATTATATCAAAACTGGGCTTTTAGGAACTATATCTTTAGCTCCCAATGAACAAATAATACATAGAAAAGCATTCCTAGATGTAATCTTCCATCTTCCAGATAACTTTTAGATTAGTTATTTGTATCCATGGATACCGAGTCATTGTGAACAACATTCATTTTCAGCATTGTGAATAATAATGTTACCTTTCAAACCTAACCTTCAGTACTTAAATTTTCTCTGTCAAATTTCAGTGATAAACCACATATGGATACAATTAAGGCATCAAACCCAGCATTTAGTCTACTACCTCATTTTGGAAAATGATCTATGCAATCTGCTTGACATAGGACTTCACAGCCAAGACTGACTGTGGTTGTGCTCATGCAACTATTAGTAGCTGATAGTGAAGACTGGGATCAATTTTGTTTTAATGCAATATATTTAAACCTGTTACACAGTCCAAAAGAGAGCATCTCTCATATTTATTCTGATTTTTGTATCTGAGTACACAGCACTCTCAACAGTGTTCAAAATACAGAGAAATGTTATTGGCAGTATACCACTTTTCCATTTTTGTTTTTATGTAAAACTGTTGCAATTATGAACCTGCCTTAATGGGAAACATTAGCTATTTCTGGAAATTCTGCTTATTTAAAAACTTACAGTTTCTCATCTCCACTGTATTTTATAAATAGGCAGAATAAAAGCAGTATGTGCACAGGTACATATATGCACATTTGTATGATAAATAAAACAGATCCTTCTTTTCTTTCAGTCTCACTTTATTTTTTTCTCTCCATGTCTTTTCTGAAAGGAGTACACAAAGCTGAGAATAACAAAAAGTAGGAAAGCAAGATGGTCATTTTTCAAATTGAAGATGGCTGTAATTTTCTACACCAAAGGGTACAGTGGAAAGAAGGCTTGATACTTACTTGTTCAGACTGTAACAACCCACTCTATTTGCCAACATTCCAAGCAAAACTACTAGCAGACACAGAAGGTCAAATCCTTGTTGAAATTTGGACCCAATTTTTCTGGCATATTTTCATGGACAAACTATTCTAGAAGCCTGAAAGTAGAAGGCATCTTTATATAATGAGTTGTATAATGTTCAGCAAACATGATACAAAAGATACTTTTTTCTTATGAAGCTGTATTTCTCTTTGCAAACTATTTAAGTGGGTAAAAAAACTATTAGATGGTCTTTAATCTGATCATTGTTAATGTTCTGTTCCAGTTATACCAATTAAAAACAAAAGTTTTAGGAAAACAAGAGATGTTGAATATTATCTTAAATGCTCACATGATGTGTTGAATGCTCATATGGTTGTTTGCCATCACATCCCTTTATAGTTGTTATTTGTTCCAACTAGTTTTTTTTCCTTATTATTGGTAACTGCAATAATGTCATTAACACTGAGTCATTTCCATTTAAAAATTAATTAAATATAAGAAACAATTTTTAAATAGCTTGTGTTTTGTATCAAAACATCCATCTAATTATGACTAATGACTTTTATTGTATAATGTCACTTACTGCAAAATCATTTTTAAGGTATGTTTTTATTATTAAAAGAATAAATTAATTCTGAGTATTATTTAGAACTACTACATGATATTAACTAACATGTGACAGATGTATCATATTTTAGTGCCACAAAAAATGGTGGTTTAAGTCCATATTTCATTATTCTGTTTAACACTGAACAGAATGATTATTATTTAAATATGTTCTCAGTGCCTTTATCATACGAAACATAGGTTCAGGTTGTTAGATTATACACAGTACAGCCTGATTAAATCTGTTTCCACTTATTTTTACTTCAGGTTTTCTTGTCTTATTTTATCGTTAGCATTTAAATGCAATTTACTTACTACAGAAGTATGCAAAAGTATCTCAAGTCCACCTCTCCTATTCAAGATACATGCAGATATTAATTCAAATACCCGCTAAGTGTACAGACTGGGGAGCAGGGAGATTGATGTAATTAATTTACTTAGAAATGTCATAAAACTCAGTGCTGTATAATGAAATTACACAGCAATTAATATGTAAGCATCACTTAATTCCATTATAAACTCTGATGTGACAGAAGTAATGATGAATAGTAATATAGTAAGAAGTTTATTCTTGGGGTTGAAACATTTTTATTAAAGAGGTTAAGTTTATGGCATTTAAGATGTTGATTTCTTTAAAAAATGTACATGAGTCCATACTAAATTGGAAAGATTCACTGTTACTCACCATAAATTAATTTAAAATAATATTTTACTGGAGTGTAAGCTTAACGACAGTATTGATAAATGGATATAAGCATCAGAAGAAAACTTCCTGTATTTTATTTTAACTGTTTAACAGTATTTTATTTTCATTGTTGTTCTTAGTCAACAAATGCCACATAAATAAAAATAAAACAAAACCTTAAAATCATCCCCATACTTTAAATAGTTGCTTTTACACTTAAAATGCTGAATCATCTAAGATTGCTAAAACAGTATGATTCATTCTTGTAAAACATAATTTAAAAAAAAAAGTCCCTCCTTATAGAAAAGAAAAACAAATATTTTTTTTTAATTTTTTCAAAATCTATGCTGGAAGAATATCTTGGAAAATAAATAATAATAAGAAAAATATACAAATTAGGCAACAGTGAGTTATGTTTCACCTAAAAAAATAGTCTTTCTCGAAAATCTCTTAATGGTTGTATCTTGTGCGTTTTGATAAGACAGTTTAACAACTAAGAAGTATAACCATGCATTACAGAGTCTATCATGAATATATATTGTGTGGCATGTAGAATTTTAACCTTGTATCTCCCTGCATGGAGATACTATACCCTTGCAGTCTTTGGGTTGACCAAGATGACCCAATCCCCTGAGATACTTAGCCGACTTTTTCCTAATACTTTATGTTAAACAAAAAATAACTCTCCATGCCTTCTATCACATCATGCCTGGACTTGCAGGATGAAAATGTACATTAGCTGAGATGAAAGTTGTCATAAAGGCCTTTTCTCAAATCCTAATGAGTCCTTATGCACAGCATGACAATTAGACTGAAAAAGTCTGCTAGACTGGCAATGCAAAGGGAACTGGAAAACTGTATCATTGCAGATACATACCAATATGCAAAAGAGAAAGGAACGCATGGGACTGCTTTAGAATTATAAATTGGTATAATTTATCAGAGTTCGTCTGCAATATGGAAAAGCCAACAGATGCAGAATTGAAACTGCCAGCACTAGTACAGTATCTGTATTTTCATTCCTGACCCTTTCACACCTTTCAGCAACAAATAAGTACATTAAATCTAAAGCTCTCAATATGAGTATTGCAAGGGTTCATGTGCTTGAAGGTGGAAATCATTTATAAAAATTCAAGTTTACTTCAGAAAGGCTTAAGACGTGATTATCCTGAACAAATATAAAAAATTGTTCCACTCAAGAACAGTGAGAAATTATATATAGTTTGCATTTATAACAGCAACATTTTTCTAAATAATTGGAAGAATTCTGAAGTTATACTGACAATTTTTAACTACCACGAATGGACTAGAGAAAGTGAAGAAAGTGCTGGAATTCACCTGATGAGTTTTCAGCATAGAAACAGATAACCTGAAGTGCTTATTTCCAGGTTAAAAGGAAAAAAAAATAATAGTTGGATAAACTGTGATTTTAAAATTATAATTTACTACAGGCAGTATAGTATACCTTTATGAAGATTGCCAGGCGTACCATGTCTTTAGTGTGAAGAAAATTCCTCGAACACACTTTTGAATTTCAAGACCTTAATTACACATCTTTTTTCCCCTTTGAATTAAAAAAAATAAAAAATAAATTTAGCATCACCTAAACCCATGTTATCTTCAAGCAGTAGGCCTTGGTTACTTATCAAAATTAGTACAGATTCATCTCTTTATCTCTTATTTATTCAGTGATTATTTGGTGAATAAAATGGGTGGATAATGTAAATTTAAAAGGAAAAAAAAAAAAGAAGAAAGAAAATGCCATGCCTATTGTAATTTGTTGACCTTTTTAAAGATCATTTTGATTTTTTTTTTATTAGTAGGCTGTCATTCCATTGTCTGTGTTTTTTCAGCTCATTCCTCCATGAACACCCATTATACTGGTACTGCTATTTTTTTAACTTTTAGTAATTGAGTTCCACTGTTAGTGACTAACATGCTATTATTCTAATATCCTTAGAGTATCTACCTCATACCTATACTTCTGTTTTTTTCTGTTTGTTGATTCAGCTGGGTCAGTCTTTGGACTTGTTTGTAAACTTTGCAGTTATTTCTTCCTGACTATATTCAACCATCTACGTGCAATGTCATGAACAGTTATCACCTACTTTTCTATTGTTATTATTACATTTTCTCCCTCATGATAAACCTTATCTATTGTAATGTCCCATGTGACTCCTGTTTTTCTTTTTTTTTTCTTCTTTTTATTTTTGTGTGTTAAAAGTAGGCATGGCAGTTGCATGTGTCAAAATTTGTAGCCTTGAATTTCAGGATCTTTACAATTACTGCGGCCTGCAGGCTGTTTTTCTCCAAAATGGACCATCTAATTACAGGATCTTTTGTTTCTGAACAGCTACCTATGGCTGAAGGTCTCAAAAACCTAGTCAATGCTATCTCTACAGTTATTTGTCTGTTTTCACAGTTTATTCAATCCTTCCACCTACTTTTTTAAAGGTGAGAAAAATAACACTTGAAATCCTTTAAAAGTCTAATTCTTTGGATGTGTCATAGGCTGGCAAAGTAATTCTTGATACTTTAGGAGGAATCTGTCAAATCTGTCATGATGGTTGAATAGTAGATTAGACTGTGTTGAACTTGGAATGTTATTCAGCCTCAAACACCTGTTGCTCTTCTTTCATATGACTTGATCTCGTTTCTGCACGCTGTAGTTGTTTCCTCATCATAATTTTCTATGGTCTTGTGATACTAGCTGTTATTTTCTTCTTCTGCTACTACTACTATCTGTTTTTTTTCTCCAGCAGCACACTTTTTTCTGAGCAGTCTTCTCTTCCATTTTCTATGTTCTTGCAGACTCTTTTCCATATGCTTCTCAAATCTAAACTCCTTCTGTTGACACAGCAGCTCAGTAGCCATGAGATCTCAATCAAGTGACACTATGATCTTTCATTGGGACACCATTCAAGATTAAGGAAGAAAAGGTGGACTCTTTTCATTGTTGTTGTATCCTCCATTTTTCAGGTCCCTGTAGCTCTGCATCACTCTCATCTTATTTTCCAATTCTTACAAAAAAGTAAAAAAAAGTCTAGTTCCTTCTCTTGGATACCACAGGAGATAGGATATAAGATGTCAGAAGAGATATGACAGGAAAAAGAAAAATGCTTAGACAATCTGGGAACAAAAAGAAGACAAGCCAAATCTGTTTCAACCACAGCACTTGAATAAATATGAACTAACAAAAATAGGAGATTATCTGATGGAGTTTTGCATGATTCATTCACAGTCTCCTGTTTTGGTTATGAATAAGATAGAGTATGATACCATTAGTTATCTTGTATTCATTAAAACAAGGAAAATGGTTGAAAAAAAGTTGTAAATTTACTATTTAAAATTAAATTAGAATTAAGATTACCTCAACTAATTTCTATTCTCATCTACCTTAAGTCAACAGATTTCATTGGATCTATGTTTTTTTATATTGTCTGAGAACCTTGTCTATGCCTGGTACATAGCATTAATTTAAATAGGACACATATAATGTCAGATTAGGAAGCCCAGAACTTGAAATGCACAATTGAATGAGTAGTTCTTACTACTTCCAAAATCACATGCAACATAATTTCCCTTCAAACAGGTATCGAGTCTGTTTTCATTTGCTTATGAGGACTTCTTTTTTAGAAATATTAGAAATGAATATGATAGAGTTATACTTTACTCTGAAGTTGAAAGAATTTTAACTTCTGTGAAAAGTTTGGAGAATTCTTTAATAAAATCTTATTCTAGGAAAAAGTTTTGAGGATCTTTTTGTGGGTTTGGGAGAGGGTGTTTTGTTTGGCGTTTTATTTCGGTATGATTTGGTTTCCAGATGGGATTCAAAAGGCCAACCAAAAATTCCAGGGTGTTTCACATTATCTTATCTTCCTGTATTTCTCATACAATGATATATTTCTAACAGTACATTTGTGTTGCTGATCATTTTATAGCAATTATACCAGCACATCAGTTTCTCTTTAATATGCCCAGGTGAACCTCAAGTGGCTCTGAAAAAAAATCTGTCAAGTTTATTTCCTAGTGTCTGCCTCAACTCTTTATTAGCTACAGCAGAAAGACAGACTTCCAGTGGAAAGGCCTGAGTCTACCCTGGTCAATCTGCCCAGAACTAAGTATAGGAAACACAATGTGGAAACACCTAAGTGGCTTTGCATGTGGTGGTTTGTGCTTTATATATCCTGTGCTAAGCCAGAGCTAATAAAGTGTTATTGAACCATGCTGACCCTTTTTTGTCAGTGTCTCTGTACTTCTTGCTTAGATGTGTCCTGTAGCACCTATACTGCATTTATTATAACTGAGGCATCAGACATTCAGGCAGTGGAAAGTCTGGAAAAATGGGAAAGACCAAAGCAGGGATTTGGAATCTCCTCTGTGTGAAGGAATAGCATGGCATAAGAAACTTCTGAAGCTGATTCAGCTTGCTTGCTTATAGCCAGTGGAGTAACTTTGGTTCCATTCAACATGAGCCAGCAGTGTGCACTGGCAGCCCGGAAAGCCAACCATATCCTGGGCTGCATCAAAAGAAGCGTGACCAGCAGGTCACAGGAGGTGATTCTGCCCCTCTACTCTGCGCTCGTGAGACCCCACCTGGAGTACTGTGTCCAGCTCTGGAGTCCTCAACAGAGAAAGGACATAGAACTGTTAGAACGGGTCCAACAGAGGGCCACGAAGATGATTAGAGGGATGGAGCACCTCTCCTATGAAGACAGACTGAGAGAGCTGGGGCTGTTCAGCCTGGAAAAGAGAAGGCTCCGGGGAGACCTTAAAGCAGCCTTCCAGTATCTGAAGGGAGCCTACAGGAGAGCAGGAGAGGGACTCTTTATCAGGAAGTGTAGTGATAGGACAAGGGGTAATGGTTTTAAACTGGAAGAGGGGAGATTTAGATTGGATATTAGGAAAAAATTCTTTCCTGTGAGGGTGGTGAGGCACTGGAACAGGTTGCCCAGAGAAGTTGTGGATGCCCCATTCCTGGAAGTGTTTAAGGCCAGGCTTGATAGGGCTTTGAGCAGCCTGGTCTAGTGGGAGGTGTCCCTGCCCATGGCAGGGGGGTTGGAACACGATGATCTTCAAGGACCTTTCCAATTCTAACCATTCTATGATTCAGAGGCAATATTATTATGATGATAGATCCAGCTTCTGCATTAATGTGACATGTCGTCCTTGAATGAGGGATGTGAAGTGCAGGAAAAGCTCTTTGTATGTCTCTACCTTTCTGACCCTCTTTTTATTTTTTTTTTTTTTTAATTCTGTCTCTCAGTCTCCTACAGTTTAGGAAATGAGTTAGCAGTCTTTCAAGTTGATAGTCAATCTTTCAAAAGCTATGTTTTTCTTTCTCAAATTCTCTCTCAAAATACCTTGCTCAGGACTCTGTCATTTCCTGTCTGCTTGACATTTAGTCAAATTGAGACTATAAATGAGAAGACCTAAGTAAACACACAATAATAGCCAACAGAGGGATAGTACAAGTTTAAAAATGTCTGTGTTTACCATAAATATGATACATATTTTTGAGTGGACTTTTACTTATTACCAAAAGAGACTATAAAGTACAAATTAAAACTGCCTATTTGTCAAACTAAAATATTAATCTCCTACATATTTCAGAAAAAAGTCATTATTTTATGTTTCCCTGTTAAATGTAATTAATACCTGGAAGTATCACAGACAGCTTGATAAATCAGAGACATCAGAAATTCTGGCAATGTTCTTTTCTAGTTAATCTCTTCAGTAAATAATAGTAGATCAAACACTATAATTTCTTCTGCCAAGAAACTGTAATAGGCATCATTTTTTCATGAACAGATTCTTTTTGAATTATTTTGTAGTGTTTCCTGTATGGATGCTGAAAAATACATATTTCCCTTTAAAACAGGAAAGTGATGCAACCAAGAGTAAGGCAACGTATGGAGATCTGGTGTTTTACTAGTTTTGCATGGGGGGAACAAGTCTGACTTGTTAGAGAAGATTTTTCTCATTGATTCAAAGTTAACCACAGATGCAAAGTCTGGTCTCCTGAAGGATCCCTTCTCTTGGATGTTTCACTATTTTTGTAGAATATACTAAAGCCACAGAAAACTTGTTATCTGATTTATGGCAAAACTCCCACATCCCAATTGGAAGAGAACTTGCCCCATGCACTTTTCATTCCTAGCTAGAAGTTGGAATCTAATTAATCATAAGCATGTTTCTTTTGCACCACATGATCTCTAGTAATGAATAATTCTTTCCCGACAGATATTTAAACAGACTTTCTGTATATAAGGGTGCAGAAAATAAAAGCCTAAGCTTTCAATAGACATTATGTTGTTCCTTCCAGTGGTATCCATTCTCACTTAGGATCATGTTGTTAGTCAGAACTCTAAACTTTTTGCTGAGTATGATCATTAAAATGATAAAAGCGTGATCTTCCTACTGCTATTGATTTTTCTACTGAGTTTTCAGCATGAACATTCTCTGCTCCTGAGAGCACTCCAGCTGTGCTGCACAACAGGATAAATAACATCTTTCTGTTTCCCTCAGAAGCTGCTTTCTTCAGCTGTCTATTTCCCTGAAAAGCTGCTTTCTTCATCTTCTGATCTTTCTAACTTTTCCAACTCCAGTTTATTTTCCTTTTTACACAAATCTGTTTATAGATTAAATGAGAAAGAAAAATGTAAAAAAATCCTAGTCAAGTTAAAGGGATATACATGAAAAAATTACTTAGGTATTGAGTTCTTTCTAAGGTTCAACTGAAATATATACTTTCTAGATTTCACCTTTTATTATAAAGGTTAAAGGTAGTAGCTGGAGTCTTGATGAGAAAGAAAGTTTTCTGTTTTTCAGTGATTACAGATAATTGACTTCTTCAGGAAAACAGAGAAAATAGAAAATATTGTGATGTGAGTTTAAATTTTGGTTTTAGTGTGAAGATATTTGAGGTTTCTTGAACTTTATTTACACTGTCAGAGAGTATTTTTCTCAACAACTAGTAGATACAGCTCTCCTACATAAGAAACCATAACACTGCAATTTTTCTGAGCAGTAGCTCATGTGGAATTTTTTTATTTCATGAATCATTCAAAATTTGTTTTAGTTATTCTATGAAGTGAGAATGTACTGTGTCCTTGGCAAAGAGAAAAAAAAAAGGAACTACTATTTTTGTCTGTATTTCAACAACACATGCTTGATTAACCACAATTTTTTTTTTTGTTAAGCTGCAGTGCCATAAACTGCATCAATTTATCCATGAACTAAAAAAAAAGTAATCTTTTTCTGCTTTACTATGAATTTGTTCTTTGTTATTCGGGAACACAAAACATGAATATCTAACTTCTACAAATTCACAAGCAAAACTGGCTCAAATTGAGTAGGTTTTAATATTGACAAATATTAAAAGTATGTCTAGAAAGATATAGCCATACTAGGGTCTTAGATGCTACATATGTTCTGCGTAATCTCTATTTTCCCATCAGTTACTCATGATAGGATGCTACCATTAATCATTACCAAGCATTTAATACGTATAATTAAAGACACTGCCCGCAAAATATTTCCTCTATTTTTAATTTATAGGTTTTAATCTCTGTGGTATACACTGAACTTCATAATCCTGAAACTATCTAAAAACTGGTGTTGACATATAATGCTTGGTGAGACATCTTGGTAGAAGCCATCAAAATGTGCATGCAATATTTCTCAATTGCCCTTGAGTGGGCTGCTACATTATCTATCTTTAATGACCCATAGTCAGCAGCAGAATATAGGTGGAAACAATGCTCTAGGACATTTTTGCAGCCTTCTGGAGCTCAGATCAGACCTTTCTGAGTCTTCAGGTGACATGTTGTTCTAATACTTAATCAAAATTACTATTATTTCATAGCAACTAAAAGTGTACCACAAAAGCATTTTCATGTAATCAAGAATCACAAAAAAATTATTGAGGTGGAAAGGGATCTTGTCCAGCCTCAAACTCCCCCACTCACACAGATTAAAGGTAGTGGCCCTAGAGAGGTTCATGTCCAGATGGCTTTTGAATATCTAAAAGGAAACACAGTTCAACATTTGTGGTTCTTACTAGCAAAATTGTGGGGTTGAAGGATAGATATATTACTATTAGGATCACACTCAGTGTGCTGATAGTAAATAGCCTTTGTAGCTATGCTGTTATCCATGGTTTAGAAGTCTACTGAGAAGCAGTGACAATGTTTTAAAGATGGCATAGCACAAGGGTTTCCATACCACCTGACTTTGGGTACCCAAATTAAAAAGATAAGTGAGTCAAATACTCTTCCTAGTGATTTCTAGTAATTTCAGATAGTTACAAATCCTGTGAAGGAATTTACACGATGTCTTCCTTGGATTACCATCTAAAGGATTGGACTCTCTCCAATTTTCCTGTAGAGGGAGCCTAGGGAAAATAGCCATCAAAAGTAGCCTGGTATTTATGACCCCTCCCAGTCCTGTCCAGAGATACAATGCAAGAAAACAAAATGTACATTGTGTTTGCAGCTCCTCAGTCAGATTAGCTAAGAAACACCACTTCATTCCCTGCTGGTTGTTAGTATTCTGAATTAAAATGATCCCCAGTGTCTGGAATAATATGACTAAAACAAACAAACAAAAAAACCCCTACAACTGTCAAAATATATATTTGACAATCTGTGCTAATTCAAAAGGTCTATATATCATGCTTACATTCATAACCTATTTAAAGCCCCTAGAACAAACTCCATCAGAAACAACAGGAGGGCTCTCAGCTGCAAATGCAATAAATATATTTTCATAGACTATTCATGAACATACCTTGTGGATACTGTAATGGTTATTTAAAATAGCAAATTTATCTCTTTCTGATTCTAAACATACCTAAAAGTAGTAAGAAAGCTGTCAATGTACATACCTTAATTTTCTTCACAACCCTTAAGGTACCACAGTGCCTAAGGTTTTTCCTTAGTCTGTATATATTTGAAATATCATAGACCAGATTTGTTTCATTGCTACTAACCGGTGAATTGGTCTTGCTGAGCCCAGGATGTTTGAGAATGATAGGCTCAGATTAAATTTACCAAAATCACTTAGAGCAACAACTGATACTGTGAAGGCACCTCCTCTTCGCTCCCAAAACTCAAATTGGAAAGGGCTGACTACCAGCAGATGTTTTATGGGAAGGTGAGAATAGGATTGATACTTGAAGGTATTGCATGATTCATTGCAGTGTTTCTGCAAACTGTTAACAGAAAGCATAAACACTCTATGCTGTTTTCTGTATTGCTGGGTTTGTTCAATAAAATTTACATTTTAATCTACAGGGAATTTTATGTTGTTCTGTCAGAGTAGCAGCAGATACTACAGAAAGAATTCAGTTTACTAGCACAACTACCTTGGTATTATTTTGTTTTCATGTATTGAAATCTAACAGAGCAATCATATTTAACTTGGTCTTTAATTTTGTATTGAAAGTGGCTAAGTGAACAGACACCCTGAAGAGGCTCTTCTCTGCTCATTTTCATTATGGCAAATGTGAGGTATGCTACGTCTCTCTCACCCTCTCTCTTTCCCCTTGTCTCACAGAAAGGTGAGTCAATGTAAATATTTTACATGTCAGTATTTTTACTTAAATCTGCATGTATTTACATTTTCATTGCATTATTACTTATCTAATACATGCATTGACATGTATTAAAATATTTACGTGTAAAAGTTTTCACATGCTGTGTAGATGCAAAATGAAACCTAAGTTGCTAGCTGGTGTCCTGGGATAGTATCCTCTGCTATATTTACTTTTTCTTTCCATTTTGTTAAGTCTATGCTTTGCCCTTCACTACTTCAACCCTCCCCTCCATTAGACTATTCAGCATCACTTTTCTCTCACTTTTTTTGGTCACAACACTCGCAAACTTCCATATCTGCTTCTTAATGTTCCCTCATTACCCTGCATGTAAAAGAAATTGAGTTCTCTGTGGCATAGCACAGTCAGAGCACAGACTCTAATAGTATCATTTTAAAGAGCGTTCAGAATAGTATTGCTGAAAATTATGCTTGAGCAGCTCAAAACTACTGTTCTCATTAACAGGATGATTTTTCTGAGCCAACTGAGAGAAAACCAGTGGATCTTTATAATGAAAGGTGCAGAAACGCTAGGAGGAAAATCTAACAGCAACAATGAAATGTTGAAATGTATTGCAAGGTGTCGGTGCTCTGCTCTGACAGAACTGAAGTTAATATAAGTTTTGACATAGACTTTAATGGGAAAAGCCCTTGGTTCATTGTGAAAACTAATGTCTATTTTTTGTTTGCTCTTCGTGACAAGCCTATGAAAACATTTTACCTGCTGTCTGGAAGTGGCATATATATATGCTATTTATATTAGAGTAGCTCCCCCTCAAAGTCTGTACAATGCATTTTGTGCAATTTATAACTTTAGCTTTGGGCAAGGATATGAAGGTTCTAAAAGCATAATATCCCCATGTGAGATATTTCTAGTTTTCATCAACAATATTAAATAGCCTGCACTGGATTTTGAATCCATCACTCCTCTTTTTGAATTTCAATAGGATTGCAACTGAACATGGGAAAAATAAACTTGTCTAAACTACTGTATCTTATCCTGAAAGTACAACATGACAGCTAGAAGGCAGACTACCTGTGGCTGAATTAGAGATGCCATACATGAATTCACTCAATTATTAAGACAGTAATTTTAAGGAGGTTTTCTTTTAAATCCCTAGTTTCTTCACTGAAATAAAAAGACATCCTAACCTTACAGCTTCAAGAAAAAAATGTAACTCGCAATATTCTGTGATGGTTCTTTTTTGGTCTCAAAGAGGTCCTCTGGATATTTTTCACTTCACGTGCTCTGTATGCAGTGAGAGGGAAAGCAAGATAACATACCCCTCAAGCTTGCATGTGAGTGTGACATCTGTCAAAGCTGTTACATTCGATGACAGCTGAACGGTGTGCAGTCATCTCATTGCGCAGGCAAGTGAATCCCCTTGTCATGACTCTGAAGCCTAAAAACTGCTTGGTCCTATGCCAGAAACTGCAATATACCAGCATTGTTAAGACCTGGCAACGCACTCAGGTTAATGACAGCTGCTCTGTCAGCTGCTTCCTGATACAGCATTGTTTACAGATTAAGGAGTAAAGGCACTGTTTTGATAGGTTATTTTGGGTATTGGATTTCAATGTTTGTCTGGTTTTGTTTGTTAACATTTCAGTTAAGCTAGCATGTGAGGAAACTGGTAAAATATACTTCTATATAGAACAAAGAAATAACAGTTGTTGCTATTGGGACTTTTCAGACAATATTAAATATTCTGGAATACATAATTCTGTATTTCATCTACCTGAGAAAAGGCAAGAATGAGATGCTTTCAACCTGGATAACAGTTAAACTATCAAGTAGATGTTTAAATGCATGTTGTTAAGTTTTTTATCTAACTTAGATGGTGGTTGGAGTTATTGCTGAATCCAAAGAGGGCCAAAGGCTTGTTTTAACTTTATTTATTTATTTATCTTTTATTAAGATTTGGCTCTGTGGATGACCTCCTCACTTTACAAAGTCAAGCACAAATCTCTCATTGACTGCAGTGAAGGCAGTATTCCATCCTGTTTGTATCACTAAAGTGCTACAAACTATACTCAGGTTTTGTCAGACAGAATTTCTGCCTTCCATAGTTAATGTCAGAACTGAACTGCTTCTGTATGACACCACAAAATTTCTGCTCCTCTGGAGACTTTCATCATTTCATACAAATTAAATCCAAAGATATCATTACATGACCCTACAGTACCATTGCTTCCTAAGGTGTGAATGCAGAATGAGGAAGAAAAATCTGCAGGGTCTCAAGCAGCCTACAGGGAGCTGCAGCATATGCCAGACACACAGGCAGCTGAAGGCCTCAAAAACACCTTTTCATCTCTAACCCCTGCTGTGCCATCCTTCTTTAGAAATTTCAATTACTGTATTGTCTGTCCCTCTGTACATCAAAAGCCACTAGGTTTCACTCAGATATGCTCTGTAAGGTGAAAAAAACCTGTAGTTTAGTCATCAAAATATTTCAGTCTTCAGAAAAATTAAAACATGAGATACAGGTATGGTACAGCAGACACTAAGGAAGTGCTGGTGCCCAAGGTCCCACACAGACAAAGAACCTCTGCTGTGCTGTCCCTGCCCTCCCCTTTCAAATTCTGTAAGGCCAGAAGAACTTCTCAGCCTTGAATCTTTTTTTCTTCTTCTAATCTACATCTCTTGCTGAATTCGTATCTTTTATGCCTCCAGGCACTAACCAGGACATCTTGATGATAAATGGAGAACAGCATTAGTCAGATCCGCTGGCTCCCTGCAAAACAACCTTAAACAACAGAGAAGCATGGAGAATGGTAGAGAACTTAACAGTAGTCTGGATTTGAAGATATGGAGGCACTGAAGGAGGAGGTGCACTAAGCAGCATCCAGCAGAGAGGAAGATCCTGTCATGAATCAGTGCATGGATCGTTTTTATTTGCCATTGACGCATACTGGTAACTGCTGTTGTTAGCTGGAAACAAACACTATGCTGCCCTTTTGACCAACAAAAGTAATATGTATACATATGTGATTGTTTTTAATTGCTCCTTAAACACACTCCCCATGCACCACTGGTGCTCAATGTGTGTACTCTTCTCAAGTTCTAAGTCCTTCACATCTTATCAAAACAACACGTGCTGTCTTTAACATCTTCTGTTCATGATCTAGCAAGAGGGAGAGAATTATGACAGCTTAATCTAGCAGACATTTAATAGGCTTAGTGAGAATAAATAACCTTAACCAATGCTGACCTTCTCCTTGATGATTTTATCAATAATCTAAGAGAGATTTTCAAGACATCTTTCAAGTGAAGAAAACCTCATTTCTAAAACCACATCTATAAAAAGGGCTTAGCTATCTGTTGATCTTGCAAATGAAATGACCACCACATCTTCTAGTTTTATAAACAGAAAAAAGTTCTTGTTTTTTCAGCCACAAATATTTAATTTGGGTCCTAAAAGGCATTTCCTCCACCAGTGTCAAGCAAGAATCAACTGATCAAAAAACATGTTCTTCTTTTTATCAGTCATCTTTTATGAAGTATTGACTACTGATGATTGTAGATAAATCAGAAAGCACAAAACAGGACTTCTTTTGGTTCCAAGTTCTTTTTAAGTCTAGTCAAGGAGAAAAGATTCTTTTTACTTACAAAGACAAATTATTTCAATATGTTCCCAGTGACATAAAACATATGATATAATCATAAATAAGTCTCTTCATTTAATCACTTTTACCAAAGAATTTCAGAGTTTTTGACACACAGAAATTGGATATAACTAAGTTTAAAACATTTTGATAAGAATCTTGATAATAATGAAATATAATTTCTAAAGAGCTATTACTTTACAAAAAGTTGATGTTGAAATGGCTAGACATATTGAGAGTGGTTCTGCTCAGCCTTGTGCTGGATCTGATGCTGTTACTCTTTTGTTTATTTATTAACTAAATGGAGAAGTAGACTATGTATAGGAAGTCTACTGATAAAAACAAGCTGAGAAGAACCGCAAATGTGATAGAAGAACAGCTTTACATTATAAAACACTACGATATAGTGTTCACTTTGGGGGTCTAGATCATGTTCTTATGAAGAGAGGTTGCAGTCTCTCAACTTGGTCAGTGTGACACAGAGGAGGCTAAAGGAGTACCTACAACTACCTGAAGGGATAATATACTCAAATTCTTCTCAGCTGTGTCAGGCAAAAAAAGCAAATTGCATGTCATGTTTGAAGGTCATATTGGACATTAGGAAAGCATTCTTCACTATGAGGGTAGTGGACCACTAGAATGCGTTACTCCAAGAAGAATCTTCCTCCTTGGAGGTTTTCAAGAGGTGGCAAGCCAAAGCCATGACTGGTCTGGCCAAGGATACAAAATACTCACACTTCAAACTAGTGGTCTGGACTAGCTGACCTTTGGAAATACCTTCCAATCACCATTCTTGTGATTCTATACTTCTGTGAAAATAATCCTATAATGACAATAATATAATAAAAATTATGCAGAACATAAACAAAGGTAAGATAAAGTTAGGCTTCAATGAAAAATTGGTGTGAGTTGGCTCATTAGTCGAATTCTGGAGTCTATTGCAGATGACAAAACATACATTAGTTAATAATATCAAGCTGTTACAAAACAAAGGAAAGTGTACTTGGGTACACAAACAGACAAGATGTCAATGGAATTCCTCCTGCTTTATTCAGTACACAACATTTTGTGTCCCTTTGGAGCTAATTTTAAAATGTCTTAGAGAAATCTTTGAAACATCTCTTATAGAGAAAAAGACAACAACCTGTAATTTCAAATAACCAACACTTGTTTCATTTTAGATTTTTTTTCCTGGAGTTGCTCCAAAAACACTTTAAGAAATTAATGAGCAGGTTATTGACAGAACAGACACACATACACACAAAAATGAATAATGGAAGTTCATCACCTAAGTTGCTCAAAACCCTACTGCATCAATAATACATACTGAAAATGTCAATTTGACTTAGGAAGTAAATGTTAAACATCAGGGGTGTTTTGTAATTTTTGTGTAATCCTTATTTCTAGTTCATTTAGGAATGTTTAATTATTATGATAAGAAATAATACTTTTAGCATGCCTCCAATCATCTTTACACATTTACCAAAGAGAAAGGTAGAACAGATGCAATTAGAACTGGATTTTGGTTTTAAGTGATGGTTTCCATTACATTTTAGATGTGGACTGCTACAAGATCTTGTCATACCTTTAAACATAGGATGAAGTCTTTCCCAGCCTTAATATCATCATGTCTATCAAATATGCTTTTTCTACTCATGGTACTTAATCACTAATTTCATTCATGTACAACTATGGGAATAGTATTGCAAGAGCCCAAATGAGCATCTGTTGCTTTATTTCCAGTTCCTAACTAGCTAAAGGAGAGCTGGAGGGGAAAACAAAATCTACTACAGTTTCTACTTTCAAAGAAAATTCCTTAATACAGGATTCATAGAATAAAATTATGTTTACAGTTGAGCTTGCCACATGTTATTTATCAAATACATAATTCGTTGATTTTTTTGTCATTTGTCATTGACTAAATTATTCAAGAAATATTTCTTATGTTATTCAACCAATTCTGCAGCAGCTAAAATACTATTTGCCAAATAAATTATTTGACAGTAATTAATGATAGAATTATTCAAATCTCTTAGTCAAATGTGGTGGGATATTTATTTATTTATTTATTTACACTTAGCTGCAATCTCTGCCATAGAGTAAAGCTACATAAACATAATTAATGATGCACATTAAATGCTAACAGACATAAGGTTTCAGCCCGCATAAGACTGTATTTTCCACCAGTCTATATCTTTCTATTGTTCTTTAACATTTTTTTTTTGTTTCCTCTTATCCTTCTTCCCTTACTGTCTTCTTTTTTCCAGTTTGTCATATTATTTTCTAGGTAACAATTGTCTTTTTATATTTATACCCAGGAGGTGACTCAATATTTGGGAAATGCTTATGATTTGTAATCTTTAGCTATTGATTAACTTTAAGTTTAAGTTTTAACTGCAATTTAACTACTTAGATATAGCTTCATAAAAACAGAGTTCTGAGAATTAATGTTATTTGTGTACTAGAGAATGATCTGAGCTCTACTTCAGCTATTGCTGTTGCTGAAAAATGGGAAATACATGGTACAGCAATAGACAGGAAAAAGACTAGTTTGTAATTAGGAAGATGTTAGTATAGACAACTGGACAGAAACCTTGTCCATGGACAGGGTACTGAGCAAGTGAAACAAGAATTTTTATCAGTAATCATGTCTTCCTCCTTTTCTGTATGCCCAGTGTGAGACATCGGGGTTACATTTGTAGAATCAGTAAGCACTCAGGACTGCAAAGTCAGTCAGAGTCAATTTCAAGCATGTGCAACACTACAGAACTATTAACCCCTCAAGGAAAAAAAAAAAAACCACCACACACCCCCCAAAAAAACAACAAATCAACTAAATAAAAAAACTACAATGCCCAGTAACACAAGAGTAAGTTTATCAAATAAAGCATGAAAAATTCAGATCCCACTTGACATTTTTGGCCATTGTCACCAGAGGCCTCAGTTCTGCCTTCATAAAAAATACCTGTCAATGCACTTATAGTACTTGAATATTTTGCGATAAATTTGTATTATTTCTGAAGCACTGTTTAAGAGACTCTTCTGGGTTAGTTTAAGAAGAAATTAATATAACTCAGATGTTGTGCATTAAATATGGCTCGTGACCCTTCATCAATTAAACATGAAAGACTGAACAGCTGCTTACTAAGTGAGACAATAACCTTTTGTCAATACACTGATTCTGCACTGATGGAGTGAGTTCAGAGAATAACCACAAAGCCAGCAATTTCAGCTTAAGTGGGAAATACAAATTCTGTGGTGTTTGGGTTTGTTTGTTGTTTTGGGGTTGTTGTGGTTTTTTTGTTTTGTTTTGTTTTGTTGGTTTTTTTCCTCTTGAGTTCTTTATCTTTAGAGCATCGCTAGTCATTTTCTGTTGGGCTTGGAGGAGCTAGCATGCAACATGTTGCAGAAGGCTGAGCCTCAGGTGGAGCTGCCACAGGTAAGAGGTCATCAGTCCTGGTTCCTTGGTGCAGGTCTGACCTGGCCATGAGAATCTGGGGACAGGAGCTGTGTGAGCGCATAGAGTGTATGTTGTAAAACAGAAATTTTAAAATAGAAATTGCCATTCACCTGCTATACCCATCCTCCTTAGCAACTGAATTACAGATTACATGCTTCTGAGCACTGAAGCTCTGTTCTTGTGACCATCCTACCTGGATTCATCTTGACATTTAACAATTTGACCTCATTTTTGACCCCAATTTTAAACTCAGAAGTTCTTCCATTACTTGTGGGAATTGGCATTTAGAATTCAAAAAGGGCTCAAATACCTAGATTTTTATTTATTTTTAATAACTTAAACATGCAATTACTAAATTTATCATTAATTTGAGGGACATTGAACTAAATTTAATATTATCAACAATTACTATATCAAACACTTTTTTTTGTAAAGTCAAGCTTTTTCTGCAACAGTTAAATCCAACTACATGTAGGTAGGGCTGCATCTTGTTCAATGCAGCTAATTCTTCAGTTCAGTTTCAATAAAAACATAATTAAGATGCTATAAATTTGCTACTGTAAAAGTAGCTCTAAGTATCCTAAAATTAATCACCTAATAATCCCAAACTGGACTAGTTCAATTGCTCTGCTGCAAACACTTAGGAATATATTTTGATTTCTATTTTTGTATAAATGTCTTCAGTGGTTTGATTTTGATTTGGGTTTTTTTTCAAAAACTATAGGCATGGTTGTTGATGCATTAATTGACGTAACAGAAAATTTATGAGATTTAACACTGTAACTACCAAATAACATACAAATCACTCAGATAACCTTTCTGTTCTGACTCAGATAGCCTTTCTGCTCTTAGTGATCAGGAGTAGTACTGGTCCTTACCTGCAGTGATCCTTTTGTTAGTTTGTGTGACTTTTACACTGCTCTCAGTACTGGATGTATGCCCAGATCTAATTTAGATTAATTTTTTTTACTCCAAATTTGTTTGCTAACTATATTAATAGCCATTAGCTGTAGCAATCTGATAAAAAACTGAAGTAAATACAACAAAGAAATACAACCTCTTCTTAGCTGATAAATGGACAAAAATACCACTTACATCTTTTTAACTGTGAGCAACTTGTGCATAGTTTTCAATCTGACCCTGTGTAGCTAAGGCACAAATATTTATCTCAAAGAACAAAATTTGAGCATATATATCTTAAATATGGAAACCTACACACTGATGCTCTGACTCTAAAGTTATCTATATTTCCATAATTACAAAATGGATAACTGTGATATTAGAAAGTCTGTTGCTGTTGTATCAGTATTGTATAATTCTACAATAATCATTCGTAGAGGACCGATATTAATCATATTATATGCAAGAAAATCAACACAATACTTAAGATTTTCTTCCTTTCTCTTTACCACAAAATCTTCATAGAAGTAATGAAAAACATTTACAAACTCTGAAACAGAGCCTGCAAACAGACTTTGACAAACGTTGTAGGATGTTTCTGTAAAAAAAACCCCAAACCTCTAAATGAAGTCACAGTTGTTTAAAATGTACTTGATAAACAACATGAAACATTTTTTTCTACACAAGAAGGAAAATGATCTCAGAAAGTTATTAAATGGAGCAAGTTTCATGCAACCCTCTTCCTCCTTAGAGCAGATGCAGCATTGTCAAACCACATGGCTCTGCTTTCAGCTGACAGCGTCATTGTTTTTTTTTCAAAAAACCACTTTTGTTTACCTGAAGATCTGAACCACACATATAATTCATTATGTTATTTCATTTGAGCTCTAAATACAATGTTACCTTGGGTGTCTGGCAAAAAATGATATTTTTCAGAATAAATAAATAAAAAAAGAGTCATCCTTACAGAAGATAGTAGAAATGACGAAGAAGGAGGCCTAGTCAGAGAAGACTCCAGAACAGTAAGAGAAGACTTGCATACCTTATGCCACAGAAGCACCAAGACCCAAAGTACCCCAACTGTAAACCCAACTCTGAGTGACAGCTGAGATCGGGTGCTTCATATTTAGCTAGACTGCTAATGATTCAGCTATCGGTAACAATGATCTCTGCCTGATGCTACAACTCACTGAGCAGTTGCCATGTCACTTTTAAGGATTAAAGTAAATGCATTAACTGAAAATAAAAGAGTCGTTTAACAAAGCTACTAATAACTATGGTTTAACTTCCTAAGTGACTTTTATATCAAAATTGGAAACTAAAGTAATCCACATTATTAATTTGATTTACCTATATGCTTTCAATGACTTCTGATTATAGTTTTACATAAACAACACTTTCCAAATTCAGCAAGACAAGAGATTGCATTCTGTAGTAACTTTCTTCTTTATGAGTTGCTAAGTTTTAGTTTTATAAAAAAAAAGCAACCAAATCTGAACTGCAGTATGCCTGGCTGGCTTGCTTCAGGCGTATGGGATAAGGAGCCATCTGTCTTTTTTTCTCCTGCCTTGCAGACAATGGGCCAGGCAGAATTGGTGCTTTAACCTTGAGCTGCACTGAGGCTGCATTCTGTTCCAAAGTGAAGAATAAGGGGTAACAAGCTGACAAGGCTATAGCTAGGGAGAGAGATCGTGCAGGGGGACAGGGCTGCACCCCCAACATGAGTCTGTGCACAGCCTTTTAGACAAACGAGCTCCAGGTAGGCATTGCATTCCAAGTGACCCAGTGGTGGTCTGAGCCATACACCTCTATGTCTTGACACATTCCCACTCTGGTACTGATATGCATATTTTTCTTATTTTGTACAGCCTTTCATCTGTAAGAGCACATTAGGAGAAGAAGCGGAACAGGAAAATGTAAAATTCAGCAATTATACCAAGAAAAAATATTACAAAGATGTATGCTAATTTCCTTAGTGGGAGATGGCTGTTTCTAGCATATGGCAAATTAAGGGCCTCACTCTACACGTTCTGAAGTGTCCTGCACAACAGCATAAGTAAATGCCCAAATTCTACTACCCTACACTGATGTGAGTCATTGGTAATTGTGCTGATAAATGAGATGGCTCCACACTTATTTCAGAAAACAAAGACAGCAGAACACGGCCCATGGGAAGTTGAGGGTAGTCATTATTTTGTAGGAAAAGAGGCAAAATCTGGGCATTTCTGCGGTTTAAGAAAGTACACAAAGCATATGCTGCCACTTAGGAACTAAATGTCACTTGTCGTCTAAAGCTGCCTTTACTGTGAAGTTGCTATTACTTGTTTCCCCACAGTCCCCATAGCAACTATAAAAATTTCATTTCTACTCTAAATATTTAAATCCCAGTCAGACCTGTTAACATTTTGGAGAGTAAACACAAGGGAGCCGCATGATTATTCTGCACCATACTGGGCTTTGCTGGAAGCTTGTATCAGCTATAACTCTTTTTGCATTTGGGCCATAGAGATTTCTTAGTAACTTCAAATGTGTTCTGAGCGAATTTAATTGTTCCAGGAAAAACTAGTTACAACACATTAGTGAACTGTTGGGTACTGGAGTATTATTTCCTTCATAGTTTTTTTTGTTGTTGTTGTTGCAAATTGAAACTTTTATGAATCAAGGAGCATCACCTCATTTGGGAGTTATACTTTTGCAGACACTACTGGTGTTTGAGTTGACATCAGTTTAAGTATTAGCAGTTGTATCACATATTATGGGAATTTTTTTTCTCAGTTATGATTAAAATTGAACATAGAAACAAAACCTTTATCAGGTCTGGAAGTCAGCACTTTTAACAGTCCTTACAGTTATTGTGTAATTGATCTTACAGGTTAATTCAGAGGTTCCCATCCATATAACACCAGCACTGTGCTAGTACGAATATATGATGCCTAGACATGAAGGCATGATGCCTATCACAAAGACCATATAGTCTAAAATTAATTAAATATGACCAAAAATGGTAAACAACCCATTTGTTTCCATTCAGAAAAGATTGATCTGAATGTTGAGGTTAACAAGAAAATCACATCAATTTACAAATTAAATATAATGCAAACATATTTTTCTAAAAAATTTTAAAGTGATTTCCATAGTTGCCTTCTCATCTCAAAAACAAAACAAAACAAAAAAAAGAAAACAAGAGAAAAAGAAAGCCTTTAGTGTTAATAATAATCTGAGTATTTTCCTGCTCAGAAAATTTGCATGATTTCATATTGTTTTCTTAATAAGATTTGTAGGCTTAGTTAATTATAATGGAGACAGCCTGAAAACACCACAGCTAAAAATTAAGAACATTGCTCTAAGTGCTTTTTTTATTGATCTCAGACCACTCTTACTGAGAACATCAGAATAATGTTAGTGCCATGTGTCAGTGGGTACAAAATCAATTTTGTCCAGTGTCATACTTGAAATCCAAACAGATACTTTTTGATACAAAATCACTCTGACCTCTCTTTAGGAGTTATACCCACAGGCACAATTTGGCCAACAGAAATTTAGTATCTGTGGAAAACAAATATTTCTGATTGTTATTTGCATGGAAGATGGCTGAAAAGGAACTATATAGTTATCTAACATATTCTTATAGCTTTTATTAATTGAATCTAAAAATTGGAAGCATAAGTCCATTTAATCTATTACACAGAAGTGCAAATCCACTGTGCTGATATTAAAAAAGCACTGACTAAAAAAAATCTTGAAATTTACAGTAATTGCACTATTTTTGGTCTCGTACTTGACAAAATACTGTTATAAGCTTAACTCTTACCATAAAATACTGAAGAGAGGTGGTGTTCACTAAGCATAATGTGGAAGGATGGAATGGGAGAGAGAAGTAAATACTAGAGTAGTAAAGCCCCACGTGTGGTCTCCTGGGGGACCAATAGCTTTGCAATAATAATGACAGCTACAAATGGCACTCATTTGATTTACTGGCCCACCTTTGTACTGCCAAAAATATCTGCCTTGTGCAGTGCACCAAACTTTCTGAGGAGTTCCCTGGAGGACAGAACTGCATGTATTTTATCATCCAGTAGTGATATCTACCAGTTTTATTGGTTTACCCCACAAAAATGCAGTAAACACCTTTTAAATCTAATGAACTGTACTTGAAGACTTGTTGACTTACAGATAAGGATGGAGGGGGGGAGATTCTAGCTCCCCTTGCTACTCTCATACAATTTTGCAACTGCTTTTGCACAAGATAATGCTTTAGTTTAAGGCCATGACCTCCATGGCTAGCTGTCAAGCATTCACCTGGCTGCTCACTTACTCCTCAGCTCAGTGGAACAGGTGAAAAAGGTAAGAAGATGAAGGAGAAAGCCTTTGGGTCAGGAAAAAGGCAGGAAGATTGTTTACCAGTTATTGTCATGGGTAAAACAGACTCATCTTGGGGAAATTAATTTAATTTTGTTGGTGTGTTATGGTTATACTTCCTTCTTTTTCTCATGCTGTGTTTTCTTTTCTCCTCCTTTCTCTGGCTGGTGTTTCATGTCCTTTCTTGAATACGCTTTCCCCAAGGTACCACCAGTGTGGCTGAGGGGCTCAGCTGGGCCCTGTGGTGGGTCCATTGGGACCAGCTGTGTCCAGCACAGGTGTCGTGGTTTCAGCCAAATTTACCAAAACCTGATTGACAGATGTCCCCCCCCTCCCCCCTTTGGGTAAAAGAGAGGAGAGGAAGAAATTAAAGAGACTCAAGAGTTTAGAAAAAACTAAACTACTTTAGTGAAAATATTATTAATAATAATAATAAAAAGGAAATTTAGGAAAAGGAAAAAAAAAGGAAGTATACAGTATATACAATTTCAGAGTTTAGTTAGTTAGAAGAGGCCTAGCTAAGAAAGTAAAACTGTAAAACAGAAAATTGGTTCATTTTACCTCAAACCAGGACAACAGGGCAGCCCCTGGCCTCTTCCCTCAGAGACCATCCCTGCAGCCCTCACAGCTGCCAACACCTGGGCACGCACACCTAGCACAAGAATCTTACTTAAGCATTTCTCTGCCAGATGCTGGAACCTTTGGTTGTATGCTATGTCTGATTTGACACTGAGCATGGTTTTTCTTCTGAAATAAAGCAAGCTATACCTTTCCCTCCACCCCGCGCCCCGCCAAGAAAATAAATAAATCACAAAAAAAACCCCAAACCACAATCTCATTACCTGGCATAACCTGCCTGTGTATTATATAAATATATAAATAATCTGTCCCGGTGTTTATGTGTGTTCTTCTAGAAAAATGTGAAAGTCTTGACAGTTCATGTGAGAGAGCTGTATGTATTTGCAATCAATAGCAGTGCATTGTTTTGAATGCAAGTTACACTATTTAGAGAAATGCCTCCTTGGTGCAGTCCTCAGTCAATGAAAGAACTCATCTTCTTCACAGGTGTGCTGTTATTTAATATAAAGTAAATAATAAAGCGAAATGTTAGTATTTGTTTCAGACAGTTTGTTTGAAATCCAGCAGACCTCCATATAAGATACTAATATGCCAATTAATAGAATAAGACAAAAGATTAGGACCTATATACACCCAGACATCAGGATTTTGTGATTTTTTTAAGTATACTCAAGCAAAATGGAAAGTATAGATTAAATATCTAAATACATTAAAAGAAATAAAAATGCCAAAAAGAAGATAATATATTTTATCTTAAGCCCCTCTCCTCCTTTGATCATAATGGAAATGGTATGCTGGAAAAGAAAACCTGGAGGTAGTTCGAGGAAGGTATGGAAGATAATAACAAAGAAATACTCCAGGATAGCTAAAGAGTGAGCACTTACATTTACATGTAGAATCAATTTTATCACACAAAAAGATGGGAGCAGAAGCTTTAGAGATTCTCTCAGATGTTAGTCACCTGAATCAGAAACTATTGCTCTAAAACAAAAATACCCTCTATCAATTACGTAAAAGACCCAAGCTGGGGCACAGTAGATGGGTCAGGAAGTTGTTAATTAGAAATGATTTTTCATAATATTCTGGCTTGAATGTGATTTGACTTAGTAATGAAGAAACGGTAATTTTTTTCCATAGTTTAGTGGACTGTGAGGCACTTACGGAGAATCATTTCATATGTATTCAATTTGCAATGGGCAGTATTCCACATGAGACCTACAGATAATAATCCTAGTAGAGCAGCTAAGGATTAAATGGACAATCTACCTCCCTGAATTAGTTCTAGCTCAGGGCAAGGTTGACTGAAACAGCAGAACAGGGATTTGTACTGTTCCTGAGCACTCTGTGTTATTTGGGGACGCAGAAGCGGAGAGCAGAATGAAGCAATAATAGATAAATAAAAAACTGAAAATAATTTTTCTTAGCAGTTGACCAGCTAATACAGTTTCACATTCACCTGTAATGACAGATTACTTTCTCTGATCTTGACAAATTATTTTTGGTCCATTGATGCAGGATTCTATAAGAATTAAAACATGAATAA
>VZRU01017562.1:576881-628649 GCA_013398155.1 Pedionomus torquatus | reverse complement strand
AAAAAAAAAAAAAAAAGAAACATTATTTTTTGTAACTTTAGTTTTTATAAAATTGGATTGATAATAACTGTAGATTCTTAAGTAAATTACAGTGGATTATAACCCAGTTTTTTCAAGGAGTTTATAAACCTAATTATTTATAAGATTTTAAAAAATGGTTATACCCAGAAGGTATAACAGCCATTTTCACCGGGAAAGCTGATCTGCTTGTCTGGTTTTAATCTTCTTACTTCATAAATAGAAGACACAGGGCAGGGCTATAATAAAGGACAGGAATATGACTAATCTTAAAACAGAAAAAGCAGAACAAGCAAGAAAAACAAAGATGTTCCTGTAACTGGGGATACTTCTCAGTCTTTTCATCTTTAAAATGTAAAATAATTAGCAGTGTGAGTGAAAAAAAATATATGTATTTGCAAATACATGAACGTGAAAGAAAAGAACCACTGTTCCTTGAGCAGAACCTGATGAAATCTGAATGAGTGTGATAAACTTCTACAGCATCTACCTATTTCAATTTAAAATCCAGATAAAGTACAGAAAACATCTCTCCAAAGGCCATTAACTTAAAATCTATGACTTAAATTGCATTAACTCCCAATAGAATCATCTTTTTGAGCAAAACCTTGCAAGGTTGTAAAAAAAAAACACCTTTCAAGCAGTTGTAAAAAAAGAACAAATGGAACTTGTATCATTTTTCAGTTTGGGAATCTAATGTTTTCATAAAAATATATCCTCAGACTTCTCCTTAACAAACTTGGGACTGCAGTTTACCAAGGGATATTCACAGTGTAGAAAATGAAATAAAAATGCTGACAACTCTCTTGGCATCTTCACCTAACTCCTTGAGTTGCTCTTAACTGTATCCCATTCAACACCATGTTGGAGCTTTCCTAAAGGAGAGTCAGAGCTGGGTGGTCTCACAGGTCATGTCTGAGCTGTGCAAGATATCAGTAAGCACTGAACATGTTGATACAGCATAACCTTCTTTATACTCAGTGGTTTAATTCCCAAAAAGAATCTAGAGATGTCTGTATAGCAATGAGTCTTGGATAATTGATCTTCCTCCTCAGCCAGGCTTTTAGGTCCACACTGAGGCAGCAAAAAGGCTATGCTATTTCTTTTTCAATGGCTGACTTCATGAGCTCATCTGGATAAAGGTGTCCAGAGAATCTCTACATGTAGCTGCAGTCACATTCTGTCTTAATTTACAAAGCATCATAAGCGTGATAAAAAGAAATGGTACTGAATCAGGCCAGAAGATCCGTGACTTCTCCCTCTTTCCTTTTAAGTCATAAGGTAAAATAGCAATGATCTTTCCAAAAATTTGTTAAAAAAGGATACTAAAAATAAAAAGAAAAATTTATTGGTAGCTGAAAATTGTCACACACTTTTCCATATACAAGTAACAGGGGAAAATAGTAGGGTTTGATTTGTGGTTTTTTTTAAAGCTATATGTCCATCTTAAAATATGTATATCTTCTCCATATCGATACCAATACATATTGTGTATATGCATAGACGTATATTGTAACCTACAGTTTAGGTTTTAAAGTCAGGCATTTAAGGAGCACAATGGCAGCCTACAAGTGAGCTCCCCATAATTCTTTGGAAGGCTATATATGCTTTTATTGCACCTTTAATAAAGTCATGAAAAGGATCAAATAAATTTCAGTAATCCCTTCAAGCACATTGTTTAGAGATGACAAGATCAAGTATTCATTTGCCTGCACTTCATTAAAAGAATTTTCTGAAACCATGTAATGAAAGGAAAACAGAGGGGAGAAAAAAAGAGATCAAGGCTACATCAGAGAAAGATAGGTAACTACAGTTATATGAAGTGCATGCAGATATTAATGATTATGCTGTGTTTGTAGAATGGGTATAGTTTGTTTGCTCTTGGTTTAACATTAACAGCTTGTTTCATAATACAAATATATTTTAAAGGCACATAGAACAAGCAGATTTTTCTTTTTTTTTTTCCCAGTTATTGCAGAATACAGGTATCTGCATATAAACTGTGCAACATGCATGCATGCATGCACACACACATATGCTATGTATGTGTACGCACAGATATATATCTCACCATTATGGAAAGTAAAAATGTATTCTGTATAGTAAAGCTTTTTGAAAAAACAGATACAATCCTTCACAGTTCAGATTACTGTGAAACTACATTGCCCAAAACAGACCAAGGAAATTATTACAGCGGTGCAAACTCATTTGGAACTCTAGCAGTGGACCACACAGGGTACTTAAGTGTAACACTACTGCTTGTTAGAAAATCTGTAGTAGAGCTGAGGAAAAAAATTGATTGTTTTGTAACACAACAATTTATCTAGAACCATTCAATATTGAATAGTATCCACACCCTGTTTCTCATGTCCCACATGCCTGTTCAAAAGAAAAGAAACATCTATGAAATCAGACCTGTACTTTCTGCCATGGAAGGGTAGTTTTGCTCACCATATGCTAACCATCTTACACCAGCATCTTTCCTCATGTTGATCCACAGGATCAAGCCCTTATATGAATTTTATATGTCTGAATAGCATCAATACTCTAAGAAGAAAACAATAAAAAATCTTAAAAAAGGAAAGAGCAGGTTCTTTGAGCATCTATTATTTAGGAATTTTTTATTTGAATAAGTAAAAGATTCTTTTCAACAGCTACTGAATTGCAGTTGCGGTGGCTTCCTTAAATCTTGATGTATAGATATATATCTGTTACGTTTCCTTCCTGGCATCCTGTAACTCTGAAAGCAGTCAGTGAGAACAAACAGCGCAAGTAAATAAAACAATCCTTTAGTTAGAAATTACTATTATTTAATTGCTTTAGCTTTAAATACATAATTAAATATTAGTTGCACAGAATCATCTAGAGGAACACTTCTGGGAAGATGTGGTGTTTACCCTTAGCTGTAGCTGTTTTCATTGGCTTCTGCTTTCTTAATCTGACTTTTTTTCATGGCATGAGGCATGAAATCAAACACACGGGAGTACAGATTTATCCTGTCTTAAAAGGGATCTTTTGAAAACCAAAAGAATCAGAAATCTGTAGATTTTTCACTGAATTAACTCCACGGCTATTAGATAACTGCATTTGAATCACCACAAATAGTCACCTCTAAGCAGAGGCTTATAATTTTCTATGCTACTAAGGCACATTTAGATATTAAGTATTAGTAATATGAAAAATGTACATACATTAAATTAAAAACCTACTAATACTTATCTCTATGCAACAGAAAGTTCCATAGGAAAAGAAAACAAAATAAAATAATGAGTTGAAATTCGAGGCAGGAACATTTTTTCCATATCTGCAATATATTTGACTGCAAAGGTCTACCTATCACAGTGAACAGTGAGGTCACCTTCATTGCATGTAACAGAAACCTGATCATAGCTGCATCACAGTCATCACATTTCAGATAATACTCCCAGCAAAACAGTAGCTCATATTTTCACTACATCAGAAGCTTTCTCCTGACAGCAGTAAATAGGAGCCATATATAAGTAATTGGCTTAATAATACTGAAAGAAAAGCAGTTTAACCAGATCAACAGATGAAAGAGAGAATAATTTTATCTTTAGGCAATCAGGATATCAAATGGGCAGTAGGAACTGTAGAGGAATTAGCAGACAGTGAGGAATAAGGCATATGTATCCCATAGCTTTAGTGGAAATTGCAATGAACGAGAAGTTTTTGCATAGGTTTTCAATAAGGTAGGTATTACTGGTTTATGTTCTCATTGATTCAAGTCCAATCCATCCTTTGGGATATTTTTCATTCCTTAAGAAAAGCAAAGTGTTTTAATTTCAACAAGTGCAAAATATAAAGTCCTTCAAGAAAACAAAGGAAGAAAGAAAGAAACATTGCTTTACAGTCACTTTAACAGCCAGCTTCTCTCCATAGCAACCACTTCTTGACGCAGTGGCAAAAATGATTACAGAATTATCAGCTCATTGAAATTGTGTTGCTGCTTGGCACATTAGGATGCTTTTGTTTCCTTTAGCATCTGAATATAAAGGAATTGCTCTGTTGGTTTTAGTCTAGTTTCTTTCGGTACACCAAGAGAAATATTTATTTTGTTGGGTTTTACTTCAAGGATGTCTGGCTGGTGAGTGAAGTCAGTCTAATTTCTCCATGAGACAACAGTCATTAAAATGCTGAAGTTCTCCAATGGGCCACCGAAAGGATTGCTTTACCTTCCACAAGAAGAAAAAGAACAGATGTAGAAAGGAGAAGATGCATGGTGGAAAACGAATAAGTCCCGCTGTATGGGTGTCTCACCAGCTATAGTGCAGAATAACATTCTGTTGTTCCTTGGCTGCCAACACCCAACAACTCTAACCTCACAGTTCAGCCCATATCTTATAAATACAGAATCAAATACCCCTTGAATATGAGTTTTATCTATTTATGCTATGAGTGATACAGATGAGAAAATGAAAACAGGGCTCTAAAAAATACAAGCAAGTGCAAAGCCAGATAAAGAGAAATGATAGGAGATACCTGTGGTTGTAATTGTTGTTATCAGTCTGTAAGCCAAGAAAGTACACATTTGCTATCAGCTTTTCATGGAGGACATGCAAAATGAATATACGGAGACGAAGTCCAAAATATCAGCCAGATTTATCCCAAAAAAGATGAGTGTAGTCCTACCTTAGCTGAACTGAAGGAGGAGAAAACTGTACAGACTTAGTGTCTTCAAATCATATAGAAGTAGATCCTGGTATGGCAAAAACAAATTATACAAGCTTGTGCCCAAAAAAAAATCTGCACGCTATGCCATATTTCCGAGCACAAAAGCACAGTACAAGGATTGGCAGCTGATGATGATTGATCAGAATATGTTTATCATTAGGGAGAACAGTTGCTATGATTTTGATCCTTCCCCAACCTGTAAAGCCCCACACAGAAGAAAATGCTTCAAATAATAATGCTTTCAATAATGCTTCAAAATACAGGAAGCATATAACTATGGAGGCAGAGAGATCTGAGTTTCTTTAAGCGATCACAAAGTGAGATGGGCATAAACCTGTTCTGGCCTTGAAAGTAGAGCAAAGATTTCTCTATATTGTCTGAAAGAAAAAAATCAGACTTCTGACCAAAAGAACACTGGAATATCATTTTATTTTGCATTTTAACTGAGATGGTTTTCTTGCCATGTAAGAAGATAATAGCAGCATGTTTTGTATCTTGATTATATGTCCATTTTGATTTTGCTAAAATCCAGTGACCCTATTATTGCTGTGATAACATGACACTGTGAGTTGTTATGACATGCTGGCTTCACAGCTGAAGTTAGCTGGAAAAGCAAAAATTCTGTTCCTGAGTAGCTAGATACGAGTTTGTGGAGCTGAAGAAGAACACAGTACCCTGAGTAGAACAATCAATACTTCATCCTTTACATTATTCATTTTTATATAAAATTCCCCTGTTGGGCAAGTTAGGAAGGAATTTTAAAGTTGTAACTGGAGATATTATATAAAAATCATTGGTCATTGAATAATTAAAAGAGCTGCCAGGAAGAATTAAGGGAACTGATATTTACACTATAACCTTAGGTTACAAGGCTAAACAGCCAAAGGGAACAGAGTACATGCTTTAACACAACATTCTGAATTCTCTGTAGGTTTGGCAATGCAAGATCAGCAAGATAGACAGCTTGTCTACTATTCTCATTTTTAAATTTTTTATTATTATTATTTCAAAAGTGCAAAAAATATTTTTGATTGAACATGTATTTCCCCTTCTGAGCTAAAGTCAGGAGAAAAAACTTTCCAGCAAGGCCTGCACCCTAGATAAAACAAGTGGCTAAAAATCAAGTGGAAATCTTAGATAATGAGGTATGCTGATAAAGAGGAATAAAAATGGATTGTATAGTGCATATAAGCCTAAAGTTAAAAACCTTTAGAGTGCAACACAGTTGATATTTTAATTGAAAAAAAGAAAAAAGTTCTAGCTGTCTTAAAGGAGTAAGGTCTAATGATCAAAAAGTAGATCTAAATCAGAAAAGATTCCATAATAATCTTTGTAATTTAAAGCCAAAATATAAGGTTAAATTCAGGCCCTCAGTAACATATATTGCATGCATCATCAGTTATGATGAATATCATCAAATGAAGAAATATTATTTTCTTGTCACATTATAACATAAAATGTGTCAACACACTCGGATGAGTTATGAACCTGTGTGTATCTGAATTTTTCTAGTAGATTTATGCCACCAATAATACAGATTATTTTCTTATCTCTACATAAATCCTTTTAAAGATACAGTGTCCTGTTACTGATTGAGAAGAGCTGTTGAGGTTTTCTCTATCACTAATATAGAGCCCCAAGGCATGAGAGAAGAAAATTTTGGATTTGCAATAGCAGCAAAGCACAGGCCAGATGACTAAACTAACTTTAATTACTGGTTGATATGAATCATTGTTCTAAGACCATTTAGAACTGCAGATTGACTCTTAAACATCTCTATCCATGTTGTTGCAGAGCTTTAGCATCATTTCCAGCTTTTTAACAGGGAGTATAAGATTTCCCCATCAGATGAAGACTGCTGAGGTGGCCGAGCCTGCTGACTTCTGCCATCCCCATCCATTAAGGCCCTCACAAAGGATTATCTCCACGTGGGAAGAAATGGTAGAATGGTTGTTGTTATTCACCGGTTTGGACCATCACCAATGATCATACTTTCTGAATCTAACTGCTTCTGAAACCAAAATAAAAGGAATCACAGAGAGGGGCAAAACGCTTGGGAACAATACAAAATAAATGAAGAACACAGAATAGATCAGGGCTGTATTGCTTACTCTTTATTTTTCTTTGACAAGATTTTCTGTATTTTCTGCTCTGAAATTTAAAAAGCAAATCTTTGTTTAGTAACTGAAAACGTGACAGGAGATTTTCAAAATCTAGTATATCCATTTACTTCCTATTTTCAGAAAGCCTGTTAGGGAACTTTGATAGGGAAAAACCTTCAGGCTGGGAAAGCATCTCCCTCCCCTCACTTCCCAGTAGAAGGGGTGTTTAGTTTCCCGTGCATTATAAAATCCAACCATTATCCTTCTGTGCATGCATTCCTGAAAAAGCAGAGACTAATACTTAATGCTTTAGCTTGATAAGTAAACAGGAACACAGCAACAGTAACACATCAATAAACATAGCACAGAAATTCGATGTTTCCCCCTGGATGGTAAGATCTTCTAAATTTAACTTAGTTACACATTATATGGTGAAAAACACATTCATAACTTTTCAAATGTTTTTCACTAAATGTAAATCTTAATAAATTACATAAGCTTAAAGAAAGGTGCCATGGAAGGGTAGTTTTGCTCGTTAGGATGTGGTATTTTTTACTCAAATTTAGGATGTGGTAGATTTATATTTATATGGACAATTGTAATTCTTGTGTCATTATACTTATGCAACGGGACGTGATCTTCAACTTAAGCAACACATGTATGTACGATAGGCTGTTGTCTTACTCGGAACTAAAGCTGCATAAGAAAATGAAAATATGGTTATTCAAGTGTTTGTCTTTGCAAATAAACATTTCTGGACATCTTTTGATGTTTTTCATTTTTCTTTTAGCAATATATTTTTACGGTTAGCAGTGCAGTAGCTCATTATTCTTAATATTAACACTCAGGATAAATTAAGCATCTTTGTTTTATTTGTTTTCACTTTGTAGTAAGCTAGCACGAGCCTAAGAGCCTCTGGGACAAATTTTCTCATGCCTTTTTTAATGCATCCATAACTATGCCTGATTCTATACACTTCATGTAGTGCAGAGTAACCAGACCTTAATCCCAATCAATCACTACTTTACTTGTGTTACCTGAAAATTACCTGAAGAAATATTTCTTCCATGTAACCCTTATTGTTTTATTGAAATTTAAAGGTCGTCTCAAAAAGCCCTGAGACCTTCTGTCTATACAGAAGTTTCACATTATACTGCTTTTCCAGCAATTACATAAGGCTTTCCATAGACCCTATAAAGATGCAAATATTTAAATAAATGTGTCAGTGCTCACCAGGTAGGAAATGAAAATAATAAATTAGTTCCTGTCCCTAAATTGTTTTGATATTTCAGTGTTGCCAGGTTCTTCCTCTAACACCAACAGGGTACTAGGCAAGAAACTGTGCCCTTCTTGGTATATTAGAAGTGTGATCATTAAAAGGAACAGAGGATTGTTTTTTGAAAACTAACATTACTATGTCAGCGTATTTTCAGCAGTTTTCTTCTTGCTTTGGAAAGAGGAAATGCAGGGTAATGATGTGTGCTAACTGACAGCTTGCCAGGAGGTGTATCATTGAAAACATTTACTATGAAATATCAAGATAACAATTCTTTTCCTGCAAACTGTAGTGGAAAGCTGTCAAATTCTGGTCTCTTCCTGTGCATAATGAACTTCTGTGTCTGTTACATTGTTCTGACTGATGGGGGGATTATAAATGGATTATAAATTATTCTTAGATATGTAGTCTTACCTTTGTCATTTGCATGTCTTTTGGAAGTGTTTTGAACAATTATTATGCCCATAACCTAAGGTCTCTAAGCTGTTCAGCCCCTGTTCATCACCTGGTGGGAATAAAGAGCCTATGTAAAAGCAACAGAAGGAACTTTTCTGTAAATGCAGACTTTAAGCTCTAAAATAAAATTGAGTTAGCCATTTGCTTTATCTTCTTTTTCCATAGCTAATAGACTTTTATATTTAGTCACTTTTGATCTCTTCTCTTCTTACCAATGATATTTTTTCCCACAAATTTTATGGGTTTTATGTTGGAATTTTGAAATGTCAGATAACAGATTCCTCTCCAAAAACGTTTTTCCAAAATATGTCCTGATAATTAAGGCCAAAATTCTTAAAATCAGGCATGCCTTGTCATTTCCTTGATTTTGGAGTGTCTGTTTATGCTTGATTATCTGAAGCATGAAGTGTCATGACCCTGGTAAACACAATGGAGATTGCGTCAGAACGGTGCTTATAGAAATCAGAGACAAACAGCTGCCATGCACCTTTACAGCAACGGGCCTTTATCCAGAACACACTGCTGTTAACTTGGTTAATGTCAGATAGCTTGGTTTGCTCAAGCTAACAGCATGTGAACAAATACTTTGTTAGCTTAAGATCAATGTTTCATCAGGGTATTCACCCTGATAAAAAATTAAGGTATCATATTAAAAACTGATTTAAAATCTACACCATGGCAAACAGACTGAAGGTAATAAGATATTTGTCTTCCAGAGTATTTCTGTTCTTTTCTGGTACAGACCTCTAGATGGCAATGAGGATAACTTGCATCTTACACTCTAATCAGTCAGCCATTGCCAACTTAGTATTTGGTTGCCAGTTCTTGTTGCAACATTGAACACTATTTTTTTCCCTTTCCCCTTCAAAGTGGGAAAATGGCTTGACTTTCTCCTTCAGGCTTTTAGATTTTAAACACTTAGGTTCATTTTTTGAATTATTTTTTAATTTAAATTCTCTGCATACTATAGTCAGCTCTGGCACCCTCAGCAGCCTTTTTGCACAAGGAGGACATGTCAGGTATCAATGTTTTACTGTCAGCATTCAGTAAGGATGCATGAGAGGGAAGGTGTGTGCCAGCCGTGGAAACTGGTTTCATCCATCTCTTCTGTCAAATTAGGCAGCTTTGAAACAGGTGAAAAAAATTTGCCATTCTACTGCTAAGCATTTTAAAAATTCAATTGTAGGAAGCTGCTGGCAGCCCAGAACCATGTCTTTACCTTATGGAAGCTGCTGTTATAATTTGCATATAATTAAAAATTGTCTGTAGAGAAATGGAGGCATTGTAGAGTAATTTGTGCCTAAACCCACCTTTACTTCTTTGGTGGCTCTTTCCTTAGCAAGGCTCATTCTGCAAGCAGAGAATAGATCTTTGCCTTTGAAATCCGGCAATTTTCTTCCCAGTCAGCTTCAGGGAGGTCATCAAGTGATGCCAGGTACTTGAGAAGTGCTCCTGGATGCTTAAGTGAGGCCTAGAGCAGCCCTGCTGAATAAAAAAAAATAATGAAAGAGGTAAACATTAACAGCACAGAAAAGGAAAAAACAACTAAAAGAAGATCAAAGAAAAAAAAAAGTGACTGCCTGTGAAACACGCAATAGCACAAAACATTTTATGCTGTGTTCCTCAGCTGTAGGTCTGGGAAGCCTCAGAATTCAAAGCTGTTCAGCACTTGCCTCAGGCATGCAAAAGGATGCAAGAGAATTAACTGAAATTTGTGTAATATCTTAATGAAAACTGTAGGTTTATTTTTATGTTCTATAGTTCAGCAATAAAGCAGGAAAAAATACTAATTTTTTTTCTGTTAAGTCCTTTTTATTTAACTTATTTGTTCTCACTGATAGGTAAAAGAAAGTATAATATTGTCAGTAAACTATTTAGAATTTCCCATATAAAACTTACAAGTAACAAAATTCAGAAGAGTGTTATATATATATATTTTTTTTTTCACATGATTCTTTGCCTCTATTTTCTGACTAACCTGAAACCATAACTTTTAAATGCATTTCTTTGTGTAAGGCAAGCTTTTAAAAATTAAGAAGTTTACAAGCTGCTGTGAAATATATAGGAAAGATAAATGGCTTTGAATACAACTGAATAGTGTGTTAGATATATTGTCTAACATGTAATTACCTGTGCTATGATACAGGTAAGAATATTACCTATTTATATTTTCTCAAAGTTCATTATTAGCTTTCTGTCCTCACTCATGACAAAATGTATATGACTGTGGATTTCTTTGCTGTGACAAAATTGTGTGAAAATGATCAATATGTAAGTATTGAAGAAACTGATCTTTTTAGAACACCCTAGCAAGATTTCTGATGAGAGTTTCCAGGGAAAAAAAAAAAAAAAAAAAAAAAAAAAAAAAAAAACAAAAAACTATGCTTTGTGCCAACAATACATTATGTTCTATTTTGTACAGGCTCAGAATGCTTTGTTGATGAGTAAGGCTACTTCATGGTCATGCATGATTTTTTGTGTTTTCCCCCTGTCCTGCAGGAAATTTTTCTGAACAAAATTCAAAAGCTTCCTGCATTTCATGGAATCTATGGACATCTTGGCATTTGATATGGTTCTTGGATTTCTGGCGATAATGGATAAGAAGTGACATTAGAGTGGGATGCCACATCTACAGTAAAATAGTTTGATGTAGTCAAGATAATTTTTAATTATAGTGAATGTGCTATCCATTTGTGTTCTGTGTCAGACATATTAGATTCAAACTACCTGTATTAGACTATGTGTATGCACATAATTCTATTGTGGAAATTCTGGACATAAAGATGTCAACTAGTGCATTTAAGGAGAACTACAGTGTTAAAAGATCCACCTGCTCACTGCTTATCCCTTCGCCTTTTGTGCAAGGGAGTTGTGATCCTGTAGAAGGTCTCTCTACACTATTTTTAGGGTTGTTAGAGTTGTCTATACAGAAAAATACAGAATACTTTGACACATTAGGGGCTGTTGAATATGGGAGTGGAATGATCACTATAGCTGTTCTTGGTTCTAGTTGATTTTTAATACTTTTCCCTACATTACATTTTACTCCATATCAAATTCTCACAACAGTCATTTCCTGGGATCACAAATTTTACCCCAAACTGCTAAACAAAGAATACATATGAGGAAAGTGTTAGCTGCTTCAGCAACACAGATACAATCACTTATTTAATCAGGTCAACACTAGTCAGAACAGTGTAAACCATATTATTTGCTCTCGTTAAAGAAAACTCCTCACATTGGAATGTACAGGCAATCATAACACCAGGCTTTAATCTCATTGGAACTGATGCCTTGCCTCTCTATAATGAATGAGCTGAAATATATTTCCTGAGCTGTATTCCAGAAACAAACTTTCTTTGGAGAGCCAGAACTTCTTCCAAAGGAATCTTGAATTTTTATGGGAGCTGAATAACTTATGTCCCTTAGGATTTGCTCAGGTTGCTGTTCTATTTTTTCATTTGTTTTCCAAAGGCAAAATTTGTATTGTTCCTAGTATGTTGTGCAGAATCTTTTATTTTCTGATTTGACACTGAAATCTACAAAATGCCATGTATATCTGTCCTTTAGTTTGTGAAGTAAATTCCCTGATGCTTCTGAGGAAACCTAGCTGTATTTTCATTCTTCAGCATAGAGTAGGAACAAAGATAGGAGATGAATCAGCTGAGGCCAAGTATAGTGAAACAACCCTCTTCTGTTCATGAATGTGGAGTAACGTTCTCACCATGTGCCTAGTTCAGAAATTGGCAGTGGAGTTGTTTCCCTTTTCAACATGTCACTTTGCCTTAAGAAAGGTGAAGGAGAGTTGCTGTGGAGGGGATGGGGAAGCATTGCTTCCTCTTTTCCATCCCATCAAACATAAAGCCATATGACCTACCTCATTTTATACCTTTTCAAAATCTATCCTCACAAAAAGGAAAAAAAATATATGTGCAGTTATAATAGTCAGTCTGCCACAAATATGCACTCCAAATTTCAACAAGCCTCTAAAGTTATTAGGCTGCATCAGGATTTGTGCACTGGCAACATCGGAAGAACATTCAAGACCATCAGAATCCATAGGATATTATATCAAGAGTGTTGAACTGTTGCCCAAAGTGGTATGATTATACAAGAACATAAAAACAAAATGTCAGCTAGGTAATCTTGCTTTCCATTCAATACCAGCCTGATCTGGACAAAAACATACTGGGCACTCTAATTGAGGAAAAAATGCGGCTTTGGTAGGCAATGACCAGATGAAAGGAAAAAGAACAATTAGTAATAGCAAAATATAAAGTACTAGAAAACACTTTAAAAATAATTTATTAAGTCTGGGGGGAAAAAGCAACCAAATAAACAGAAAAAAAAATCCCAACCTTTAGGAGATAATAAGTTTCAAGTGTATAAAAATCTACTGCAAAGCACACTCACTTCTTTTCCTTCTAGTCTCTAAAGACAGGAAGAAAAATACTGGATGTCAGAAAGACTGTGGAATCATAAAGGAAACATCAGGAAAAACTTTCTAAAAAATAGAAGGATAAGATCCCAAAGGAACCTATATACTGGAGAACAGTATTATGTCTGTCAGGAATCTCTCAGTCCATCTGTCTGTCTGTCTGTCTACTGGAATACAGTGCCAAATGGAGATAAACTAAAGCACTTTTCTTTCCTCTGACTCAGAGATTTTTCCATTTTAACTCCCTTTCATATGAAGAAGCATTTTCAGTCCCTGCTGTCCCTGACTGTCAAAGAAAAACCTCAGGCAACAGCTGGCTGATCAGAAGTCAATATGACAATCAGAACAGAATGGCAATCTACAGAGCTACATCAGAGCAAAACCAGAGTAAGATGAACACTATGTTCTGAATCTTCACTTTTCCAACCATAACAAAGCACACTTTTACCTAAGGCTTTCTTTAAGATCAAATGAAAATCTGAGACAATAAGCTTAAGGAAAATCTTTCATATGCTTAGCCTTTACCTAGGGAGTTTATGCTACTGCCAAAGAAATCGAAGGAAACTCAAGCTTTATAAAACCTAACTTTAAGATTTAAGAAACCTTACTTTGAATTCCTATTCCCATATTGCAACTGTTCAAAAAATGATTCTGAATACATCCACAACATGGCCATACCTTTAGCTAGATCAGACTGATGTACCTTCACTGGCTTTGATGTATATACCTTGATCTGCATCAGGTGGCAATCTGGCCCTTTTGCTTTTACACACCTTTGTTGTAAGTATTTGCATTGATGACAAATTTTCTAGGATAAATTAGATAAAAAGTAGCAACCATTTTTTTTCCACTTCAAATTCAAATTTACAGCTGGATTTTTTGTTGTTTTTTTTTTTTTTTTTTTCCCCTGCAATCTTGCATTAAAACATAACCACCTTTAATTTCACAAAAGACTTACATAGAAGTGGAACATATGCAAGTACAATTAATCAGAGGAAACAAAAAGGAGGAGGACTCAGCATCTGAAAAAACACCATCGGCTAAGAAGCATGAATATTCCTAATCTGTTTTTGTGACATGATGAAACATTATTTGAAGCATTAAAATGATGCATATGGTTTTATTTTGACTGATTCTGATTTAAGGATATGAGGTGGGTGGGAAAGAAAGATCAGTTATGCACACTGTGCTTATTGGTTATAGCTTTGCAAGCATATAGGCCAATCAGAGCTGGCCTTCAAACATCATGTGAGATATGTAATAGAAATAGTATCATAGAATCATTAGAATTGGAAGCAACCATAGAGATCATTGAGTTCCAAACCCTGCCATAGGCAGAGACACCTTTCACTAGAACAGGTTGCTTAAAGCTCCATCCATCCTATCAAACATAAAGCCATATGACCTACCTCATTTTAAATATTTTCAAAATCTATCTTTACATAATGGAAAAAAATACATGTGCAGTTATAATAGGTAGTCTGCCACAAACATGCACTCCTGGCCTTAAACACTTAGAGGGATAGAGCATCCATAACTTCCCTGGGCAACCTCTTCCAGTGTCTCAACACCCTCGCAGTAAAGAATTTCTTCCTAGTATCTAATCTAAATCTACCCTGTTTCAGTGTGAAACTGTTATCCTGCCGCGTCCTATGGCTACACTTCCTGAAAAAGTTTCTCCTCATCTTCCCTGTAGGTCCCCTTTATGTACTGGAAGGCTGCTCTAAAGTCTCTCCAGAGCCCTCTCTTCTCCAGGCTGAACAACCCAAACTCTCAGCCTGTCTTCATAGGAGAGGAGCTCCAGCTCTAGATCATCTTCATGGCCCTCCTCTGGACCTAGTCCAACAGGCCTGTGTCCTTCCGGTGATGAGGATTCCAGAAATGGACACAGTATTACTGGTGGGGTTTCACCAGACCGAAGTAAAGAATTACCTCCGTCGCCCTGCTGGCCATACTTCTTTTGATGCAGTTCAGGATGTGGTTGGCTTTCTGGACTGTCAACAGACATTTCTAGCTCATGTTGAACTTCTTGTCCACCAACACCCCCAAGTCCCTCTCCTTAGGGCTGCTCTCAATCCAAACTCTATCCAACCTGTATTTTCACTTGGGATTGTGCAAACTTGCTGAGGGTGCACTCAGTCCCACTGTCCATGTCTTGACAAAGATGATGAACAGCACCGGTCCCAGTATTGACCCCTGAGAAATGCCACTTGTCACTGGCTTCCATTTGGACATTGAGTCCTTGACCGCAACCATTTCAGTGCAGTTATCCAGCCAGTTCCTTATCTCCTGAGTGGTCCATCCATCAAATCCATGCTTTTTCAATTTAGAGACTAGGCTGTCATGTGGGACAGTGTCAAACACTTTGGATAAGTCCAGGTATAGATGAATCAACCTAAAATTTAACATACAGTATTCAAAACCTGTGGATGAGCCAGGGTAAATACTTAAACATCTGATCAAATATTGACCTCTACAATATAGATTTCTATGTGTTGCTAGTCATCTGGTTTCTTTTCATCACCAGTAGAGGCATATCATACCCTAACAAGACTATCCAAAATGTCAGATGAATTACATGCTGCAAAAACCTAGATCTCTTTATTGATTATAAAAATAGCTTATGATGATTATTTCAGAAGTTCTACATACTACTTTTCTAAAATTAGATGAGATTAATTTTATGATTGATCTGTTATTATAATCTCAGCTACCTGTTTAAAGATAGTTAAGATATCTCATGAGATCTGAAAAACATACAAGCTATGTGTTTGTTTTGCAGTATCAACTTTTCCACAGTGGGAAAGCCATGAAAAGAAGCAACTTATTTCTTTAAAGTATATACTCTCTGGATGAATACAGACTTTAAACAAAAACTAATGGCTTTGCAACTCTCTTTCAGCCAGTGAGACCATGTTAAAAAGGGTTTCCTTAGTGGGATTTCTGATTAAGCTACCTTCTGCATTTGTCCATGAAATATCTGCATGTAAATCAAGTTTTGTGGCATTTTATACTCTCGGATTAGTAGACAAGTTGTAGGAATAAGGTTTTGTAGGAAATAGAACAATTGGAATAACAATATTTCTAAACACGAGAGAAACATACACTGAAGGAGTAATTAGTCAGCAAAGACAGATGATGTTCTGTATTTTAGGAAACAGGCAGTCACTTCCAACAAAAAAATAAAATAAAATGGGACATTAAATATTCAGTTACAATTAATATTTCTAACATGTCTTTGAGACTCCTTTTCCATAAAACTCAGTTATTCAGATGTTCCTAGAGGATAAACACAAAAGGAAACTGAGTATGTTTTCACAAATTAATTAAAAGCCTCTGATAGTACATTGATGGATGTATAAAAAGCTACATAGTTATTTATTTTTTTAAAAATCAAACAAATCTTTTTTGCTCTTTTCATATTCTAACCCGATACTACTGCCATGAATTCTGTTTAGCAGATATCCATGTTTCTGAAGTATGCAAGTCTGTTTATCTAAATCCTTTGATTTTATTCAGTTGCATTTGTGCAGCTTTCTTATAATATGCTTGGACAAATAACTTGGGGATCAGTCACTCAAAACCTGTTGTTGCTTGAAGTACATATTTACAGTCATATCTGGTTTCAGTCAAAATAAAACTAAAAGTCAAAAAAGATAGATGTCTTAATTTGAGCTGAATGAATTGCCCTGCAGTATCTAAGACAGCCACACAGGGCTTGCCATCACTCAGGAACTATAGGAAACCTCTGCCCTTCTGGGTTATCAGCTAGAGGCTGGGTCAGACACTCAAGAACATCTGAAACAATATTAGATGTTAATCTCCAGGCACCTCCACCAAGCCACTGTTCTAAATAGAAAAATGCAGCTTGTTTTGAGGAAGAACAGTAAGACTGTCCCCTGGATGTAAGACAATCTGTCTGAAGTCTGTGGGAAATTTCAAAAGAACAGTGGTCTACGAAGGCTAACAGAGGCATTAGAAGGAGGTATCCTCTGGGAGTGTTCCATGGTAAAGGCTAGAAAGGTTAAAAATCTCTAATAGATGCAACCTGAAACATGATACGCATTCAAAGAGGAAACCTTGAAAAATGTTTTGTTAGAAGAAGAAGAAAAGAAAAACCAGAAGGAGGGAGAAAGGAAAGAAAGGAGGGAGATAAATCTTTTAATTTGATCTCATTTTAAGTAATTAAAACTTTTATTCATATCTCTATGCTTTTTATAAATATTCTTAAATGTCTATGTATTTTGGATATTCTATGCAAATACTTCTATCAAAATTTTACTTTAATCTGGATTGAAGGGAATGGGATTTTAAGAGAAATCAATAACAGCAAAACCATATTTTAATGAGAAGAACTGAGGCCTCTAAACTAGCAATGAGCTGGTAATGCAGGAGACACAGAGAAGTCTTGCAATGATGAGACATAATCAGGAGGACACTCCAACATGCAGTAAGATATCAGCTGCAAATTTACCCCAACAGAAGCCTAGTTTTAAGATTTGAAGGGATAAGGCATTCTTCTGAACTAGCATTAACCAAAAATTTATACTGTACAGTAGAGTATTTTACCAAGACAAGTCCAAAGCCTTCTTAAATACAAGTAAAACAAATTTAAAATAGATTGACATTTTTTCATTGCTTTTTTCCCCCCATGTCCTTACAGAAGCAGCATTTTTCCAAGTAATGCATTTCATTCCTTCATTGTTTTGGTGTCAGATCTATAGCACTCTTTCAGGTTCCTACTTAAACTCTGGGGCTGATCTCTTTTAAAATAATAAATTGTTCCATATCTGTTCTTAATGTACAAGTTCCTAGCTAAAGTATGCTCCTCAACTGTTAAGTTAGAATCTTGCTTTCTTGTCAAGGCCAAAGCACTTCTCTTTCAGCCTGAAAGAGTTTATAGCACCATCTTGGTTAACAAGCTGACAGTTAAATGTACCTTTAATCAATTGTTGTTCACTTACTGTAGATTTAACTTGCTAAAGGTTTCTTGCAGCACTAAAAATTGTCAGCTGAGGAGTTTAATGGGAAGCCTTTCTATTATAAACCAAAACAAACAAACAAACAAAACACAAAAGGAAGTGATGCTTGCCCTAAAAGTCTCTTTTAAATTAGTTTCAACAAGAAAATAAGAGGTACAGGTCTGAGAGACTGTAGAGATGAACAACAGAAAATTAACAATTTTTGTCTCGCTTATATAATATCATATCATGTCCCAGGTGAGCTAAAAATTACTGATAAAATATAATTTAGGTTGGTCTTTTGGAATTGTGTTTCTATCAGGGACTTTACATACTTCCACTATTAGTTTTAATACTTTATGTCTTGTCAGTAAGGCAACTCTATTGAAATTAATTTCATATTTGTAAAGAAAGCCTGAATTTTATGTCATTTGTTTTCACATTAATCCATGTAATTGTATCATCAGAAAATAAATTATTATTGTACTGTCTCTTTAACAGTTCTAAATTGAAGGTTAAACTTGCATACGTGAAACATAGTGACATAGCATCAGCAAAGATTCTGTAACTGGTGCAAGTAGATCTGGCTTGAAACATCTTACTAAGCAAAAAAAACTTTATATCACTTGATGCATTCCAGTAAGAAACATTTCTTGCTGAAAAAATATGTCTGGAAACTAACCTCCTAAGTGGGGCAGAAGAAGATAGAAGTACGACTATTTTTTTCTTTTAGGAAGGAGGTGAATAAATTTGGGAAATGAGAAAACAAGATCAAATCAAAGTATTAAAAATACCTCCAAATAATCACTGAAACTTTTCCCAGATGTGTTTTAACAAATGCTAAATACCTATCTATGTTTAAAAGCTTCCTTTCAAATAATCTATGAAGAAAACCTGGTAAGTGAAAAAAATCAAACAGTAGAAGGAAAGTGACTTGAGGGATTAAATAGAGTAATTCTTCATTGAAACAAATGTGAATTAACAATTCAATAATTCATGTATAAATAATATTTTTGGGGAATTTCAGGGTTATAAACTATGCAAACATAATAAGATTTTTTCAAATATATAAAGTAAATATTCTAATTTAGTTGTATCTTTATAAGTAATCATGCTCAGTGCAACAGGACAATGGCCCGTGCCATTAGTGGAATTATTTAACAGAATTTTTCCTTTGTAAAATGTTAGTAAACTTTCAAAAGTTAGTCAAAGAAGGTTTCTGCATGTTAAACATTCATATAGTATATATAATTGATTAATTACATACTGAAGACGTTAACCTTCATTAGATATTTATGATTTATGCATAACATTAGATGCCGTTCACAGAAAATTAAAAGGCAACAGGACTCAGTAATGTGCTTATTCAATGCACTGGTAACAGGAGGTTCTGGCTAGTTGCAAATATTTAGAAGATATTATCAATTTAAGAAGTTTTGGTATATTCTGTACCAGGTTCATTCTTGAATGCCTGGTTCCTATAAGCACTCCTATAGCTTGTCTAATAGGTTTTCCACAATGTTGCTCAATGACACATGCAAAGTGCTAAAGTACGTCTTCTATACTAGGCACAACACAGACCATGAAGCTTGTGGCCAAAGGGAAAAAAATATCTCTTTCTTCCAGCTTCTCATGCAAGAATCCACCGCAACCCAGAATCCCTCAAAATTGTGCCCAAAGTCTTTATGTCTGTGTGTCATTTTGCACTACAGAGGGAGATGAGGGACAGTTTTCTGGGGAAATGTTCTCACACGGGTATAGTTTCTTCACATCCTCCAAATACTGTTACAGTACTGAAAAGGGACAAGGGCAGAGAAACAATTTGCTCCATCCTTAAATGCACTCAAGTGCCAAAGAATTTCCTTTCAAAACCAGTGTGATATGAATGTGTTATAGCTATCACAATTACTGCTAACAGCCAGTTATGGATCTTTTCCCAGCTTTATAGTTCAAGCTTCTGCCTGCTGCTACACCAATGTACAAATCTGAAACAAATCAGCATAGGAGCTATTTCCCCCTATCCCTTGCATGAGAAAATAGACTGGCTATCTCTATAATGCAGTGAAATACACCAGGAGAGCTGCCTAGCTAATGAACCAATCCAGCCAACGTCTGGAATGAAACAGGGCACAAACTGCTGAAAGAGGTACATATTATCTCCTGGCAGGCCAGCATATAGTCTGCTATAAAGCTATCTATCATGCTGTCAAAGGTATCAAATCAGCACTGCTGTGGATGAACCCCTGCCATTGTGACAGAGACATTTTCCTACCATGCAGTGCCACCCAACTATTAGACAGTTAGCTTAGCTTTGACTTCTGGACCAACATATACCCATCATTGCTTTTCCTCCTTGCAACCTCTCTTTTTCCTCACATTTCAGACCTGAAAAATGGGGAAAAAAATTACTTATTCATTAATCACTTAAGACAGATACAAATCTGTTAATGGAAAATTAATAGGCAAGATGAAACAATCTTTGAAATCCATTACCTAAGCACAAGCCATGGACATTGCTGTTGTTGCTTTCTTGCAGGCTGCTGAAACAATTTAGAGTACAACTGAGATAAATTTCCCAGGTGTCCTGGTTTGAGGTAATAAATCTAGTCTGTTCTGATGCTGGCATATTTTGTGTCTTGATAGTACAAGAAACTGTGAAAATAATTTTATTTAGGAGAATTTTCTGGACATAGGTATTATGACAGTTTAATCTTTTTTTAATTTTGAATTCCACAAAGAAGATCCATTACTTGTTGACAAACCAAATTGCCAGCAAAACATAGGATCTAACCATAGAAATGAATAAAGGTCACATCTGATACAGATAGCAAACTTTAAAGAAATTTGGACAAGACCCTCTTGTTATGATGGATACTATATAAGCCATTATATCAATATAACAGCAACCTATGTATGAGAGGGGGGAGGAGCAATCTGAAGATAAAGAAGCTAACAATGCAAAGACTGCTGTGCCTGAAGTTAAGAAGACGCCTCCTGGAAATCCCTTTTCATGTTGCCACAACTCAAGACTTACTTTAAAATAATTTAGTCAATTACTTATCCTGCTTGAAAGATCCTTTGCTTCTGTCCTCACTCCTAGATTAAAGAAAAATCTCAGTATTTGCATGTGTTCCACTCACTCCTCCAGTTGACACAGTGATCTTTGGTATGTTTTCCCTCAACTTTCCCATGCAAAATGTGACTTTGGTTACACTTAATTTATTAGAAGTTTTTTATGAGCATCATGTGCAAAGACTGATTTTATTGCTCCCAATTTTAAAAAATATCTTCTAAAGTAAAGAGCTTTTATAAGGCCAACCCAGGACTTCAGTTCTGCTTCACTGTCTTTCTGGATGATATATCCTTACTGGGAAAGTTGTTTTTTTCCTCTTAAATCCATCAACAGGTACCCCAGTATTTGCATTCAGAATTAAATCCAAGAAACCACTCAGTATAAAAGGAAAATTTTGTACTTGGTTTATAGGTCTTTGTTCCCAAGTTCAATGCAATAATTTAGACCAGTTACTGCACAATCCTATCAGACTCAGCAGTCACTAAGTATACTCATTGCCTCTGTATTGGATAATGAAGTTGCCTACATACCTCCACATCGCTGCACATGATCAAAATATTCTGGCTAACACATAGATCATGCAACTGTGAGATGGGTAAAGATATGCTGAAACTCTGTGTTGAGTAGCAGCTGGCATTCTGAAATCTGTGAGGACAAGGGGATCTGGCAGCGCTTCAGAAAAGTCCAGGATGTCTGTGCTGCTCCCAAATGCTGTGGCTCTCCTGTTTCCTGCAAAGCCAAGAAACCAAGAAAAAAACAACAAGAAACACAGTCCTGTTAAAAACCATATGCCATAGTGGAGAGATGAGTTCTCCTTTTAAGCCTTGTGAGTTACTTTTTGGAGGTGTCTGACTTCTTCTCCCTTGACTTTAGCTCCTACCTAATAACTCCACCAGGCTGGATTCTTACTATTCAGGGACCAAAAAATGTAAATTAATCACTTTGAGTAGGAATTCAGAATACAGACCTGTAATCTCAGCAGGCACTTCTGCTACTTCTACCATTTTACCAGGGTGAAGGGCAGTTATCATATTTATTAATGTTTTTAAAAAGTTTCAAATTGCATATGTAATAAAGATATGTTTTCTGACAGCTCCTATCACACTCTAGTAGACTAATAAATTCACAAATCTGGTCTGAATTGCCTTCCATAACACACACACAAAAAAAAAAAACTAAAAACTCTGCACATTTCAAAATGCATTTAAATATAAAGCTCAAAATTTAGTACAAGTGTTCATAAGACTGGGTTTAAATGTGAATGCTTGATGTTGATACTGATATATTTAAGCATATGCTTAGAATCTTAACTGTCATTCACTACTTTAAATCCATTAGAATTATTTGACCTTTTAAAATTAGAGTTAATCTGGTTCCTGCGACATATACTGCAGATGATCATTTAAAGCACAGCTAGTGTTAAGTACTGTGTTAACAGTTCAGTAGTTTTGATATTGATAGTGTGGTTATCATCCTTCTAAAATAGCAAATTAGATAAGATTAGCACTTTAAAATGATATTTAGGTTACTGTGTATTTAATTAATTAAATTGCACTACAATTTCTTGCTAAACCTTTGAATATTTGAACCTTTGAACATGCTAAATGAATATTCATCAGACAAATTTGTGTCACCTCTGAGACAACAGTGTGTGCGGCAGGAAGAGGACAAAGGGAAGCACCGGTCACAGGTCTTCTGCACTACACTTCTGTCTACACTGGGGAGGGTCCTGCACAGTGATGCAGCTGGCACACTGTCTCTCACAGCCCTGCAACCAGGCAGAGTCAGAAGGGCTGGTGTCTCTTAGGTGCAGCCTCTTTGAAAATACTCAGGCACCCAGTGGGATAATCATCACAGCCCATCACCTCTCATCCTACATTTTATACAACTATTTAAAAGTGGCTTAATCTCAAGAGGAAAAAAAAAATCTTACTAAAGATCAGCTTGGGAAAAAATCTACTTGAACTGATTGACTTTTAGACTCCCTGACAATACTGGGTATTACAGCTAAATGTCCTTCCCTGTCTCCCTCCCTCACACGCATACTTTGCTCAGTAGCAAACCAAATAAATCAGCAGGATGCATTAACATAAAATAGGAACTAGAAAACTTTAATTCCTCTTCCCAGGTGATATCTTGTCTCCCCTCAACCCTTTCCTGTCTCTATCTTGTCCCTCACTCTAAGAATGTAGTTCTTGTTGCCTAGTGCTGCAAGCTCAACAGTAAAATTAAAGCATATCACATCAGCTTAGTGCTTACAGCATTGTCAGCAGCAGAAGCAGCATACTTGAGCAGAGCAGACCTAAAAACTCCTATTTCACTTTCCAGGGATATGCTCTAACTTTTATGTTGTTTCCAAAAAGTAATAATTCAAATGCTGGCTTTGTGCCTATTCTGAACTAAACTCCTATTCCTACACTTTGACTATGTTTGCTTGGTGAAGTGCCCTCTCTGAGAACGCCTGGGGTCAAATCTCTAAAGACTTTAATAGTTTGGGAGCTGTATCTATGAACTCTAATGGAGTTTATCTGCCATCTGAGTGTATAATCAGTCAAACTCAAAACTATGCAGAGATCCGTATACACACGTATGCAGAGAAATATGCAATCTAGAATAGAAACAGTTCTAAGTATTAGGTGTTTCCTAGCTAAGTGATAAAGTAGGTGGCCCCCAATAGTTTGCTTGGTCTAATATTACACCTAACTTTTTTTTAAAGTTAGGCCACCTGCATATTTCCCAGTTTAATTTAGATTAAAACTTGAGCTCTACCCTGTCCTATAAGTAAGTAATACAAAATCACATTTACCTGTTTTGTACATAACTGTACTAGATTACCATATAGAAGGAAACAGAAATGTTTGCCTTCTCTCTCACAGGTAGAGGAAATGTCTTCTGACCTTCCAGACATGTTCAGACACATGTAAATATCAGGCTTGATGATATAATTTCCCACAATTTACCATATCCTTGCTTTTTTTGTTTGCATTATGGCATCCTGACACTATTTTAAATCCTTTCTTTATAAAGTTCTTTTTCATAGGTTTTGTTATTTCTTTACTTCTATGTACTAGTAGTTTAATAAATGCTTTCACTGAGATGAAATGTGTTTCTTTACATGCTAACTAGATAAGCAGCATATTTCTGAGAGCAAACAGTCTTTATGCTGCCTTTACTAAGAAGGCAAAATGTCAATGTGTCTTTCTGAGAAAAATAGCCCAGTTTACACTTTTCTTTAAAGATTTTTGGTATTCTTGTTGAGCCATATAGAAACAGACTTTGGCAATAACAAACTTAATGCTTCTTCATTACAGGTATTGCTCTCTCAAATATTCTCATTTTTTTAATTTTATTTTTTTCTGCTGGGGGAAAGTAACCAGTTGAATATGCATAGCAGATTCAATTTCCAAATAGCAATTCATAATACATCCTCTATTATAACCCTTGGCATCTATCCTTCACCTTCCTAAGCTTCATATCAGCTTTTACTGGTGTCAGTAAAGGCCTCACCAAGAATTTCCTAGAGGCACCAAATGGTTGCATTTTATATTGAGCTAATTGCAATAGATATCTTTTCCCCCTTTTCAAGGCCTGAATGTGAGAGGAGATGCACAAGTGGCATCGCTGTATACCCTAGTAGGTGATTTAACTAGTCAGCTTTTGCAAAACAGTATGACCAGTTTTCCAGTCGGTTATATAATGCAGTCAGTGCTGTATACCCAGTAACAAATACTTAGCCTACAAGATATCTTATTTACTTCCCATCTGTCATTTACTGTAGAGGGACTCAGAATGATCTGACTGAAGCAGATGCTCATCTGCTTTTGGCTATCAATAGTGGACAGGTTGAAATATACTCCTTAGAAATTTAAGTTTCATTTTATGTAGGTATAAAAAACTTTCCTTGCATAGGATGATTCACAAAAGAATTCCTGCTTGAGAACCTGACTATGTTTGCTGCAAGGCACAGTTAGGCCTCTCAGATTTTACTGATGTACATGCCATGGTGTAGTACATTCTTGGCTGAGCTGAGGCACGTTGCAAGTTTCCAAGTTACCAAGCAGCTTTTAATCCCCTAAATACACACAGACATTTTCTCCAAGCTTGCAGTAAATATGAGGAAATGTGGCTATGTTACTAGACTTGTTATTAGATAAGAATATACATCCACAATCAATATCACTTCCTCCAGTCAAAAGAACACCTACTTACCATTCCTGGAACTGTGCAAGAAAGTTATGAGACAGAAACCCACCGTCAAATAATTAAGGTTGGAGCTGAGGATCATAAGCTAAAGGGCATGCAGCATGGAGACAGATGAGACAAAGTGTCCCAAAGCTGTTTAGCTGTGTTTCACCCATTGTAGCCAATAGATGGATGACATGATCTTCCCATAGGACAGGTAATCTCAGTTTTGCGGGTCATTTATAAAAGTATAATATCTTTTCTAAATTGAGACAGAATGAAAAATAGTCTTAATACAGCTTTTCATAAACAAGTTAGTTGCAAAAATGGATTGCTTTGCAAATCTAGACAAGGGTGATTTGCATCTAGATACGAGTGCAATAGTCCTACCTCTGAAGAGGAAGGCCATATAACTGATATGTCTAAGATCATTAACACCTAGAGCTCTCCAGTCAAGTGTTCTCACAAAGAACTATGCATGGTTAGACATGTTCGGATGCATAACTAAATAGCTAAAGAGAAGGAATTTGAATACTTCAGGGTGAATGTTGTAAAGGCTGAATCCACAAATGAATTGTGATGAAGATTTTTAGAAATGCTGTATTATACCTAGCACTGTGCCAGCAGTTGCCCAGCTGCGAATTGCTCTGATTGTCTCTCAGTGTGGACTGCCATTTTAATGCGGCTGCCTCAGCGGGAAGTCCAGCCTGTGACCCACGCTTTGTGACAGAGGAAGTACTATAGTAATCACCAGATGAATAGGTGAGGGAATCAGCTGAGGAATGATGGAGTATTTCACTGGTGATGTTTTAAGATAAACTCTGCTCTTTACTGTGGTTTCACAAAATAGCTTGTCAAGAGCTTAAGCTGCAAAAGTAACCAACAACCATTTTATGTCTTTGCTTGATTATCTGCATACCTTCCCTTTTTCCACCTAACTTTTGCTTGATAGTTTCAGAACTTCATATTCAGCCAAATACTGTACTGCTTTAACTCAAATATTATACAATCTCACAAACACAGAAATACAGACACGTGTGACCTGTCTTCTCCATCAGTATCTAGAAACATAGCAAGTAGTTGAGAAGAGGAGACATTTCACACAATCACAGTATGTGACACAGTAATAGGTTCACAATGGGACTAGATGCCTAAGGGTGTTTCTTAGTGCCTATATCTAATGTGGGTGAGACAATGTCACTCGAATGCCCTTCTTCTTAAATCACTGATGCCTGGGGTTAGATGTTTGTTAAGACCAGATCTTTGAATTATGAGATGACCAGGCAGTAGAAATGACACAGCTGTGCAATTTGCTGCATCAAGGGGAGGGCACACCCACATCACACAATTCACTAAAGATGTCATTCATGAGTTACACACTGAACTCATCCCTTACAAATGCAGAAAACTAACGTGGAAGTAACTTCAAATTTTAAGGAGGGGACAGCTTGATACTTCTGTCTTCTCTTCTTCTTGTCACTTATAAAATACAAAATAAGAAGTGCACTAGGCCATAACAGAAAATTCGTCAAGCCCTATGTGCTGCCCAGCAGTGTCTACAGGAAGTTATTTGAAAAAGACAAGGCCAGTACAGCCTGTTCAGGTTCTTCATCATAGCACCCACGGGCAGCAGGTGCCCTGGGAGGCAGCAGGCTTTGCTTGCATGGAATCTCCGTGAAAGCCTCCGTACCAGACTGCTGCATGTCCACTGTAGGATGCTGAGGAGGACACATGAGCCAACAAGACTAAAATGATGACAAGAAGAAGGTAACAAAATCCTATTTAACATTATCGGGCTTGCAGATGATGTTTTCTTGTCTAAACAAATTGTTTCTTTGAACATGACTGAGCAGTATTTTCAGTAAAACATATGATATTATAGGCTTGCTGTGGCCAGCTCACGCCACCCTTTTCAACATTGCATATATTTGCATATTTTATCTCCTCTAGATTTGCATATCTCTCCTCTAGATCATCTTACCAGCTTCCAGGCTTTCTTCAGAACATATTCATCATGGTTTTGCTTGTCTATAGGTATCATCAAAGCGTAGCTTCTTACTGAGATTCATTAACTCAGAAAACAAAAGTAGACTTTTGTCTCTCCATGCTCTTCTAAATTCAGTATTGCAGCAAAGACTTGGAAATTCCCATCCTGACAGGTGAAGGACTAGAGCCAAGGATCTCCGAGGGATTCAGGGAAAAGGTGAAGGAAGACACTGACAGCCAAACTACTAACCTTTTTGATACTTTGTTAGCAGCTCTCAAACTTTATGACATCATGATGACCCTTTTCACCTCAGGTCAGCAAAGAGACTCTAGTCAGCATGTCCTATGGGCATCCTTATTGTGATCTGATCCAGTTCCTCACAGTAGGGCCAAAATAACAAAATGAACTGAATCACTCACTGTTATATAACAGCAATTTCACATTTATCCCTGCATTTTTTTCTAGAGTTTTCTCAAAAACTTCACTTTGACTATACAGAGTTCACTAAAAGTCCACACTAAAATATATGGACAGAGATGGCGCAGTAAATCATACCATCTCATTTGACAGCCATGCTGTCTCCCTGCACAAATACTTTCCTCTGTAATCTGAGCTGCTTATGTACCTTACCCCAGTAGGACCTTGAAGCTTATGATCTTGCAGGCAGTTGTGGCTCTGTTTTCAAGATGATCTCTAACCATAGTTTTGAGTTTAGCTGAACATCACTGTCAGACTGTGTGGTGAACAACACTGTCATTTTTGGTATATATAGCAATATATCAGCTTCACAGGAAGACTGCAGTCCTAGAGCACAGAGAACAAGAGAAAGGAGCAAGATGGACTAGCAAAAAAATAATAAAATAAAATAAAATAAAATAAAATAAAATAAAATAAAATAAAATAAAATAAAATAAAATAAAATAAAATAAAATAAAATAAAATAAAATAAAATAAAACAAAATAAAAAACATCTCAAGGGAAGCCTTTCTGGAGAGACGCAGTTCAACACTTAATACTTCCAATGACAAAAAGTCAGTTTATTACTCTCCCTATTAGTGTTTTTAAAATGCTTGATGTGTTTGGTCATTTTTTACATAAGCAAAGACATTTACAATATTCAAGAAGCAGAGTTTCTAACCTCATAGGGTTACTCTAGAACCAGATATTCTCCAGCTGTTGCATTATACCAAAGTGAACTCTTGAAAAAGTAAGTTTTTAAATAGAGACAGAAAAAAGAATACTATTGAGAGTGAGAAAGTTCTCTGACAATTCTGCATAGTCACGGAGAATATTTAAGCACACTTTTGAATCTATGCATGACAAGTTGGACTCAAAAATAGTCACAAAAAGTAGCTATTTCTTAAATACAACAATAGCTGAAATTCTCCATTTCCTTGTTAGTCCAGTACTGAAAGAGAATGGAAGAACTGCATTTGAGAGTGTGTAGGAAAATAATGTACTCTTAAGAAAAGTGAAACTTTTGAAGGACATCATTGTTATCATATACACCTCTCAAAGAACAGAATTTCTTTCATTTCTCTAAATTTGAGTAAGGTTTGACTGACAGTCACTTAACAAGTCAGCCATGTAATTATGGCATACTGACTGATTCCATTAGAAAAGATCAAATAGTGATTGGAATCAAAGATATAAAGCTACTGCAATGACAGCTACAAGATAGAAACCTAAATCAGGAACAGCAGTAAGGACATGTCAAAAAGATGCTAGAAGAAAAGTGAGATGCAGTTACACTGGATAAATAGATTATCACAGGGTGAAATTGGGAAATAGAAAGACAAAATAAAGTGAGAATCATCACAGAATAGCAAGAAGCTGTGATGGACAGAAAGTGCATTAGCTGTGGAAACATGCACAGATACAAACATCCATATATAGATAGCATAAATAGAAAACATTTAAAATATTTTGCAACTTAACAAAAATATCAGTGCTCCATATTAAGAAAAAAGTATATAAAAGAACTAAAAATGACTTCTAGAGAGAGCCTAAACCTTCAAAAGCTGAAAGCAGGGTTGACAGAGGGCTAACATCTTGCTCTACACACCAAGGGAACATTTGTGAATTATAGATTGGGTATTAATAGCAAAGTGAATATTGGATGGGAAATGTATCTGAGAGTTTTTGAGTGGGAAAACGAGATGACTAAAATCACCTTCAAAAATGCCTCTGGGGGTAAAATTAGTTCTTCCTGAAGAATAGCATGATCTTGAATTGAAAATCAAAAGTTAAAATAAAGCTGGTTACATTTGTTATAATTTCTAACCCATAAATATTCTAAGCATTTACCAGCAAGTTAAATTCAAAAGTCAAAGAGAGATACTGAAGATGTGATACACAGTTACAGATGTGGTCTATATTTACAGACACTGAATAAACCAGTTTGATATTGCATTATTATTCATATTTCTTTGAGACTGGAATCTTGGAAGATCAATCATAAGAATCTTAGTGTACATTTGCAATACTTTTAAGGTGCATAGTGTAATATGTCCTAAGTGTAGATTAAACCTGTACTTACAGACGTGAAACTCAGGATGTTTTTATCTGGTCACAGCACGGAGTTGAATTAACAGAAAAACAGACTGTCCTGTAAAGTGTTTAAACTCTGTTTTTCACAAGAGTCTGTATTTCAGCACTTAACATCTATCTGTAATTGAACAGTCTGATGAACAAAGAAATTAAGGCAGTTTAAAGATAATTCAAAAGTTCACAGAAGTTGGAAGGGTTTAGCTCTACTAAACCTAAGAGGATCACCTTTGCAGCACATCACATCACTGTTGAAATTGTGTTTAGCAGGGAAAAGCGGATTCTCAATTAGCAGAACTGCAGCAGACAGTAGAACAAATTATAATGTGCAGCAAGAAAAACTGATAAAGACACAAAAAATGCATGGTATAACAGGGATTCAAAAGTATGAAATCTGTTATAAAGTGGAGCTGCACAGATATTTCATGAACTTTAAAAGACTACAGCTATCAGTAAGGTTACTTCTCATTTCTGTGAAGTACAGAATCTTGAAGATGGAGTTTTGAGGAAAACAAAAGGTGGATGACAACTAGTTCTTAGCAACAAATAGAATTTGCAGAGATAGTTTGCCCCAACCCAATGATTCTACAGAGACCCCAGAAAAGCAGTAGCAGAGATGGCAAAGGAGTAGGAACAGGAATGTTTCATATGATTTCAGCTGGAATTCAGGAAAGACTTGTTGAACATTGCTAAAATGGTTAATGGAGCTCTAGTAGTGTTTGATAAAAAGATTACTTACTGTCACATTTAATAACTGAACAAGATCATCAGGAGGCAAGTCATATACATCATTAACATAAATATCTGGTCAGTCTGTGCCCAGTTTTCAGAAATGCAGATTACAGAGCTCACAACCAAATAGACAAGCAATAGTATCTGTTCCCTTATGGTTTACTTGCATCTTCTTTAGGGCACTTATATGACATTGTCCTTCTCTTTTAGTTAAGTCATTGCACTGCTTTCTTTAGGTTAATAAGGTCTCAAGTTTTTAAGCCTGATAATTTCATTCTTTCTGCTTTTTAGGATGTGAATTGGTGCTTCAGCTGTCCTTCGCTGCCAACCACCAGATAACTACATAATTCTGCTGCTGACTCAAGGCAGGCAGCTTTGCTGCTGGATCAGATTTTCCTTTTCATGCTGTTGCACAACCATGCTGCTTTGTGTTGCTGCATTTTACCTTATTCTCTCTGCTGACTCTTGCTGAGCCCTGCCAAAGTGCCCTTAAATTTTGACTTCAGCTGTTAAAAACTGTAAGTTTTCCAAATAAATTTATTAATTTGCATTAATTTGTGCTGTAAATCCTGCAAATTATGTACATAACAAGCCTTAAAGCCTCTGGAAATGTGCTTATGTGTCATACAGTGTCACAATATTTGCTTGACCTAGGCCTGTGTATGTGTGAACAGTCTCAGGGAAATGTAAATTTATCCATCATTCATTTTGCAACATGGACAAACTGAAATAGCATGAGAATATCTTGACTGTGACAAGTGGATGAGATATTTCAACATTCACTTCAAAAAACCTTCATCTTAAATAATTTATTTGATGTGATACAGGTTGAGATATTTGTAAGCTTAGATGCCTAAGTAAAAACCTATGGATCACTGAGTAAATATTAATAATCATCTGGAAATGCATACTTAGACAATACAGGAGATTGCCAACCCTGCAGAACAAGGCCTATTTTTATGCAAACTGTGATATTTTTCATCATGACAGCCAATTGGTATAGAAATGATTATAACTGAACTGAGAAAAGCAGCGACAAATTAATGTACAGCTTCATCTGTGTTCGTTGTGCTAGAAGCCATAAGGTTAGCAAGTACTGTAGATCTCACCTGTCTAAAACGTGGGCATAAAATGTAAAACTTCAAATTGCTGTGAGGCTGATGACTTTTAAAATTTATATTTTTAATTGTGCATTAAGCCTACTCCTGCATTAGCTGTGACAGGGAAGCTCAAAATCACAGTTTGACTACAGATCCTACAGACATCCTACTTAAAGATTAACATCAATGCAAGCAAGTTAGTCTGCTTTTTTCCTGCCTTTCCTTGGCTTGACATTACTCAATTCAATACCAAACGTAGGTCTTTAAACTTAGGGTTTTATCCCCGAACAACACATTCATATGGCTGTTTTGTTTAGGAAAAAAAGTAAAGTTTATCTTTCTTATGCCACATTTTATGTATCTTTTTATTTCCTTTATTTAGTTTACTTGTTATTCTGAGCAGTGAGATATCTCAATACTTTTTCAACTCCAAAAATTGAGCCAGAGGTCTTATAAGTAGATTGAAACTCAGCAGTATTTATTTACTGAACAGTGGATGTTGGTATGGCTATCTACAGTGGGTACAGATTCATACCCTGTGGTGACTATAAGGGAATGTTGTCCATTAATGATATTTTTTCAAATATTCTACTAGTGGCATATGTTTGCTATGCTTTAAATTCTGAACTGTTGAGGGGATCATGGAGTCACAAAATAGTTAAAGTTGCAAGGGACCTCTGCAGGTCATCTGGCTCAACTATCTCCAGCTCATGCAGGGCCAGCTGGAGCCAGCCGCCCCAGGATATGTCCAAATGGCTCTTAAGTATCTCCATATCCTTCTTGGCCAACCTGTGCCGGTGCTCAGTCACCCTTAAATAAAAAATTGTTTCCTGATGCTCAGACAGAACCTCCTGTGTTTCAGTTTTTGCTCATTTTGTCTCATGTCTTGGCACTGGGCACCAGTGAAAAGAACCTGACTCCATCCCCTTTGCACCTTTCAGATATCCATGAATTTCCACCTGAAGCTTCTCTTCTCTAGGCCAAACAGTCCCAACACTCTTAACCTCTCCTTATATGACAGATACTCCAGTCTCTTAATCATTTTTATGACCTTTTGCTAAACCCACTCCAGTAGTTCTGTATCATTCTCATACTGGGGAGCTCAGAACTAGACACAAACTACAGCTGTGTGTCTCACTCTACCAGTGCTGAGTAGAGGGGAAAGATCACATCCCCCAACCTGCTGGCAGCACTTTTCCTATTGCAGGTCAGGAGACCATTAATGTTCTCTGACACAAAGGCACATTGCTGGCTTATGGTCAACTTGGTGTCAACTTTTTCTGTAAAAGCTGCTTTCCAGCCAGGCAGCCCCCAGCATAGGTTGGTGCATGGGGTTGTTCCTCCCCAAATGCAGAACTTTGCAGTTCCATTTGCTGAACTTCATGAGGTTCCTGACAGCCCATTTCACCAGTCTGTTAATGTCCCTCTTGATGGGAGTACCACCTGCCAGCATATCTGCCACTCCTCCCAGCTTGGTGTCATCAGCAAACCTACTCTGTCCCATCCTCCAGACCACTCATTAAGATGTTAAGTAGGATTGAGTCACTATTGAATGCTAGGATACACCGCTAACTACTGGCCTCCAAACAGACTTTTAAGCACTGATCACCACCCTCTGGGCCACACTGTTCAGCCATTTTTCAATCTACCACATTGTCTGATTATCTGTTCTATGCTTCAACAACTTCTCCATGAGGATCTAGCAGGAAACAGCATTGAAATCATTATTGAAGCCTACAAAACAATATCTACTGCTCTCCTCTTATCTACCAAGCCAGCCATTTCATCACAGAAGGTTAACAAGTTGATCAAACATGACTATCACTTGGTGGATCCATGTTGATCCATGCTACTGCTGTTCATTGTCTTGACCTTCATGAGGCTAGAAATGGTTTCCAGGATTGGTTGTTCTATCACCTTTCCTGGGACTGGGTTGAGGCTGATCAGCCAAATGTTTCCAAATAGTATAGTTTTCCCCCTAGTAGCAGAGAACAGCTCTTTTAGTGATTCTTCATTGCTGTTACTGGACAATGATCTCCTAATTCTAATTTTTCTGCTCATGTAAGTTCACACCAACTGCTTGTTTATTTGTTGTGTTTTAAAACACTCTTTGTCTCCCTCCAATTGCTAACCCATAGCTCATAAATGCACAAAGTCTTTTTATGTAGGGGAGCTAGTTAAGAAATTTCAGCATGAATACCCTTGTTTGCACAAAAATATGATCATTCATGCTCCAGTAACCTTATTCACATGCAGAGAAGCTCTTCACAAATATTTGTGTGAACAAAAACAGTTTGTATGAATTTTCATGGGAAAATTGAACAAATAAAGGTGTGTCCATTACTGTATCATAGAGAAATAAGAATTTATAGAAAATGCACATGATCAAAATTATTCTCGAAAATTACACCCATCTTATTTCAAGTAGCAATTCTCTAACTTTTCAATAAGCTCTGGTCTTGATTTCTGTTTATTCATCAAAAGAGTGCAAGAAATTATACTCTTACCTGAAAGAAGTTGGGCTAACCCGTGGTATTTCTAAGGCCACAGAGAGGTGTCTGTCCAAATTCACCTGCTAGATATTAAATCCTTTTATTCGGATTCATACTCTAGATCAGTAAATTTGTAAACCTATTAATTTGAGGAGATTCCATTGATGCATTTTTGATGTGACTCATTTTGCCACGCAGATCCTGGGCTATACAATTTCTGGATATATATTTTGAACAGAGATTCAGAGATNTAAGCTCTGGTCTTGATTTCTGTTTATTCATCGAAAGAGTGCAAGAAATTATACTATCTTATCTTAAAAATCTATCTTATTTATACAGATACATGAATCTATGAAAAAAATCCCAAACAAAACAAAACACAAAAGCCACCATAAACAGAAAGGCTATCCATTAAGCCTGCCAGAGCAAGTTAGGAAATAATTTTTAGGATTTGAAATTACTTTCACTCTCCATGAAATGAAACTTTCAAAAGAGAAATGTGGGAAAAAAAGAGGGAGAAGGACTGGAAAAAAAAGATGGAAAAAAAAGAGTACAGCTGATTTGGGGAAGCTAGAATTTAAAGTCAAGACAGTTATGGGCTTCAACACATACTGAATTCCTTACAAAATGTGGAAAATTCTCAGCAAAGGTGAATGAGTAGATTTTACTCTGTGATGATCTATAACCTAATAGAAGTATTTACTTGAAAGAAACATGAAAGGTTTAAGCATCTATTGTGAATGGCATGATAATTCCAAGTGCGATTCTCTCACCAATTAAATACCATAAGTATCAATTCATTAAGCCATAGGCTAGTCCACGTCCTTAGTCCTCTCCTCATTTCATATCACCCCAGCCTGATATGCATACCACATGGAAGTTCTTGATCTTTGACACATAGATATTTCACTAAAACAACAAAAGGTTTCTCAGTTGTCTCTCCTGCAGAGGTACCTTTTCTCTGTGTCTCTCCTTTTCTTTACAGATGCTATGAACCTGGAAGAAGAGATCTCTGCCATCCCTCTTGTCCTCTCCAGAAAAGTGCTCATATTTATTTCTTATATGAGGGTCATAGAATCATCTAAGTTGAAAGGGACCTTTAAAATCGTCAAGTACAATCATTAACCTAACACTGCCCAACCCACCACTAAACCACATCCCTAAGCATCATGTCTACCTGTCTTTTAAATACCTCCAGGGATGATTGAAGGCTTCTGTAATTACCTGGCAGTTATGACCAATCCTTAAGTCAACAATTCCTGCGATCCTAAAGCCAATCTCTTTGTCTTTCTTTGTAAACCCTTCTGTGTTTTGAATGCTAATAAGAAATGCAGTCTCTGTTCTGCTTTTGAGGAGTTTCCTCTCTTCCCAGTACAATGAAACTTACAACAGTTTTTCTGGGCATCACCCTCAATCATACCACATTCTGTTCTTCTGATGAGGACTGACATATAGCACAGACCCTTGCATTGTGCCAATCCCTCAGTCTCAGAACAGACCACTGGGAACTGTTGACTACAGCAGCTTTGGTGCAATAGTATACAGTTTGGCATCAGGGTGTGTCATGCTCCATGCCAGGTCATGCGCTCCACAGCCATTCTCAAAACACTGGCAGTTACACTTGAATGCACATGCTGCATAGTTTCTGTGCAAAATTATTTAACTTTGGTTTGCTCTAGGTGAATAGGAGCTCCTGAGTTCACAGTGTTCTGGCCCTCATCAGTGTCGAGAGAGACTATTTTATTAGTAGAATTCACAGAGACTTAGCTTGGGAACAGCTTCTAACTCTTGGCCTAATGGAGTAACATTGGTTAGTGGTTACAAAACTGATTTGCTTTATAAGGGAAATTAATTAGCCATGAAAGGGAAGAAAGGAAAACTGTACACTTTAGTTAACTATCAAATAAAATAGACTGAAAGTTCCTCCTACAGGCAGCAAAAAGCACTTTAATGACTTTCTCGGTGCCAAAGGGTGGCAGATGATTCAGAAAACTACAAAAACTATATTCAACACTGCTAACTAAAGTAAGACAGACACTTTTAAGGCTTCTAGCCCATTTTTGTCTTTTTATTTTTTCTTTTTTTCCCAGAACTGTAAGTGCCATAATGTATTGGAAACTCCTTATGACACTGTGTATCATACTGCATATTTCTTGAACTGCAGAAAGAAATAGTCTAATGGTATCTCAGCAGTGGTCTGAACCATGCAATACTACTGCAATTCCAACTAATGTCTCTAAAGTCAGTAAGGTTAAGCTAGACTGTGATTAGTCCAGCAACACAATAGCTGGTCCAAGGTTTTCTACAAGCAATGACAACAAATTATGTTGATTTTGTTTCAGTGAGGAAATGGAAAAAAAGCCTAATCTATGTTAAAGATTATTTAATATTTCATTTATAGATATTTTTTCCTGTTTCACACAGAAAAGAAGGCAGCTGCAATGCCCTGCTAAAAAGGAATGGAAACCACTGTATTCAATGCTTATGTCCAGCTGTGGAATACTGCATTCAATGACTCAAAGATCATTTTCTTCCAATCTCTGTTCCTATAATGAAAACTAAATCAGCATTTTATAAAGCATCATTATTACCAGTGAGAGGGATGAGATATCTCCATGCTCAATAAATAAAATCTTTATTTAGGTGTTTAAACATTAAGTAAAATGTTCAGTTCAAGTGACCAGTTGAACATCACATATGAAAACACTGTGAACAGGACCATTCTGGAAGGCAGATGCATCTAGAAAATTTATCTACCTGTTGCCCAAATGTCTGTGCTCACCAGTAAGTAACTGAAAGCTTAGATCAAACTCTGTTGTTATGGGGACAACAAATCATTCTAATTAGCATAGAATTCTTCATGGTTGTTCTCATTTTATTATATTTCTTAATTGCTACTGCATTGTTATACAGACAGCTTTTATATGTTTTCTTGCTATTTTCCCTCATTACATACTTACAAGATGAATGTAAATGTGATAGTCTGCTATTTTTCATGCTAATGAACAACTCCAACTATCGAGAAACATCTCAATTGTAGTCAAATTCATATCAAAATCAATGTTGCTTAATTATATTTTATTGTAGTATGAAAACTGTTTTAATGTTACAGAAAGTACCCAATGTATGGTGCCTGGGAGGGGTATAGACTTTGCATTTTAGCAAACACAGGACAATCTATCAGTATTATGGTTACTTCCATCTGATTGTGTTTCTATATGTGCAGAAGTTCTTTCACTCTGCCCAGCTTCTGAAATATCCCATGAAAGGACCTGAAGTGATAGCAACTTCAGCATTCCTGTCTGATGCTCTCAACAATTGTGAGTTAAAAACAGCAATTCCACCTATGAATTTTGAATGAGTACATTGTGAGAAAAGCTGCTCCCTCAGTGCAGCTCCTTTCAGAGAAGTAGCACTCTGGAGCTGTCACTGGGTTGAACAGCACTACTCTATGTATCTAAATATTGCTAAGTCAGTCTACCTCACCTTTTCTAAGTTTTTATATCTGGCTTTCTGAAAAATTCCATTATAAAACAACTAAAGTTTTGTCAGTGCCGGCACTAAAGCTAAGGAAAGTTGTTTTGCTGGTTTCTTGCTTTCAAGAATAAGTTCCTGCATTAACTGTTGCTGTGGCTCACCTCTTTCCATGGGTTGTAACTAATGATGCCATGGTAGTCATCTGTCACAGTTATCTTACATATTTTTACAAGACTCAATGTAAAATGTAAAATTGCATTCAATGACTCAAATTGTTCATTTTTCCCTTTTTATTTTCATGAACCTTATATGGCTACATGACATGTAACTAATAGATGCAGAAAAAAATGAAAACAATGGATCTTATGACTAGCAACAAATATTTATCAAAGAAACATATATCCATGATCTTTGCTGTGTTATAACCAGGTGAAAATAAACCAATTTCTATTTTTAAAAAACATATATGTCACAAGAACATGAATCTACATCCACTTAGACCTTTTTTGAAAGTCTGAAAATCAGTGATTAGAACTGAAGTTAAAACAAACATCCCACTTCAGTTTTCTACTTGACCTGATATTTCAACCCACTGAGTCTCACTATGCATAATTATGCATCTAGCCATAGTGTGTATCAGAATTGTGACCTGTTAAAATTCATACTATATTTGGATTTTTGCAATTAAGATAAAGCACTGATATATTGCATTTTTTAAACAACATATCTCTTCATGTGTACAGAAGAGATGATATAGTAAAGTCAATGATATACTAGGGTGGTTCCTCATAAATTTTCAGCATTTGTCATGAACACTAGACTCATGGACTTCAGTACAATTTTTCTTCCTGTTCTCTCAAGTCTTTATTTTAATAGTGAAGTAATTGGTTCAAAGTCTTGTTGAAATGAAAATCTGCAAGAGGGAAAAAAAGAAAACTCAAAAAAACCTCAATGGTCATAAAATATATAAAATCAGTTCTTTCTTCCATTATGAGGGTCACTTTTAGGTCACAGATGTTCATGGTGCTCAGGTGAACAACTAAATCTAGTGGCCAACTTTTCATTACTTTGTCAGGAGCACAAATACGGAACCTATCAGAAACTCTAACAGCAAGAGCTATGCTGCACCAGATATGGCTAGACTAGACTTATTATCTTAATTTCATTTTATTGTATATTCAATACAGTGTCCACTCTATTAAAATGTTGTCCAAGCCATCTACTTTTGGCCAATATTCATGGTGAGGAGTGAAGTTTTCCAGCATATTTCAAATACTCGGCATCTAAAAGTGCTTCTATTAACATCAATGTCTAAATTCACATCTGCCTCAAAGATCTCTGGAGCCATGATGTGTTAATGAAAATAAAGGAGCCTAAATATAGGGGAGGAGGAGAAGGGGGTGGAAATTACTCTGGGACTTTGGGCTTCATTTCTTTTTTTCTGGCACTCTGGCTGGTAGCACACAAGGCCACGACATGTAAAATGACTCCACATGCATGGAATTTTTCTTCCCCACCACCTGCACAGCATGAACAGATCCATTTTTTTTCCTTTTTTTAAAGGAAATGTTAAAATTTGAAATGACTTGGAATAGAAGTAAGTTTTCATATAGTAGTACTATATATTACCGGAAGAGAACGTACTTACTAGGAAAAAAAAATCAGGGTAGATCTCTATTGATAACGAGTTTGAGTTTTTTTTAACACTTCATGATTTGGGAGCAATCTTTGTCATATTCAGATTTTATTTATTAGGAAGTTGCTAAAAATACAGTAGAGAACAATGACAGCAGGGTCTGCTACAGTGACAAATGATATCCCATTTCTCATTAAAAAGACAGTGGCTGCTAATCAGTGTATATAAATGCTTCTTAGTGCCTGTGGCAAAATGACATTTTAAAGGCTATTCCCCTTTCCATACTTGTAAGCGAGGTCTTTGGCACTCCGTCTCAAATTACAGTAAAGGAAAGCTCCCTAGACATTAGAATGTTAGTCTGTATGGCCTAAGAAAAGTAAAGGGTTTTTTTTTAAAAAGAGAAAAAGTATTATTTGCCTTTACTGTCGCCCTTTGATTAGTCTCTGCCCAGGTCATGCTTTCCTGGATATGGAACAGGTTAATGCACCTCTCTGGTTTTGATCAGATATTTTGAAAGTCTAACATTCTGTTGATATTTTTATTATGTGTACTCATTCTTTCCCTCACACCTTTCCTTCTCCAGTGCTAACCTACTGCTGAACAAACAATTCAGTTCCCTGATGTTTAACCACAAAGGATTATTCTGACACTGTAAAAAGGACAGGAGAAGAAAACCATTGCAGAGTTACAAAGAACACCTAGAAACTTGCTAGATCAGACCAGCAATTCACTTACTCTGGTGATGGGTTATTGCACAGACAGCAGTTTACGCAGAAGGGTACACAGAGGGGACCAGAAATTCTGCTAAGGACAGCATATGTGCTGCTCAGCAGTGAAGACATGCTGCAGGGCACAGTCCCCAGCAGCCACTGGAGCATTTTCCTCAGCACATCTGAGGTCTCAACTTGAGTGCATTTGCATCTCTTCAGGACTGCAAGGACGCCTGGGCTCTTGCTGAGGCAGAAGGTGGGCTCCTCGCCTGCAGCAGTGTACAGAGGGTCTCTCTCACCAAAGGAGCTCTGACAGGAGATCAGCATACTGTGCAGCATCAGAAATTGCAAGAAAGAAACAAGTCCCTCTCAGCTGCCCTGACTTGCTACTCGGGCTGGTTGGATACTTACCAGGTCTCAGATTTGGGATGCTGTAAAAAGATTGATGGGGCTTTGCTAGCCCTTAGACTATTATCTCTCCTCCTCTTCCACCTGCCAGGAAAGACCTGGAGCTTATCAAGTGTGATTATATGGCCCTGAGGGTGATAGGGCACAGGTGGTTTTCTCCTTGATTCTGCTGATGACCCACTGATTCTGTGGGTCAACCACCAGCTGCATGGCTGGTGTTGGAAACAGGGATATGGTTTTTATGAATCTCCAAGGATTGAGGACTGCTGGGAATAGACAGGATCAACCTTACAAAGTGGATCAAAATCATCTTTGCCACCAGGCTGTGCAAGCAAGTGAGGAGAGCTTCAGAGCAGGAACACTTGTACCTTTCTGTGAAATTAATACAGCTGGGTACCTCCCTGAAGTGTCTGTACACTAAAGCATGCAACATTGGGAACAAACGAGAAATTAAAGGTCAGTGTACAATTGCAGGGCTCTGAACTTATTGCAGAGGTGTTGTAAGATAACTCACAGAACTGAAATGCTGCAATGGATGGATACATATTCCACTTTAGAAATGACAGTCAAGGATAGTATGAAGGGAGAGTCACTCTTTATGGGAGAGTAGCAGGAATGCATGGAGCTCTGCCTTCAGATGGATGATGAGCTAGCTGAGATATTATGAGTCAGCATTAGCAGGAAGAACAAAGTGGGTGATACTGGGGAGGCAGTGTGTCTTCTGAAAAACACCTGATCTAAAAAGTAGGTGAAGTCTTCAGATAACTCCACTTTTGCATGCCTTGGTCCTCATGGGGAACTTGAACAACCACAGTATCTTCCAGAGAAACAACACGGAAGGGCACCAGCAACCCAAGACACAGTAGGTGTACCCCAAGGGTCAATACTGGAGCAAATACTGTTTAACATCTTCATTAATGACTTATATGATGGGACAGAGTGCACCCTCAGCAGGTTTGGACATCACACAAAAACTTGGAGTAGTGATTTATAAATCCCATAGTTGTGCTGTTATTCGATGGGCTCTCAACAGGCTGGAAAAATAGGCCTAAAGGAATCTCATGAAGAAAGGCAAAGAAAAAAACTAACTCCTGCATTTACATAGGAACAATTTTATGCATCAGTACAGGCTGCAGACTGGCTGGAAAACAATTTTGCCAGAGGACTCGGGGGTACTGGTAGACAAGTTGAACATCAGATGAAGCTCATGTGACCTTGTGGGACAGAAGGCCAAGAACCTTCTGGACTGTATTAGGAAGAACGATGCCAGAAGGTTGAGGTAGATGATATTTACCTGCTGCTCAGCCCTGGTGTAACACATCTGGAGTGTTGTGTCTAGGTTTGGTCTCTCCAGTACAAGACAAGGACATATTGGAGTGGATCCAGCAAAGGGCCACAAAGATGATAAAGTGACTGGACCATCTGTCATACAAGAAGAGGGACTGTTTATCCTGAAAAAGAAATGGCTCAGGGGAGATCTCTTCAATGTTTATAAATATCTGATGAGGGAAGTAAAGAAGATGGAGCCAGACTTTTCTCCAATGACTAAACAAGATGGCACAAACTAACAGGAAATTCTGTTTAAACTCAAGAAAAATATATTTTTTTCTACTGAGGGAGTGACAACACTACACAAGTTGAACAGAGAGGTTATGCAGTCTCCCTCCTTGGCAATATTAAAACCTGACCAGACACAACCCAGAGCAACTTGCTTGAGGTGACCCTTCTTTGAGCCAGAGTTTGGTCTGAAAGACCTCCAGAGATGACTGTCAACCTCAATAGCAATGGTGACATATGTAGGCTACAATGTGAACATAGAAATCTATGTGCAAGCAAATTTGCAGCATGAAAAAGAAAACCATATCCATATCTATAGATCTATAGGTATGAATATAATATCTGAAAATAAATATGGTGAGAAATTGTCACATAGATTGTAGTGATAATCTGTTTCAGTTATTCATAGAGTTGGGGGGAAGGGGTAAAAGGGAAAGGAAAGGGCAAGAGGAAGAAAGAGAAACAGTTACAGTTACCAGACACAATGAGCAGTTTGAGTTTATCAGGTGTCATGACAGCAATAAAAATTAAAGGATATAATAAGCTATACTTTATCACAGATAGTTTCCCTTATATAAGCTATGGTATGTAGAAGAGATGCTGACTGCCAAAAACAGATGCTAATTTCTCCCTTTCTCCTTCAGCATGCCTATATTTTATGAATTTTCAGTTGCTGTGTCACCAGTCCCAAGGCTTCTCTTATGTTCCTTGTTACTATTCACTGCTCAGGGAAGATGCCAAAAAACTCTCAGGGTTTTTTGTAAGGGAATATGCATGTGTGTGTGTGTATATATATATATGCATGTGTGTGCGCATGTGCATATATAAAATGACAAATGTCATCCTAAATCTTATTGCCCAGCAGCTAGCTAAATTTCTACAAGATAGACGTGTATTTTCACATACAAATTTAAAAATTTTATAGATATAGACATCTAACAAATTTCTATATGTTTTCACCTTCAAAATAAGTATCTGATTCTTTTCTGAATCCCACAACTCTCCTCACCATAGAAATGCTTTATCACAGAAAGTTCCACAAGATAATTACAATGTGTACAAAGTAGGGTTTTCCATAGTTCTAAGTCTGTTACTTCTGTCTCACTGAACTATAGTCTATTACTGTATAACAAAAGCTATCTCGAAACAGCCTTAGCCTTTTCCTTCTCCTTATCCCTTTGCAACTTCTACCTTTAATCAGTACTGAAACTTCTCCATCTCTTTTTTCATATATTTATCTTTTTAATCTGTCTGACCTATTCTTATGGTATTTAAACACACAACACTGCATCCTCTTAGTCTTTTTAGAGACAAGAAAATCAGAACTAAGCGTAGCACTCAAAACTGGGTAACCTTATATATTAGCGTTGTACTTCCTGTTTCTCAGGAACACTACTGGCAGGACTTGAGTTTGGGATCACTGTTACTCATTGTGTCAATACTTAATGAGCTCTCCAGGTGGTGTTTAGGCATAGATCCAGTTAGTGTTAAAGCTAGGAATTTCTATGATCTAGAATCAGCAGCCGTAAGTCTGCCATTGGCCTTAGAATCACATCACATGCAACCAACTTGCAGTGTACAGGCATTACTAATTTACCTTGGAAAGTGGAAACCTCAGCAGTGACACTTGTCTTCCTTTTGTCCTTTGTATCTCATCTGTGAATCTGCAGTTGTCACATTAGCAACTCCAGAGCTCCCCTTAAACTCTCTATCTGTTCACAGCTGGAGGAACATACTGAAGCCATTTGATGCATGTCCATGGCCTTTCTCCAGATTCCTGGGCCTCCGTTTTGTTGCTTGCACATCCTAGGACCACTCTGCTTGGATAGGGAAGAGTACACATAGTTATGCTTAGAGGGTGCATATGAGCACTCATAAGTTGCCTGAAATTGCACAGCGTGGATCTGCATTAGTGTTGCCTACCTCATCATTAATGGAAGAAGAAACAGCATTGATCAACAGACGAGGAAATTAATGCTTTCACATTTCCAGCAATCTAGGAAATTATCACATAATGATATATTCTCTCAGCAATAAGTGGATTTTTGAAGGAAAGCTATGAATGGAGACAGTAAACGTTGCAGGCATAAGAAACTAATTAAGTAAGTGTCTATATGGATTACACTGTGAGCACAGTGGGATGCAGAGCAGAGGGACTGAGCACCATATGGAATGTAGATGGTGAGCCCATCTGGGTGTTTTCATTATGAGGGAGATCCACAATGTTATTATACTTTTTCTGAGCTTCAGATTACAAATATCTTAAAAATGCTTGAATTATTTTTATTTTTACTGTGATTCATTTATGGCTACACACAATACATGTCAGTTGAAAGTATGTGGTTTTTCAGTTATAAAGAATAAAGCCCTGTTACCAAGATTCACTAAAGTAGGGTCAGATTTGAAAGTCCCCAGGCAATCACTAGCAAGAGAGAGTGAAAAGCTGTACTATTATGGGAACAGAACAGGAAGAAAAATATCTCAAGACACAGTTACGTTCACGGTTCTTTTTAAACTCTGGGGCTGTGAGAAGATATGAGAAACGGGGAGGAGGGGCATGGGAAGAAATTAATCTGCAATTCTTCTCAACTTGTTACCATTTCTTACCCTACTACTTTTCTAGTTCCAGTATTTCAGCTTGGTTTGTTGGAGCTAATTGTCCATTCAGTTATGTAAAGAGGAAGGGAAGAGGAATGGAAAGATCACTCAGTCAGCTAATTCTCTACAATGTCTCTCTTAGGTTGCCTGCCCAGAGGAATAATGAATCTCCTTATACCTGTTTACGCAGAATAAGTCACATTCTTTATCCAGGATTCTACCAGGGAATGTAGTAATAGGATGAGGGGTGGCCATTGTAAACTGAAAGAGGGGAGATTTACATTAGAAATTAGGAAGAAATTCTGTATTGTAAGGATGGTGAGACACTGCAACAAGTTTGCTCAGAGAAGCTGTGGATGCCTCATCCCTGGATGTGTTCAAGCCCAGTTTGGATGGGGCTTTGAGCAACCTGGTCTTGTGGGAGGTGTCCCTGCCCAGGGGGGTTGGAACTAGATGATCTTTAAGGTCTCTTCCAACCCAAACCATTCTATGATTCTATGATAATCTTAAATAAAAGAGGATCTGCATCTCCAAAATCTGGAATGGAGATTTTTATTTTTTTTTTTTTTATTACATAAAGGACATTTTTTGTGAGCCATTTTCACTTTGCACTGCAGCAGAATCACACAATCAATTATATGTCTCAGCTGAACTTTAAAAATCTGCATATCATGCTCTCAAGCACTTAACTGATTATATCCTGAGTCTTATTTAGTGTTTTTACTATTGCTGGAGCTGGATGTTTTTTTCAGTCATAAAGAGGTGCATTGCCCTTACGCAGTTCATTATCATAGAGGCTGAAAAACACGCATTTTCTGTTTCAGCAGAGAGTGTACACAGCCTATTTTAGAACGTTCAGTGTTTTTAGCTTTTTACGTTTTTCACATGCTGTTTCGACCATCAACAGGAACACAGACACTTAAACAACCTGGCAAGAATTGTACTTACTTGCTTCTACCGTTAACCACAGAATGCTGTTTCTGTATCTAACTAGCTCACCCTCAAGGAACTAGTTCAGAGACCTGAAGACATGCCAAAAAGAGATAATGTGGTATTTATGGAGTTTTCACCACTAACAATACTCATGTCTGTGACAGATACAGTGTGCTGAATTAAACACGTTTATCTTCATTCAAAATATATTAGGACTTTTCTTCATTTTCCAGCATAAATCTGGTTTCTCTGCTCATGGACCAAAATGTATGCAAAATAATTCTCTGCTTAAAAACAAAATCACCAAATGGAACTCTAATATCCAGCTACAAACCTTAGTTTGAATTTCAGATGACCAAACCAGTTTTTGCCAGCTCAAGGGCAACAAGAACTTTCTGTCTTGTGCTTGTCATTTCAGTGTGCTTGATAAATTGGACTGGACAGTAATAAGAAACTAGAGCCTTTAGAATGTGGCACCACGATAACTTCTAATATAGTAGGAGAGGCAAGCAGTGGGCACTTTTGCAGACATATATTAGAATGAAAAGATATATCTAGGTTCAACAAGACACCAATTGCATCAGTGTTGCTTTATATAAACACAACTGAAGAACAGTGATATGACTGCAAGCTTGAGGCATTATAAGTTTTTCTTCACAAAAAACACTTATTTTCTGTTCCATAGAAGAAATAACGAGATTCTAAATGGAAAATAAATATGTATTTGAATAAGAATATGGAGACTATTCTTTTGTATAGGTTTTCTGTACCAGAAAAGAGGTATGAAGTAATTTAGTAGATGTATAGGGGAATGTGCATGTTATTTTTATTCTCTTACAAGAGTGACCAGAATACCACAGTAAATTATAGATGAGTAGTTCATTGGAAACATCTGTCATTCTCAAAACATGGAAAGAAAATTATTTTTAACATCTCTAAGTATTGTGACTTGTTTTGAGAATTCTTGGTATTCATATTTCTTTAGGCTTTTGGGAGGTTTCATTGGCTCAGGATTTCTCTCTCATCTGCATCTTCACCCTCAAGAAGTGGTCTACCTTGTGTGAGTTTTTCCTTTATCAGTGTAGGTCTGATGTAGACCAGAGGCCCACAGCTTATCCTGGATCCTGTGAAGTAACTGGAAATAAACTCTCACGGGATTTGAATCAAACACTAAGCATGTACTCTGTACCATTATTAAACAGCCAAAATGACATAAAACACAATTATATGGTACTGTATTTGTACTTCAAGTTAAAATCTGCATGGTTTATATTCTCCTATAATTTTCATTTCAACTACATTATTCAATAATTTCTCATGTAAAATCTCTTTCCAGATGGTCTCTTCCAGTTTTATTAGAGCTTTCCTTACCATTTGAAATGTTATATGGATCTGTCTATTTCTAAAATTTATTGTCATATATAAAACTTTATTTATGGATTTCCAAGAAAAAGTAGCAAATGTAGTTACCATACATCAGTATAGTACTCCCAACAGGGTAGCAAATATTTTCCATGAAAACATCCCATTCTTTGTTCTGTATGCTATTTTTTCTGCTACTTCAATCTAGTATTTTACACTTACTATTGATTGGTCTATTTATTTCATATTCCCTGAGTCTGGCTGCCTGGTTGTTTTTTGTTTTTGAAAACTACAAAATAAAAAGAAAGTTCACTGTCTAGCAAGTATAGCCAAATAAGAAATCATCTGGAGCATTTTTCTATCAAACCTAAGACAATGAAAAATCAAGCCTACAAAGAAACCAGAGCACTGCCTTCAAAGCCAAAGCCACAGGAGGAGAAGAAGTGCTGAAACCAAAGGGAGCAAAAATTTTAAAATCTACAAGCTCTTTATCAGTGAATATGAAGAAAGATTGCTATCATAGTTTGAAAAGTAGAAATTACTCAACTAGAAGAAAAGCATCTTCATTCTGGAAAAGATTATATACCAAATACCCCACGATTTAATAATGAATTACAAAATGAACATGGTTTTAATTTCTGGTGGACAAGTTCTGTAAGTGTCATGCCTCAGAATGACCTTTCTTGAGGACAGACATTTTTTCTGTCACCTTAAGTAGTTATAGTAAGGGGATTTTATTCACCTGCACTAACTATAATGTATCCATGGGCAACTTCTTGTCCACCAGAATTCCCAGGTCCAGTTCTACAGAGCTGCTTTCCAGCAGGTCAACCCCTAACCCATACTGATGTATGGGGTTATTCCTCCCTAGGTACAGGACCCTACACTTGCCCTTGTTGAATTTCAGCATATTCCTCACCGCCCAATTGTCTACACTTCCCAGGTCTCACAGAATGGCAGCACAGCCTTCTACTGTGTCAGCCACTCCTCCCCGTTTTGTATCATCAGCAAACTTGCTGAAGGTATACTCCATCCCTTTATCCAGGTCATTGATTAATATATTGAACAGAAATGGAGCCACTACTGACTCCTGGGGAACACCACTACTTACAGGCCTCCAACTAATCTGTGCTGCTGATTGCAACCCTCTGAGCTCTGCCATTCATACCAGTCTCAGTCCACATCACTGTCGACTCATTTAACCTGCACTTCCTAAGCTTATCTATGAGGATGTTACAGGAGGCAGTGTCAAAGGACTTGCTGCAGTAAAGATAGACAACATCCACTGCATTCCCCTCATCTATCCAGACAGTTATGCCATCACATAAGGGTATCAGTTTCGTCAAGGATGACTTCCCATTGGTGAATCCACATTGACCACTTCCAATTATCTTTTCCTCCATGTGCTTAGAATTGACTGTCAGAATGAGCTGTTCCATTACCTTTCCAGGGATGGAGTGAGGCTGACTGACCTCAAATAATATCATTTTCTGAGAAGAAGACCTGAAAGACCTGCAAAATACTTCAATCCATTATCTCAGGCTGCTTCCAGTAATTTGTTTTCTGCTGGGCAGACAGCAAGGAGTCAACTGAAAGGACAACACAGCTTCCAGCCCATGTGTTCCATGTACTACTAAGACAAAGGTTTCAAGCCCCTCCCTCCCACAAATATGCAGTGTCTTTCTCCTCCTTCTTTGGGGTGTATTCCTCCCTCTCTCTGTTCTTCAAGTCTTCTGCATGTTCAGGAACTGGCTGTCTGTTTTTTCATTATTTGTTTGAATTTCTTTCCCAAATTTGCTTTTTTTTTAAGCACAAATCTCGTTTGTTTCTCTCCATGCATTGTTAGGTGTACTTATTGTCAGAATCACATTAATCTTACAAGATCTCTAGCACAAATCTGATCCTACCACTTAAAATAAACATCAGCTTGAATTTATGAAGACTTTTCATCTTTCCATAATACTCTACAAAAAAATTATTTTGGAATCTCCTTTGAAGGAAAGCATTTTACTCAGACTGAATACCAAGAACTTCTACTAAGACTATTTCAACCAAATCACAGAGATCTAAAAGGTTATTACCATGGAATTTTCTTTGGGGTAAACAGCTTCAGCACTGTAGCCATTCTCCCTAAAATAGGAATAATCAATAGTTACCTTCTAAAGTTGTTGTACTATTAAATCAATAATTGCAAGTTAGACAAAGTATCCAAAGGAGTTGGTCAAAATATATATGTCATAATTGTAATGAATAGCAATCTTTTCTAAAGAACTAAATGCAATTTTCAGGGTTTTCTATCTGCACTTTCTGGAACTTCATAACACTGGGTTATTTATGAAGTCAAAAATAGATAACCAAAGAAAAGAAGGGTGGGGAAAAAAGCCAAAAAAAATGTGGACTTTGAAATTTCACTTGATTTCTTGGCTACACTTCACCATCCACACTCCAAAGTGAAACTGAAGTATTTCATTTGAGTGAGTGAGTTTAATCACAAATTACAGACTTTACATTAATTTTGCTGACTCTGAAAAGAAGTCTCAACTTTACCTAAGGCATTTCTACCAATTTCCACTTCAGCCATCAACTAAAAAAATAGAAAACCCACAAAAAAAACCCCACCTCACTTACTATGTAACTCTACAGACACAAAAAGCTAAAAAAATACTTGCTTTTTCTTCCTTTCTTTCTAGTATTCTTTACAATGAAATTGTTCCAGCTGTGGCAAATATTGTTCAGGCCTCAATCTGCAATACATTTTGCACTTTGATATTCATAAGTATACATTTCCTTTCAAGCTGAAGACATTTATTGCGGTTTGACTGGCAGTTAGAGACACATTTTCTGGAAGAACTATACTATATATTTAGTTTGCTTTCCCACTTTTCACTTTTGTTTGTAACTAGATTATATTCCTTTTTTATTTATGTGTTGGGTTTTTTTCAATTATTTGTTCATCTTTAGACATATCTACTGCAAACTACCAGTCCAGCTCTTTCACTTATTTTCTTTGGATGAAAATGTGAATCAAATTCTATATCTTTATTCCAATAATTCAGTACTTCTTCAAAAAGCATCAAAGCACTCTTTGATCAAATGGGAAATGATCAAAGACCAAGCTTGTTAGAAAAAAAAAATGCACAAAGTGGAGATTCTACTGCCTTTTTTCACTTTTATCTTAGCTCCTTGCTTTGATTATGTGTTTTATTGTATGAAGAAGGTTGATGACAGAATAAAGTAAAACAGAAATTGAGGGCTACTGGAAGTATAAGTATTACTGAAGTGCTTGACTGTTTCATGCTCTTTTTTTCAGTGCAATGCTAGCTTGTGGAACAAGAAGAGTTATACCTCACTGAGAACTCCCTTCTCATGCACATACATAAATTTCCACCTCAGGTTAAATAGGACTTTAAATTCAAATAGGATCTGCCAGTATGAAAATAATGCCAGCTGCGTGTTTCTGATTAACCTAGTAGTACACTGGAGTACAAAGCTCTCTGAGAGGCTGATGCAACTCTTTTATTCTACTAATCTGGCCCTCCTGTGTAGTTCTATCTCTATTTTTGCAATGTGACTGCTTGCATTACCACTAAGACGACTTGAAATGTTAGTTCAAATGTGGATATATTGATTTATCACTGCACCAGAAATAAAGTATGAAATTGATAATGATTAAGAACTTGTGAGGCAGGGGGTGGGGGGGAGGGGGCAGGCAAGGGGAGTGTTGTTATTTTCATTAATTTTCTAACATGTACCATATTTTTTCTAAATTTGCCAGAGATAAAAGTTTTTGTCATATGGACGCTACACAATGCCTAAATGTATGTACTACAAGGAATGTTTTAGAAAGGGATTAAAGGAATCTCTTTAAAATCATAATATCATAATATTTGTCAATTGTAGGAACTTATCTTTCAGGCTTTGTATATCTTATTTTATCTAATTGCCATCTATATCTCCATGCTTGCTTACTATATCTTTTATTAATTAAACCACAAATACAGAAATTGAGGAATATATATTTCAGGGCTATGTGTCTAAACAAACTGTTCAGGCAGGTTCCTTCACCTTCTGAAAATTAAACAAAAGTAAGAAAATATTTCATTTACAAATCTTTGGGATGTTAATGAAGTCTAATTTATTTTTTTTTAATAAGTATGTCCTGTTTTGAGGTACAATAAAACCAATTTTCTTTTCAGTAATTTTACTTCTCAATTAAGTCTCTTCTAACAGATTGCATTCTCTGAAATTAATGGTAGATAGTGTTTGCTTCTGGCGGTGATAATGTCTGATGTTTATAGTTAATGCCAAGGGATGGTATTAACTATAGAGAGGCTCCTGCTTATACTTACTGCTTTAATAACCAAGGTCAGCTCACTTTGTTATGTGCCCTGTTGGAAGGTCAGAAGTGGAAAGCGTAGTGGTGTTACACCTGTCGGGAGAAGCAGACAAGACAGGTGACCCAAAACCAACAAATAGAGCATTCCATCCCATTTACATGGTGCTCAGTATAAAGCTGAGGAATCAAAAGGTCAGCCCTCTTTCTTCAATGGCTGACATCCAAGGAGGACTCAGTTCTTCTGCCTTTGATCTTGATCTGTGTGTTCCTGAATTCAGGAATTAGTCCAGTCCAGAATTTTCCTTCTGGTGACATAAGCATCATCCCAGGAGCTCAATATTGATTCTATACAAAATTGTATAGATTGTATTATTTTCTTATTAGTATTATCTTTTCCTTTTATTATTAATATTTAATTTAAGCTGTTCTTGCTTTTATTTTTTAAACCCATAAGTCATTTGGTCAGTTGTTTAGTGACCAACCCAGCCTAAACCTTGACAAAATATTACCTAAGTAATCCCAAATTCAGGCTGTCCCAATCTCAATACGAAAGTGTGAGGCAGGAGGGTGCGGGGCACAGAAGGTGGCTGACATTATCTTTACATTCTTTATTTATTCACAGAATGACATAATTTTCATGGTTGGAAGGGACATTTGAGATCATAAAGTCCAACCATACACACAACAAAAAAAAA
>VZRU01017562.1:471490-576806 GCA_013398155.1 Pedionomus torquatus | reverse complement strand
AACAAAAAACAACTGAACCCCACAAAACAATCCCCCAACCCAACAACCTTGGCCACCAGAGCATACCCTGAGGTGCCACCTCTACATATTTCTTAAATACCTCCAGGGATGGGGACTCAACCACCTCCCTGGGCAGGCTGTTCCAGTGCCTGACCACATTACTTCTCAGTGAAGTAATTCTTCCTAATATTTAATCTAAACCTCCCCTGCTGCAACTTCAGACCATTTCCTCTGGTCCTGTCATTATCCACTAGGGAGAAGAGGTCAACACCCACCTCTCTACAACCTCCTTTCAAGTAGTCGTAGAGGGCAATGAGGTCTTCTGTCAATCTTCTATTCTCTAAATGAAACCTGTCCAGTTCCCTCAGCCTTTCCTCATATGATTTGTTCTTTAGACCCCTCACCAGTTTGATGGCGCTCCTCCGGACACATTCCAGCACTTCAATGTCCTTCTTCTAGTGAGGGGGCCCAGAACTGAACACAGAAGTCCCAGCACAGGAACTCTCATTGTCCCACTCCTTTCTTAGCATTCCCTCTAACATTTTTAGCACTACTTATCCAACTCTTTTTTTACTCCTTAGACTCACATTTCACCACCTTGATCTCCTCCTTAACAACCGTCATTGAACTGGATTAATCTTATCCTAGGAAACTGAATAAAACTAGGTAAGTTTACAGATGTGTTGTTGGATACATACGTTATTGTAATCATATGTATTTACCTTTGCAAGGAGAAATCAGACTGATTTCTGAGAGATGAAATGCACACTGAAAGATGACTTGATCATAGCTTTCAAGTGTATTCACACAAATAAAAGCCTAGCAGTTAGCAGTTAATCTAGCAAAGGAAGAGTACCAAAGAGAAGATTAATGACTGGACGCTTAAATCAGAAAAACTGAAACTGGAAATAAAAGGCAAATTCCTAATCAAGTTTTGTTTGATCCACCACTCTAATGAGTTATTAGAGAAATTTATTATTATCTAGTTCTTAATATCTTCATATTATATCCAGTAACCAGTTATTGAGAAAATGGCTTCAATCTATTCATACCAATTATTGGCAAAAAGCAGGAAAAACTGGTCGATAGGTAAAGTACTTCAATATGTAGAAGCCAACTAAATGCATTCACAGTTAGAAAAAGATCAGTGAAATTGCAACATTAATTTTGTAAGGAGAGGAGGAAGAAAAATTGGTAAGTGATAGGTGATGTTGAGAAAGCTGAAAGGTTTCATTTTTTTTTGCTTCAGTCTTCATTACAACAATACATTGGAAGGATTCTGCTACCTAATACTAATTAATAGTAACAAAAAAAGTGGTAAGGTATCAGCCCAGAACGGGGAAGAAAATGTTTATAAAATAACTTTTACACTACATATTTTCAAAACTATGGAGGTTGGTGAACTTCTTCCTGAGATACTTAAAGGAACATCTAAAAGCTCATAGAATCATTCTGTGAAAGTCGTTGAGGAGTTAGGCACCAAAAGACTGGAAAAGCATAAATGTAATGTTAGTAAATGTAGGAAGTTTAGTGTTAATGGAAAAAAAATAAAAAGCACACAAAGGGGAACTAAAGAAACACAGCCAGCTTGCGCTTACTTCTAAGAAAACTGAGAGATAAATAGTCCAGCAAACTATTTGCAAGAATTCTGCAAAAGTAGGGCACATATTTCAATGTCATGATATACTTTCATAAAAAGCCAGGAAGCTGAAGCTGATTTAATTGCTACACAATAATTGCAAAACTAGTTGAATAACTATAGCCAGAGAGCAGTTAACATGATGAAATTGAGTGGTTTTGGGAAATATAAAAGTCTATACTGATTTAGGATCTGTTCAGTGACTTCATTAATGACATGGATGGTGGGGAAGAGTATGCTAAGTGAATCTACACTAAGGTAAGGGGGGTTGGCATCTCAATTGCAGGACAATGTGCGGGTGACAAACTGGAAATTGGTGCAAGAGATTGCACTTGGCCAACAGCAGCCAAATATATACAGGATAAAGGGGACACCGGATGGGAAGGAACTGCAGATCTGCAGAAAAGGATATGACAATTATAGGGCATGAGAGGCTAAATATCTATCCCCTGCTGCAATTATCATGACCACAGCCATCATGAACAGAGCAGGCTTGGTTACTGCATTCCAAAAAAGACGGGAATTAACTGGATATAGCTTACAGAAAGTGGCCAGAGGTCCAGGAAGCACCGGAGGACAAGACTAGATGGATTTTTAACTTAAAGAAAATATATTGGTGAATAGGATAAGTTTTAGTTATGATAAATGCTTCAGAACAAGGGTAAAATAATTTATTCCTGCATTAAAGTAGTGTACGGGACAAGAAGTAACAGGTTTCAGCCGCATCAAAAAGTCCAGGATATTAGGAAAGAGCTGATGGCACAGGCTGAGCAGTTAATAGAATGCTTCCTTTTGGAATGATTCACAGGCTAGGGAATAACCAGGTATGGGTAAAGCAGAAATTAATACTGTTGATATAAGTGGTACTGGTACAATGGATTTACCTGACATAGGAATCCACGAAAAAGCCCACAGTACCTTGGAAGATATTGTTATATAGGTAGAGTCACATCAACTGCATTTAAGCTTATATCGCAAATAAAGGCTGCAGTCTCCTTTAGAATGGCAAGTGGTATTTTGTCAAACTTCTATATCAAGTGAAGGATCATATCTGATATTCATATAATGTTTCCAAAGAACATAAACTTAAAAAAAAAATATAATAACAATCTACAAATCATATTAAAAGACCTTGAAGAAAAGACACCTACAGAGATCAGTTTTCAGCTACATTTGCTAAAACACTGGCTTCACTCATCTGTATTTTATTAACTGAAGATAACTTGATTTTAAACAGGCCACTTCATAAAAGAACTGTTTTAAATTTACTATTCAATAAAGTAAGATTTAAGAATTCTATTATCATAAAATCACAGAATCTTTTAGGTTGGAAAAGACCTTTAAGATCGAGTCCTACTGTGTGGTAGCCTTCCCTTTTAGTTTTTTCCTGAACAATTTAAAGACTTACAAAGTTGCATTAACTATTTGACACCAATTCACTATGATTGAAGATATATTCTGTGAGTTTTTGCATTAAAAATGCAAATAAGGTGAAAAAGGTGTGGAAAAGAGATTAAATGATGACCAAGTGATTTTTTTTCCAAGTACATGCTGGAGAATATAGCAAACTCAATTATTCTCCGTATCCACATTTCATGCTTTTATACACATAAAATCCATCGTCTAGTGCCCTCAACGGTTTTCAAAGTTGTTATTTACAGATTTTAAAGATGACAGCAATGTAGCTATAACTTTTGCTGGACTTCAGTTCATTAGTCTGTTCCTCCCTATGGTAATTTCATTATGTCTTCAACCTGTGTTCTAACTCCCACTGCTACAATTAGACATCAAATTTAAAGCTACCAGATTGTAAAGTTATGCTACCTACTACTTACTGCCCAAGGGTAATTTAACCATTAATTACTGGAGCACCAGCTAACGTTCCTCCCTTCTGGTGGGCAAGATACTGACTTGGCTCATACTTTCCTTCATCCCTAGGTATATACTTTGTTGATCTGGGGCAGAATGTCCCCATTAATCTCACAATGAATAACAGGTCTTAAAAGCACTCTTTAAATTACTTGGTAATTTACATGGAAATAAAACAAAATTTGGAGAGATGGAATGAAAAACACCATGGAAAGCCGCCATGGAGAGCAAGACCTCTGTGATTCTGGATGCTTTTATTTGGCTGCATCTGTCCATTGATTAAAAGCCTGAAGGGGCAATATACTGAATAAACACAAACATAAATTCTGCTCTTGAATTCAGTGGAACTATATTCATGGAGCACAAATCTTTGAGGATTGAATCCTTTAACAGTCAAAGGCAGAGGAAATGAATGGGAAGACCACCTGCTCATTCTGTCCTGATGCTGCTCTTCATCAATATGTCACACACATAAAGCTTGAGGAGAGGGGATTGAGTGGTGCTAATGTTTTGGTTTTAACTCTTTTGTTATCTTGTGGGGTTCACAGTCCTGTCAGATGTGTCTCAACTCTTTGGTTTATAGAGAGAAAGTCTAAGAACAAGTACCAGAAAAACCCAGTGTCAGGGTGATCAGGAGGAAGTGATGGGGGAGAAAGGGAGGGACCTAACTCTTCCATCTCTTAAGTAAGGTGCATAAATCAGGACACTGATGAGCAGTAACTAGTTTTTATGCAAGATTCACAAGTATAAATCTTCTCCTGGATTTAGTAATTTCAGCATTCATAAATAAATTTAACCTTTTTTAAAGGCACTGAGCCACTGCTTAAGGAACCTAACCCATTGCTTGAGCTTCTTTCCTTCTAAGATTTTCTTTCCTCAAGAGTTTTTTTCTTTTAAAATATTTCCTGTGTGTGTATATACGTACATATAGTTTTGTCAGTTTTGTTCTGTTTATTTTGCACTACCACATTGGGAATCAGAGCCCTTCTTTTACAGCATCCAGTAGCTCATATGAGAGAGAGAGGAGGAGACATGCACTCTTGCAACCATGTGGAATATCATGGTTAGCAGGACTCAGCAACAGCTAAAACACTGGGGTGTAACCATTTTAGTCACAAATCTAAAACTACAGGGCTGCTATGAAAAATCTAAAACTATATGGGCTGCTATGACGAAAATTACATCGATCCCAGCCAAACCCAGTACAACCAGCCATGAAATTTTACGTTAGTTACTCCTGCTGTAATCACTGTTAGCACAATACAGACATTTACTACTTCAGGCATTACATTGATGCAAGACTTCTTGATTCTTACTTTCTCTTTCTCCCTTCCTCTCCTTTCTTTTATTTTTGTATTTTTTTAATGTCCTCAGAACCCAACTTGGCATCCAAAGCCAGCAGAGGCACACAACGTATTGTTTGGATGCTGATGCTGCTGCGGCTAATTTGCTACTAAAGCAGCATAGTAGACATAAAGACTACAGGCTTGTTATCTTGTTTGTTTGTTTGTTTTTCTGTGGCCATTGCATTAGACCTAATGTCTTCTCTCTGAGCTGGTTTCTTTCTTTTTTTGGTAGAAACAAAATCTTCCATTTATTTCAAGGTAATACATCTCTTCTGCCAAAATCCCCCTCTAACCTACATTTTTTTTCCTTCCTTCTACTGTATACAGTATATACATAGCAAAATTATGTAAACTCCAAAACTATTTACAAAACATTATGGATGTTTCAAAATTTATATTAATAGGTCTTGATTTCATACAAAGGACCAACATGTCAAGAGGTGGAAATGAGGATGCTTCACCCCTGAACATAAGAGGGGTGTCAGAAAAAACGGTGAGGGAGAAAATCACTATGAAGAGAACAGAAAGCAAGTTTCATGCTCTCCAGGTGCTTGAGCCCAGGATGCCTTCTGTATTTATGGACTGAGCTTATACTTTTTTTGCCAAAGCAGGACTAAGCATCTAACTGCAGGAAAGATCAATGCTTGTTGGGTTTTTTTTACACTGGAAAAAAGACTTAGAAAGGTACTAAGCACCTAAGTTCCACTATGCAGAATAACTCACCGATACACTGCCACAGAGCATCTAATTTTTCATAGCACTATTTACTACCTTATGTTCCAATTCAAAATTTATTTTTCTGTCTATATTTGGATACTCCTGTAGCATGTTATTCACTCAGGTCAGTCTGTACTTGGATGTTACTCGTGAGAAATTTATTTTTCATTCTCTCCCAATAGGGCTGTTTTCTGTTTGACTGTCTGTTAGCATTGACACTTTCTCCCTACGGCTTTTTTCTTCTTCATTTAGAACTTTAATGGGAGAGTGGTAAGGAGTATATGCAGCTTTTATCTCTAGGAAAATGTTGTATTTTATTTTGTGGCTATTCTGCTGCTGACATTTGGTGACATTTTCTCTTCTTGTTGACAGTTCTGTATTTAGTTAAAGAGTAAGCTAGTCTAGTGAAGGTGTTTAATTTGCTTTGTCAAGCCTTTATCATATCCAGCAGATACAGTATTCTTCTTATTTCATCCTTGCATTAGCTTTTCTCTCTGATTGCTTCTTTTCTGTACATTGGTTTCCTCTATGCCCTCTTTGTGAAGTATCTTTTCTTTTGGGTAGCATCCAAATATCTCTTTGCTGATAGCTGGGGTTTTTTCTTTTCTTTTTTAAAAAATTGTTCCGCATTATAGCAGAATATTCTGTATATACTTACCTTAAAACTGTAAGGAAATCTTGTAACATTAAGATTTGGAAGTTCCTGTTGGAAAAGGTCAAGCATAGAGTCTTTTGTTTCTCCTGCTACCATGCCAGAGCCTAGTGATTTACTAATATTTATAGAATACTTAATGTGCTGACTAAAATTCAAGACATTTTTTCTTAAAGCTGATGCAAAGGTGAACTAGAAAAACAGGCTCCTGCCCCAAAATGGATGTGATTGGACCTACAGCTTCACTGCTAATGGCAGGAAATACAAAATACTACTGAAGAGCTTTCAAGCAGAGATATATGATCTATCTTACAGTGACCAGAGATGAAATACCTGCCAAGCTGCAAATAACATTGTGTCTTACAGCCCCAGGATCATAAACAACTGATGTTTATAACAGCATTTTTAAAAGCTGCTAAGGTCTGAGTACTAAACAATAAAAGTAATTGGTTAATTGCAGCTCAGCTATTGAAAATTAGAAGTTTTAAGGTTAAGTTTTCCAGAGGTGATATACTTTCTCTTCTTAATCAGTGTTAGATTTCAAAATTACTTTGGTGGAGAGAAGGAAGATGGCAATTTCAATTAGCACTGCTAAGGAATAAAATAAATTATGTTTTCTGAAAACAAAGGCTTAGCCACACAGCTGTATTCTGAATTGTGTCATTTAATTTTCTTACCAATAGTATCATGGGTTTGCAGTTTCAGCTTTCTCGTTCAATGCAGAGCAAGAGGTCTCCTGCAACATATGCCAGAAAGAAAAAAAAAGATTTGGATAGGAACTGGATATCCCATATGACTAAAATTTTACAAAATTTTCTATCCCTTACTTAGGCTGAAGCCTTTCTGTGTTTTTCCATAACTCTTTCCCATGTGTGTTTTGGGTGTAGATGGCAAGGGGGTATCCAGAAGGGCTGCAGTGGTGGCCTCTGTGGGAAACAGCCAAAGGTTGCCCTGTGCCACACACAGACAGGTTCGGTGGGCTCCAATGGACCCACCACTGGACACAGCTGAGCATATCAGCCAAGCTGATGGCATCTCCATGAAAACATATTTTAAAATAGGCATAAAATGCCAGACAGAGAGAAGAGGAAGGAGAAAAAAAAAGTGTAAGAAACAGCCGGGGGAAGGCCAATGTCAGAGGAGGAGGAGATGCTCTGGCAGAGCATATATCCACTGAGGGTCCGTGCTGGAGCAGAGAAGCATGAGGAAGAAAAAGCAATAGAGAGAAACTGCCACATACTGACAACCTTACCCCCTGCACCACTTGGGGCAGGGGTAGAAGAGTCAGGAATGACAGAATGATGTTGAACATGGCAAAGGGCAGCCGGTTGGGAAAGGTGATGCTTTAAAATTTGTCTTTTCTTTCCCTCTAATGAAATTACTAACTACATATATATTTGAATCAGCAATAGATTAGGTTGCTTTTTTCCAAATTGTATCTGTTTTGATTGTGACAGTAACTGGTAAGCAATCTCTCTGCCTTTACCCCAATCCATGAGCATTCTCCTTGCTCTTTCAAATTTTCTCCACTGTTCTACTGAGGATGGGGAGTGAGGGAGCTGTTAGCCAGGGCCAACCCACCGCAATGTGCTGTGAGGACCTCAGAATGCATAGCCTAGACTCACACAAAGTGTGATTTGAATGTTGGTTTAGTACAGAAGGATATAAAATTGAACTATTTGTCTTTTTGATATATATGCGCACGTATACTTTCACTCACATGTTCCCTTCATCCACGGATCTCACAATCATTTCTCAGTGAAGTTTCAAATCATAATTTGAGCCACCAATGATGGTGGTTTTTCTATATATAGAAAAATCTCCTTTTTCTATATATAACCAGAATTCTTCAATTTCCTAAAATCAATTAGTAGTTACGCAGCATCTTTTCATGTGTATCATTTTACAACTCAGATAATGAAGATAAAACATGCAACATTTCTGGTTTTATCCATTTTTGTGGAATACTCCAGTTCTAAACAAGTGTAACTAAAGTTTAAAATGTGTGTGTGCTTGTTTCTCTACTACTGCACATTTACAGGCCTTAATAGGCTATGAAAATGGATTAGGAAATTGAGCATGTTGCTCAGTATTTGGTCTCTGTTTCTTATTTCTGTTTGTTTGTTTTTTCTGAAATAATTTCCTGAATTTTAATTATTTCTATTTTTTTTAACATACTTGGAATTATTTTCTGGATTCTCAATTCCTGGAATGCTAAGAGCTCTGAAAATGACATCGCCCATCTGTCTTGTGCTCCTGTCTGTAGCACTAATGGCAATATTGTATGGCTATCAGCATCAAAATAAACCTGACAGTAACCTTATTCAATCAGATTTTGACACAGACAACTGACTCTGAAAATGCCATGAAGTTTGGCTTTGGCTTAAACAATAATTTCCAATAGAACAGATATTTTTCTACTTGTTGAGCAATAACTTACCTTGTGTGAAGCCACCAGTACCTGAAGAAGATACAGGTATCATTTCAGTCTTCTCTGCTGGTTCACACTATTTCCAGCATATATAAAATAATTTCTGTGTTGTTGCTGGATACCTTTCTCATTCCATCAATGTGGAAGAACAGGGAGTGTTAAAGACCTCATGTCTTGGGTCTTCCGGAATTTCAGCCTCCTGTGTGGCAGGAGGCTGAAAGCACCGGGAAGTAAAAATATCTGTCAGGAGTTATCCTTCTACAAATTCATGAAGAGGCTGAGGTTATTGCCAAAGACCGTAGCAGCTGGTCCATTGACATTTATCATTCCATTGACAATTTACCATTTATTTACTATAGGGCCAGGTCAGATATTGATAACCTGTCTCTATGATTTGTCTTCATATAATGCGTGTATATGTATCATTAAAGTATTCATAGCTGTTGTCATGTTACACAACAATTAACTTTATATTCAGCCTGCTCAAGAGGAGTGGCTGCCCATGTAAATCTGTACTGATAATCTGATTTCTTTCGTCCACATAAACATTTGTCTATACCTTCACATACTCTGAAGATCATCTCTCAAATGATGCTGTTCCCTATTTTTTAACTAGTCTGTGGTATGAAGCTGCTCCTAGATATGTGATCCCATGAAGTCCAACAACCCCAGAGATACTGAGAATTCTCCAATGCTAGTATTAAAAAAAAAAAAAAAAACTGCAATAAAAAAGGATTTTGTAGAGATACTGTGAGGAAGAATTATGATTAGAATGTTCAGTGTACTATGCACTCTCCTTAGCTTTAGCTTACTTTCTGTTTTCTTATGGGAAGTACAAATTATATGCCTAGCTACCATTTGAGTGACATTTTGCAGACCATATAAAGCTAGATAAAAAACTTATAAAGTGCACTTTTGGAGGTTTAATTCAGGCTTGATCCATTTCAAGAAATTGGATTCTCTCACTATAAATCATAATTTATAGTTTTCCCCATTAAACATTAAGGTTTCCACAACAGCTGCCTCTTTTTAATTGCACTGCCTTTTCCAAATTAAAGCATTACAACTTGTTTGTTTTCCATTAATGTATTTTTAAATTGATCTTTATTTTACTTTATTATGTTTGTTAATATCAAATAAAAGCAGAAATACTGAAAAACTATCCAATATTTACATATTTATTATGCTAAGGGTGGTTCTGATAACAGTCATACAAATTTTCACCTTAAGGTACTGATTTAAGTCTTTGTGCAGCTTTTAGAATTGAATAGCCACAGGTAGTGATATAAAAACCATAATGTATGGAATCAATTTCTGTGATAATTCCAATAAAACTAGTGATGTTAGACTGGATGCAATTTTAACTGTTCAGAAATATAGAATTAAGTCTTTCCAAAATTACTTGTAATCTGAAGTAAAACTCTTTTAAGCCAATTTGGCAGTTCAGAAAAGTAAAAGGTTTTTTACACTCCTACTACTTTATTCTTACTCTTCATACCAGTACTGATGTCTGACTCGATCCCAAGTGTGTTTATGTCACTAGTCTGAGGAATACCTTTATAACATCAGTTACATTGTTAGGGTTTAAAGCTTAAAAAAGTCAGATTCACACCATAAAAACAGTATAAATTTCATCCAGAGTTTCTTAACTTCAGAGATTTATTATTAAAAAGACATAAAACACTGCCATTTGCTACATCTCCTATATAATAATATTTCCTACTCCAGAGCTTCAACAGATTTATATTACTTCTGTGGCACAAGAGAAACTCATTTAAATTTTAATTTATGTCTAAAATAATCTATAAGCTTTCGTTAATTACAAGACTCAAATTTACATGTGTCTCTTCTATCTTCCTGGTGTTTCTCTATAGCAGTCCAAACTAGCTATATCATTTTGATCAGATATACTGGCCATACAAAATGATCACCTGCTTCTTACACTTTTTTGGAGGATTTTTTTATTGACCAAACTTCAAGTGAAGCAATAGTATGTTAGAATAAGGCTTGTATAAATTATTTATTTGTGTGTTATCATGTTAATTTGGCATCTTGTGGTCCAGCTGGAATTACTGTACTTAAATACAGAGCATGAGAATATCCTAGGGATCATATAAGACAATGGTCTGATGTGCTTTTTTCGGCTGCAGCAGAGCTGGGTTAAACCAACACTCTTCTCCACTTCTCATCACCCTTTTCGTCCCATTAACAATCCCTCAGATCTACAGGCTTAACCTGGGTATCATCACTCTGCACTAGCATAAGCTAAGAGTAGGAGTGTTTTCTAACTCAGACAATTTTTCAGAAGCAAGTCAGTAATGACTGTGGGCTTTTAGGTTGGCAACTAGAACTGGTGATAACTCTCAGAGGTGACGACATTCTGAGAAGGCAATGAACTAACTTTTTCAACCCATTGCGCTGCATCAGGAACACAGCATCTGGCTGCAAACTCAAAAACTTGGAGTGAGTTTGAGTTTAGAGAATACCTGCTTGAGAACAACTGCTAACTTCATCTAGAAACTGTTAAGGGTTAGATATGTTCATTATAGATAACACATAACTGTAGTAGATAATGTAGTTACTTATCTTTAATTTTATTTCTTGGGGATTAATTAATAAGTGAATTTAGCATTTTTGGTTTTAAGCTGCTCAAGGGTCAGTCTTGAGAGTGGTATATATATTTTCTGAATACTCAGACTTTAAACATGAGATTAGTAATTTCCAAAACATTAATATTAATAAATTATTTTATGACATGAATGTCACCAATAAAGAGTTTGACTTAAACTAAATAGTCATTTATGACCAGAGGGAAAGGCTTTACGTTCTCTTTTTTGTGGTATTTGACCTTGTATGATTAACATCTCTGACACTAAATGTCACAGATGCTCTAAGCAGTATATTATTTTTGCGTTTCAGTCTGGACAGACGGCTTGAAAATGAAACAGCTGGATGTGTTCCGACAGCCTGGAGGCATTGCTTCTTGGACAGCAAAAATTCTTATAATAGACAGGTTCAGATTTTAGGGACAGTCCTACAAAATCCTGATACAATAAATGAGCTTGGATTCACCTATAGACTCAGATAATGTCAAAGAAGATAAAGCCATGGGAATCATTTTGTGCTGGAATGAGTTTTCACCTTCCTCTCAGTGTAAGGACTACTTGTTGTAAACATTTTATTAAATCAGATAAGGTTTCAAGATAACCAAAAGTAATTTGAGACCAATGTGACTTTTTTTTTTATATATTCTGAACTTAGAGATTATATGAAAGATTGAAATGTTTGAAAAATTATGTGGATGCACTCTCCTTGCTCCAAAAGGTCTGATCTTTATATGTTAATGGATTATTTTAAAATATATTTTTCTCTGAGGTCATTTGCCAATAGGAAAATACAGAGCTGTGCACATTTGACCTTAATATGACATTTTTTCAGGTCCAGGTATCAAGAATTTGATGGTAACAAAAATGTTGTTTGAGAAATTTGTGAATTACACACAATAGGACTGAAAGGGATTTGAACTTTTCTGGGAAAACAGGTTAACAAGAACTTACAGATCCAGTTAGAAAGAAAAACTATAGAAAGATAAAGTCTCTTTTTTTTAATGTAATGGGGTGGCCACAGCGTTGGAAAAAAATCATGGCTTCTAAAATACCTTCAGGAAAATTTAATGAGGAAAACAGCAGCACTAATGCCTTGTTAAGTTTCTAACTGCATGATGTAATGAGCACTTGGTAAAGTGCTAAATTTTAAATTGAACGCATTGATAAAGATCACTACAGTAAAATAGTTGTTATCCTGTGTAAGAGGGAAAAATGGGAATTTCAGAATACCAGAAGTTGTAAAAATCATGGTGAAGAAAAGGAATCAATGCAGAACTTAATTTGAATCATAAACATATAATTGTTGTGAACATCTAGATTACATATTGATGCAATGACAAAATTACTCAATACCGTGGCTTTTAATGAGAAAATATATGAAATATACAAAACTCCAGCTGCTCACCCAGAAAAAAAGTACTCTGAGATTCATTCTTTACTTTCATTATTACATGGGCATCTTAAATTGTAAGTCTTCTGTGCTAGAAAGAGATCATATTAAAATAATTTTCTTCCAGACCAGCCCTTAAATATCAATCTCACATAGAGATCAGCAGGATGAATGATATGCAATTGGCCATTTGGGGCTATTCAAAATGCAATTGTGGAAATGCAAAAATCACATGCATCTTCTGAAGTACATCTTGTGTGGGCCATTTGTGAAGTTAGGCATAGTTACCCAAACTGTTTCAGCACTTTTCTTCATGATACTTTTAATTTGTACCGGCATAAGTTTTGCATGACTAGATAAAAAGAACTGTACAGTCAGATCTGTGTATGAACAGATGGAAGAGTAATCGAGAAAGGCAGCACTTGGCCTAGTTATAAAATCACAGATGATAAATCTGCAGTGGTGAGGATATCACAAGATGAGATACAGCCAATATTCAAAGCAATGGAATGAAACACTGTAAAATTTTTAGATTATAAATGAAAAAGCAATGTATGAGAACATGATGAGAGCATAAAACAAAGCTTTGGTGCTTTTTAAGAATAGCAGATGTACATTTGTTCTACCTTAAAAAAAAAAATCTTAAATAAAACTTCACAGTAGGATCATGCTGCCCAGAATAATGTGTCTGATACTGGCCAAACTCACAAAACCATAGTCAGAAAAGTTTGTCACACACATAGAGTCAGAGTATTCGTAACACATTTAAGGGTTGCTGCAAATAAAGCATCAGCAAAATACAGAACCTTAGTTCACTACTTTGAGTTAAAAAAGAAAGTGTAGATTATTTAGGCATTTCACTTACTGGAATTACACATCAGCTTGAATTCTATGAGTCTGCAATTCTATCAATAGCAGAAGAGAGAGTGTACTCTTATCCAAAATCTATAGGGCAGTCAGAAATAGGTCTTTCTTATCTCATTATAATTTAAAAAATTATAATTCTATTGTCTTGTTATGCACACATAGCAGGTATCTACCTTTGTAATGAAAAGGGAAAAGGACTTCAGTGAAAGATTCAAATTAACAATTTATTTGGACTTCGCTCACAAGTCCAATATGGTGTTATTGCAGGGTCTTTGGGTACAATGGTAAATTCACTATTTCAATTTAAAAACAATTTGTGAAATACAGTATTACAACCCACGAGTGATCCTGAAAAGTAGCAACACAAACCACAAGCGCGCTAGATATTAATATCTAAAAGAGTGCACCAATCACAATCTTAATAGCATGCCATATGCCACATGCATGTTTCTTAATCACTTACCCTCTCTCTCAGTTAAGGGCACTCAGTTCCGGGGAAGTGGCCCTGTAAAACGTCCTGGGCGGTGGGGGGTGGGGGGGTGGCAAACCTACAGGCCAGCTGTATCATTGGAAGATTACCCATTTTTCTCCCCAAACATTATGGTTTATATTTCCTGATTTGATGGGGATTATTACCCATGAGTATTACCCATGAGTGGATTACAATATCTGGAATATTTACCTCCGGTGGTGTGATGGCTCCTAAGTTTCTGTTGCTAATTTCATGACGTCTAGCACTCAAAGTCACAGGAATAGTGGTTGGATGGAAGTCAGGGCATCTTATTTTGATAAGGCTCCATTCGGTTTCTGTTCTTACTGTGATGCAATCTTGGGATCACCTGGGGCTGAGTCATTTTTGCAACTCCCCCCAAGATATCTCTGCATAGACAAGGCAAGGCAGAGACAAAGCTCAGTCAGATGACAACTGCATCTCACTTACTGTGCTCTGAAACCAATTTGGCTGGGTGCTCCCATATAACCCTGAAATCCTCTCTCATGTACTTGAAGATGATTCTCTTATGTCTTTTAAAGACTAATTCAAACCAATGTAAAATCCCTGTCAATATGAGACTTCTGTATTATTACTTCCCCCATAATATATCTATATTTCCTCTCAGGAGGCAAGATGAAAATTAATAGTTGTTATTCATATATTGAAGTAAAATCTAGAACAAGCTGCACCAGTGAGAAAAGGTTTGAAAATTAAATAAAATAAAATAAATTAAAATAAATTACCTCTTTGGTTTTGTTTTCTTCCTGTTACCTAAAGAGAGTGGCATTTGAATAAAGAGAGACAAATACAATCATCGTCTACAGGTATCTTTCCTGGAAGGTACTCTAAGTACTAAGAATGAAGCAATAATAAGAATACATTTAAGTGTAGCAGTAGAGCATCTAATTCCTTATGCTTGAGAAGTGTTTCCCAGTATATTTTCTTTGATTATGGCCCTTGATATGCAAGGTAAATTATAATGTTTTAGGGACACTTGTACTACTGTATTTTTCTCCCATAATGTTTTCACATATATTGTATAATAATATTAATAAATGGTAAGCAACAACAAAACAATAATACCTTTGTCAGGTATTGGAATGGGCTGCCCAGGGAGGTGGTTGAGGCACCATCCCTGGAGGTATTCAAGAGAGAAGTCAGCATGGTGCTCAGGGATATGGATTAGTGTTGGGTGGTGTGTTGTGTGTGGTGGGTTGGGGTTTTTTTGTTTGTTTGTTTTTTTGTTTTTTTTTTCCATTGGTTGGACTAGATGATCTTAAGAGGTCCCTTCCAACCTAGGTGATTCTGTGGTTCTGTGATTCTGTAATATATTGCAGAATCCACATTTCATCTGAAGCTTTAAATCTTTTAGATGTATGAGAAAAGCTTATCTGAGCTTTTAAATCTTTTTTAGATGTATGAGAAAAGGAAATTTGTAAGTTAAATGTTTCCTGAATTTAACACTTAGTAAACACTTAGGCTGGCAATAAATTATCATGTGAGATTAGGCCTGAAAAAAAATCATGCAAAGTAGTTGAGACTTTTCTTTCCAATAAAAATTCCAATGAATACAGTTTCTAACTGTGCTTTCTTTAAATGAAACTCTGTACATAATTTGAGTACTGTTCATAAGGCTGAAGAAAGACAAATACTTCAGTATACTTATGCCATAAACTCCTGTGTATATATGGTTGCATATGAACTTATATCTTGCAGAGGATTTATAGCCCAGCCATGGACCAGAGACAATTTTGTGATAAAAGCAATCATTAAATATCACAAATGGTGGATCTCAAGTACTAAAATACTAATGAATGCTAAAAACAACTGCAGACTGGCATTGTATAAGAGCAACAGTTTAGCAGAACAAATTTTCCATCTACTAGTTGTTGAATATGATTGTTTCAAGCACCAGACTGATTCATACAAATCAATCCATTCTTGAACAGAAGAAAAAAGAATTCACTGAATAAAATACTTTTTAATGAACCTACTTTTTAACCCGCTTATACTCAAGATAATTTTCTTTGATTTCATATTTGGAAATGTTATTTAATGAAGCTTTATCGTTACCACTTTGTGCTCATTAAATACCATAATCCTCTTATTTGTGCAGATCCCTAGCGTTCCCCACTTTTAATAAAAGCAGGGTTCTAATGAAGCTCATGAGGTGTCACCAGGTAATTACTACTTACACTCTGAAATGAAGCTCAGTTCCAAGCCATTTGCATTCATGTGCTAAAACTAAATGATTAATGTGGATTTTTACACATTTTTAGGTTTAATTTTTCAGTCTAATGAAACCATAAATTTCAAGCTTTCATATTTCAAAAATATTCCTATCTCTTATTTAATTCAATATCTAATTGAGAACAGGCTTTTGCTACAGATGGAGAGCCCTTTTCAGATTTGAATAAATTTGGTGTTTTGCTGAGCTAGTAGATTAAGTACTGCAGATTGCCTGATGTTCACTATGCTAAATCTTAGCTTTCAAATTAATGGAACAAAATTTTGGAAATCCACAAGGTCAAAAATGTTTTCTGAAAAGGTGACAGCAATATTTCCTGCCATGCTATGCACACGGAGTCACATCCACAAAGTGGTGACAGCTGGAAACAGTCAGAAGCAGAATTCTCCTACACCAAAGTGAACAAAGTCCAAGTTCAGTTGAATATGCACAGCATACAATGTACATCTCATTTTAGGGACGTCAAGATATTACGTTTAGTTGGTAGTACAAACACCCTATGCAAAATGATTACAAAACTATTATCCTTAAAGTTTGGAGAAGTATACCAAGTTGTGAACACCAGGCTGACACAGTAGCTTCAGTAAGCAACTTCTGTGAGGGAATAAAAGAATGATAGACCAAAAATCAAAATGAATTTAAAAAATAAATTGGTCACATGTATAAGAATTAGGAAAAAAAAAAAGTCTCCGTTATAGCTGCCTCAAATCTTGCACAAGTAATTCTGCCACTGATGATATATCAAAGAATCATAGAAGAGTTAGGGTTTGGAAGGGACCTTTAAAGGCCATCTAGCCCAACACCCCTACAATGAGCAGGGACATCTTCAACCGGATCAACTTGCTCAGAGCCCTGTCTAACCTGACCTTGAAAGTTTCCAGTTTCTGGGGATGGGGCACCTCTCTGGGCAACCTGTTCCAGTATTTCACCATCCTCATTGGAAAGAATTTCCTCCTTATATCTAGTCTAAATCTTCCCTCATTTAATTTAAAGCCATTACCTCTTGCCCTTTCGCAACAAGCCTTGCTAACAAGTTTGTTCCCATCTTTCTTAAAAAACGCCCTTTAAGTTCTGAAAGGCTACAATAAGATCTCCCCAAAATCTCTTCCTCAAGCTGAACAACACCAAGTCTCTCAGCCTGTCCTCACAGGACTGCTGTTCCAGCCCTTTGATCATCTTTGTGGCCTTCTGGATCCACTCCAACAAGTCCATGACTTTCCTGCCCTGAGGGCTCTGCAGCTGGATGCAGTACTCCAGGTACAGTCTCACCAGAGGGAAGTAGAGGGGCAGAATCGCTTCCCTTGACCTGCTGGTCATGCTTGTTTTGATGCAGGCTAGGATACAGTTGGTCATCTGGGCTGCGAGTGCACATTGTCAGCTCACATCCAGCTTTTTATCTTCTAGTATCCTCAATTCTTTCTTGGCAAGGCTGCTTTCAACCCCTTCGTCCCTCAGCCTGTACTGATAGTAGGGATTGCCTACTACTGCAATCCAGGTGCAGGACTCTGCACTTGGCCTTGTTGAACTTCCTGAAGTTCACAAGGGCCCACCTCTCAAACCCTGTCTGGTCCTTCTGGATGTCATCCTGTCCCTCAGATGTGCTGACCACACCATCTCAGTTTTGCTGAGGGTGTATTCAGTCCCACTGTCTAGGTAATTGATGGAGGTATTAAACAGCACTGGTGAATGGGAAATGAACCAAGATGGGAAAAAAACCCAAACACCAACAATCCAACACTCTTTCCACATCAGCACTGTTGAAGAATGCTATTTTCTTTGCCTTAAATAAGCATTCGTTTAGTCTTTTGTTCCTCTGATCTGGGAAGGGTAAGGTTATGTCATTACCTTGGTTATCTCAGCTTTTGCCACCAATTTCTACTGAGCAATCAGGGCATTCTTCCTTGAGCATGATGGGAGGCATCGGTGTTACCTGACTCATACTGCCACTAATAAAGTAATACCTAACATTATAATATACCTGCTAGCAGACACAGTGTATCGCTAAGGGCTACTTTATCTATCCTTATACAGAGACTAACAAATCTTACTGTAGAGTAACATGTCACTCTATGTGTTCCATGACTAATGCAATTACTTGATATTCAGAACTGTCATATTTTACCTTTGACAGAACAGTTACCATTAGGAAGGTGTTAAAGAGTTAATCACTACATTCAGTTACAAAGTCTATTAAGAAAAAGTGCAAAATGTTCACAGTAATAATAGTAGTTAACAAAACTGCCATGAATGATTGCAGCTAAGTCATCAAACTTACAAATCCCCAGGTTCAAATCTTCCAGTCATGGGGGTATAAAATTCAGGGCATCATACCTCATTTTTGCTCCATAACATCTGTGACAAGATATAATGCATCACTGACAATCTAGTGATTCATGAAATGAAAACTCCTTCCTGTTTATATCAATGCAGACATTCCCCAGGGGTTCTTCACAAAACACCTGTCCAGTTGCACAGCATGTAAAGCATGAGATATTAGCTATCTTATAAAATTCTCTTATTTCTTCTTTTTTTTTTTCTTTTTTTCCCCAGAAGTGCTAGTCTTAGAGAAATTGCAGTATATATTTTGCTTTCTGCCAGTAGAATTTAAAGACACTCTCTGTGGGTGCAAGCAGCGGACTGATAAGCTCAGCGTTGGTGTTCTCTACAGGTCTTTGAAAGACATGTGCAGCAGCACACATAATTCAAATGATTGCTTTACATTTATTTCCCTGATCTCTTCAGACTCCCTCTAAAAAAAAAAAAAAACAAACACTTTTACCTTAGGCAGAACCCTGCTTCTGAAGCATTGATTGCTCACAGCTATGAAACCAAAAGCACACTAGTTGCTCATAACTCAGAGAACGCGAAGACCTACTTGGCTTCCTATAGACAGCATGGAAAGAAATTAGGCACCTGCTGAGGATAATCCTAATGCCCCAGCTGTGAGGAGAAAGCAGTCTGGAGCTAGTCAATAGAGAATTATAAACCCATGCACATTATCTACCTTCCTGTCCTGCCTTAAAGCGTGGTGCCTCTGCCTGCTTTGAATCCAGCCTCATGCCAATTCTTTAGAGTGATGGTTTGCAAGCACTGTTGTCTTCACTTTTTCCAAAAAGGGTAATTATTTTACTGCTCCATGCTGTGCAGTTGCTGAATTCCTTCTGACTAAGGAGATACCATAACACAGCCCTCTGGTATCATGCAGTCCTTCTAGTCACGCCTAATAGGTGGGACCACACAGGCAGCACTGCATCAGTCACAAATTGTGTGGCTGTTGCTAGTGCATCCCTTGTGCTTGGAGAGACCCTATTAGATAGGGTTTCTCAAGTGATTGCCATCCTCCTCTGGCCATTTTGGGGGTTATTGACATGCCTAACTTCTCAGAGCAGGGTGGTTTGGGGCATACACATAGGGCAAAGAGAGTTTTTTTCAAATTCCAGGTCACAAATACAGCAATTAATGAGCCATTTCAATTTTAGGAGGTTACCATCTGCATAAACCCTTTTAGATACTTTGCCAGGTTCTGTGCTATCTCAAGGGGATGAAGAATTTTGCTCTAGCTCCCTCTTTCTCATCATTCTCATGATGACAAAACTGAGAATATCTTTCCAAAGCCTTTTTGCCTCACAAACCAGACAAAAACAATGACATATAGTCTTGCCTGATCGATGTTGCTACGATGAAGCAATTTTGGTCATGCATAAGATTTTAGGGCACAAAACATCAGCACTTTAGTAACTATTTGCACTCAGAAGTTGCCTTTGGTGTTTAGATGCTGCTTTCACCTTAACCATAATCCAATATCCTCCTGTAAGTTACCTGTAAGTTTTTATGTTTACATTCCAACTGTATCTCTCAAAAGAAAACTCAAATCCATAGTCCCGAGAGCAACCATAAATGTAACATGGCTGTGGAACTCTCACATCTCTCGCTTGCTCTTACTGGTACAGTGGAACAATTTAGTGCTATACACACTGTGAAAATTTTGCTTTACATATTCTGTATAGCTGAACGACTTGCATAGTACCTAACACAATAGAAATGCCCACTTTTCACTTCTAATGAGTGTTCACTCAACAATGCATGAATAACAGACTGAAATTAGAATACAATTTTGGTTCTGAAACTTGAGTTGTGGAATGATCACAAATACATATTGTGCACCACTGTTTTGATCCAGTTCAAGAGCTCTTACATTTCTTCACAGCACTGAAATTGTCAAGAATTCATTCTTCAATGTAACGCGACTACTCTACATGATTGTGGCAGTACTTGGCCCAGGACAAATTTCTGGTGAAAACATGCTTTCACTGAAAACTAAAATTTATGCTTCTTTAACAAAGAAAGTGGTATCACCATGTTTTTACAATAACAGTCTGCATCAGGGCTACCTAAACTCCATAGATATTAAATGAAGATATTAGGAATTTACTCTAAGATAAATAACTTTCTCTACCACATTTGTAATAACACACAGCATAGAAGGTGATGGATAAAGTAGCATGAATTGCACTCTTTAGCCCCCCCACAGAAACACAGTCGAAACACTTCCTTTCATCTTTTTCATTCCTCAAAGTGCAAAAGCACTGTGCTCCCAAAGCCTCATTTGTACAGCAGCTTCGTGGTAAGAAATATCCCCTAAAAACCAAAGCTGTAAATGGGTTAGGGTTTGGGTCAGTAATTATATCTAGATTCAAAATTATGGGGCAACTTTCACACTCTAAGAAAAGGAAGCTAATTTTCATTTTTGATTCTTTTAAGAGTCTCAGAAAAATTTTTACAAGGAACTGCATTGAAGTACTTTGTCATAACTGAAAACTTGTTCTTGTAAAGACCTTAAGAACAGGTAAAATGTGGATGGAACTGAAAGGAGTAACACTTAAAGCAGATACTACAGTTTTCAGGGTTTCTTAATTAAAAAAAAACCCAAAAACTTAATTTCCAAATTTATTAAATAATTTTCAATTACATCAAATCTATTGAAATTTAGTATATTATACTTAGCCAAAAATTCATCTGGACTTTTTTTTTTGGAGAAAAATAATTGTAGTAATTAACATATTTTCCAGAATTCTGTACACAGGAATCTGCTAGGCTTGGTCTGTGAGCTTGTTGCAATTCTTATGTCAGCCATGTTGTAAGGAAAGAATAAGAGGTTTCTTGATAGTTTTAGTGAGAAAGGTGCTATTCGATTTTCTCTTGTGATTTTGGAAAGCTCTAAGAAAATAAATTGACTCAATCTGTAGATAGTGACTATCATATGAACATTATTTTTCACTTGAATTGTTACTTTTTTATGTGTTACGGAAATCTTCACTTATATTATCTCTAAGATAAGGTTACATGTTAAAAAAATTCAACAAGCATGAGATTAAACTAAAAAGAGCTCTGATGAAGGACTGTCATTAAGAGTTGATTTAAGAAGTTTCTATCACACATGCAATGCAATGTTTCTAAACCTCATGGTGTTTTTTGATAATGCTGTTTCTGTAGCGCTCTCAAAACAAGACACTTTATAGAAACTAATTCATCCCTCTTGGTCACAGCAGTACCTCTTTGTCACTTTGAATAAGTGTTTTTCTGATCCTATTCCTGCAAATTACAGTGTTCCCATAAGCTTTTCAAAGGATTCCTTGCTGTTACGGTGTAAGTTATTTTTCCAAACAGAAATTAAGAGAGATTATTTATTTATTTTAAAGTTGCCCTTCAACAAAACCATATCTTGACTCTTCAGAGAGCTTATCAAAGTCAATGGCCTAGAACATTTTTTAAATGTGTATAATTACACTAAAAGTTTGTATTTTAAATTATATTTCAATGGCAAGGATTCTGAATCCTACACTTCTTGATTACACTAGATTTTCTAAATCTAGCTCAAGGAATTTGCAAAGTTTGTCTTCCTCTTGCTTCTACCTCCTGCTTCAGAATAACCCACAGTCATGCCTGTAAGTCTTCTAATTATTCACCTTTGACACAGCTTTGCACTCTCTTTTCCGGAAACACAATATGCTACAGCTCAAATGCAGTTATTTGGGTTTTTTCAATTGATGGGAGCATTTGTAGAGAGCTCAGACATGGTGCAATGTGAAACAAGCAAAATATTGATGGGGGGGGGGGGGGGGGAGCGGGGTCGCAGTTTTTTGTAAAGCAACTGAGAAACAATTCAGCAACTTGGCACCTGGAGCAAGCAGCTACAAGCACCTGCCTCATACCCTGCTCCTGCCTGCCTGAAAGTGCTCTACAAGTGCTTCATAGAATATGGTAAAACACGTTTATAAATATAGCCAGCAAAGCACCATAACAGGAGGCTTGACTCAAAACACTTGGAGTCAGTGAAAAGACCCCCAGCAATTACAACAGATTTTGTTTCATGCCACCAAAGAGCTGTCTGTACCAAGAAATATGTTTATCTAGCATCTGGCACAATCCCATTTGCAGCAACTACAGCTCAAATAACTACTTAAATATTTAAATGGAAATTTATGCTTCAAAGGTTTATGCTACAGTATAATTTAACAAGGGGTAATATATATTTCTGTCTTTGTAAAAGCCTTCAGATCAAATATTGCTTTTGAACGGACAATGTCCAATACAAAATGGCAGATAATCATTTCTGTGTCTCATCCCATTAATTTGATATCAATAACTGTGTAAAGAAAGAGGCAGAGATGAGTGAAAACTCTGCCATGCAGTAGGGAAGATAGAATCATAGCACTTGACATCTGTATGTTTAAGTTCTTTTATTGCTGATTTCCTCTTATTGTTAGATTAAATACTCAAGAAACTGTGGTGATAAGCACTGCAATACAAAAGCACCACCTTCCTTATTATCAAAGGAGGCACAGGGGGCACAGGAGGTATGAATAACCTCTTGCCACTCTTGTTCTCTGTTTTTTATTTTCTAGCAGTAGCAATTTTTGTTTAGTTTTAGCTTTATGTAGCTAGTAGGGTAAAATACAAGTAGCAAAACCACATTTTACTGGATGCTTTTATTTCTGTTCCTTTTTCCATGTGTGTGTGTGTGCCAGGGAAGCTGCCTGCAAATGAGAGCACAAACAACACACCACTTTCTTTCATGGTTGTTTATATTTTTCTTTTCAGTTGAAACCATGTTCCTGTTTTCTGCTTTCTATCTCTATTTGTTTAAAAAGAAATTACTGTCCCTTTTGAAACTGTAAAATGCCAACATTTCAAACTTCATTGGATTTTGAAGTGCACTCTACTTGCTTAATAGAAAAATGTGGATTTAAAATATCTGTGTATCTGTCTATTTCATTTAGTTGTGTAGCCAAGTGACTCTTGTGCCTCTGCAGAAAGTGTGATGCACAATGTCAGACTTATGGTTCTCAAAAAGTCAAATAGTATTTGAACGTATTGATTTTAATCTACTGCATACATAGAAATAATGATAAAATAAAAATATTTCCTAAAATATTATAATTCAAGAATTTTAAAATACTATAGGCAAAAAAAAAAAACAGAGTGAACTTTTAAATCTTTAAAATATAATTCAACCTATATAAACTGCATGGAGGGGCTGTAATTTTCTAAAGGGCTCTCTCAGGTATGCAGCATCAGTACCAGACATTTGGACTAGGACATTCAGAGAAAAAAAGATAACTTTCAAAAGGCAATTGAGCACTTGGGCATCATTCTGATCTTGAAATATGCTGTCAGTCCTCAATATGCTAAGGTGGAAAAATCAATGACCTTTTCAGAATCTCTTCCTGCAGTGTGTGCTGTTTTCACTGTTCTGCTTACAATATCAGGTGGAAAATCTTCTGACAGAACGACTTTCCTCTGGAGATAGATTCAAGAAAGCTGGAACCAGCTGATTTCCAATTTTTGAGGCAATTCTGGCTGACTTCTTGCCAGCTGACAACTTTCTCATATTAAAAAATCACTCCCCAAAAAGGGGAGCCCCTTAATTCCCCAGGTTCCCAACAACTTCCTTGGTTGCATGTTTCCCCTGACCCCCTTAGCAGGAGTGGCAGAAGGATGCTGCAGAACTGGCCTGCACAGTCTCAGAGCTCCCAGGTGCAGCATTTGGTTAGTTAACCCTCCCAAAATGGACCCTGACCTCCAGCAATATTTAATTGAACCTGGTAGCTAGTAGCAGCCTGCACAGAGGTAAACAGTGAAGCAACTTCATAGTTGCAGATATTGAAAGTCTGGTAACCTTGGTGGCATCCATTTTTTTCATGCACTAACTGCTGATATCTGGCATGCTGCTGCTCCTCTGCTTACAAACTACCTGACTACAAAATGTGATGACAGCATCTGATAAAGATAGAGAGGAAATATTTGGACAATTAGCCCTGAAAACCAAACCTCATATAGATATCTTATGAATAGTCCTTACTAAAAGCAAACCAGAAATTGCAAACCTGGTTATATGTATGCTTAGTGAATCACTTTTATGAGATTAGAGCTATAAAGTGTTATAACAGGTGAAAATGTTTCAGCCAGCAAGAAATTCACTTCAGCTGGAAAAAAATTTGTTAAACAAGACAAGGAAATTTTAAGCACAGGGACGTCCTTGGAGAAGGTATTGACTGTGTCTGCAAGAGGACACAGGCAACATGAAAAGCCTAGACGATCGCAGCCACAGCTGTGTCTGCACTGTGGCTAGATGAAAAGTTTTAAATAAAAGCAGAACAGGAAGTATGACAGCCTTGAACAAAAGAAAAAGTCTATCAGAAGCCTGCTGTGCCTATTTCTGAGAGCCAGAATTCAGGAGACAAGTTGCTATTAGGTAGCTACATCAGCTGCAAGTGTTATATTAAAGGTCAGTATAACCAGACATTAGGCATCCAGGGTAAAGTTCTTCTGACAATTATTAATTAACTGGATTTTGAGTGCCCTTTAGTGGTTATTTCCAAAAAAATCAACTTATTAGTGTCTTAGCAAGAAATATCCAAAACAAGCCCTAGGTGCCAGCTTGTTTTAGATGCCCAGCTGCTGGGCTAATTGGTTCTTGGTGCTCTCAGTCAGCCTAGTAGCCCTGCAGTTTAGGGCACAAGCTATTGACATCCACTGGAGGTATTTCCAGCAAGATGAAAAATTTCACATCAGTTCTTAAAGTACACAGAAACCTCATGGAAGATACTGTGTGAGCTCATCTTTTGTTCAGACTTGTAATTTTAAAAATTAAAACTACCAAAAATCCCAAACTAAAACACAGGCTGCTTAAGAATTAAGATTTGCGTTTTCCAGTTAGCTATATTGTCTATCACTTCAGAAAGTTAGACCAAAACTCAAAGCAATATTTAGTTCACTCCACATGCAAGTGACAAGTCCTTTAAATATGAAGGTTATATGGAAATCCAGAGTATATGAATTCACAGAACACATTTCACAATTTTATCGTGTTTCAGTGCTCACTTGTTGCAAAACAAGATTGTGATAAGGGACATCATCTACAGCTTCTGACCCCAAACGGATAAATCTTGAATAAAAATCGTATCATCATTCATTATTTGTCAATGTATCTCAAGACTCCATGGCCAATTACTCCTGAGGAGGCTAATCCAAAGCCACAGAGAGAACATATGATATCAATTTCTGTCTGATTTTCCACAAAGTTTTTCATAGGGTATAGTGAACAGATACCAACAGTGCTTTCAGACGCAGGAAACAGAGCAGAGTGGGACATAATAAAATCAGAGCTGGGGAGCCATTCCACAGTCCGCAGAAGCATAACGGTCTAGCAAATATGACAAATTACTTGCCAAGTTTGCATTCAACAATTCTTATAACAATTCATGGTGTCAAGCATGTGTTTTTCCTCCATCTCTCCATATATACATATATGTAAATAGAACCCTGATAATCTCTGGCAGAAGGTGGGATCAGAGAACTGATATTACATTTATACTGGAGGCACACAAGTACCTAATTTGTTTACACTTCATCACAGATGCCACAGAAAGAAACAGGAGAATGGCACTCTGGTATTTAGGACAGTGATATGTAGCCACAATGTGTCCCTGTGCTACTTGCCTACACATCAACATGATTAATCCAGCACAGATAGCTGCCTGTCATTTCCATTTTCAGTAATAACAGACAACAGCAAGGATTCCTCTGCTCTGTGTATTCTCCTCAGCAGTGATTTGTTCAGTTGGCTGTATAAATATAACTGTATAACTATATATATATATATCCTGTACTAACAAAATAATGTAAAGCTTAAGTACTCTAGTTGCAGATTTCCTACAGTTCCATTAATAAAAAAATATCGGACATGCATATTTTATCTCTTTGCCCTGTCTCTGACCTGTAGCTCGGAAGCAAACTTGGGAGCAAACAACCTCTTCCACATCCCATGCTTGCTTTCTCTCCTGCCTCCTGGGTGACAGCATTAATAATGAAAATATAAGCTAGTCACCTCTTCTGACAATTGCCAGTACTTACCTCTGATTTCCTCCATGTTTCTAGTACAGTAGCCGATGATTTTGGAATCACAACTCTGGATCACTTTGCACTGCTTTTATATTCAGTAACTTGGCATGTTTGTCACCTCCAGTGTATTTTCAAAGGTGTTTGCAAGCGCTTCAAGCCTCTTGTTCTTAAATTAGAATTAAGAATGAAAATTTTTCTGTTCCAGGAAACATTTCTGCAAGTTCCAATGTTATTTTCCATTCTTCTCATGGACAAAGTTCATCACTGGGGAAGGACAGAAGAAAAGGCAATCACACTTTAAGGCTGCTTACAGCTCATAGATAAATTATCAAGCCACATTTTCAATAGACTAAGGAGGCTTAAGTATGGTCAAATGGGCAACTAGCTTTTCCAGAAGTTTAATGCAATCAAGCATTCGATTGCTCAAGCAATCGAACACCTTAATTCTGTACCTGCTATGAGCCTAATAAAATGGCATGGTGATATATACATAAGTATATATCACATATATACATTTTTTAAATAATCATTCCTCAGAATATTGTAAATCCATGCACAGCACTTTAAGAAATAGAAGTCAACCCTTGTACTGGCCCTAAATTTGGAAGTGGTTCCTGTATTCAGCTAAGGACTAAATTTGGCTTACAAATTTAATTATTGTTTTAGAATTTGCTATTGAGAATGGCTAGATAAAATAAGCCATTAGCAATTTAAAAGCTCCAGGTTTGTATGCTTTTATGTGTGAAGGCTTTAAACACTTTCAAGGCTTCCTTGCTTAAAAGTTTGAAACCTAGATTTAAAGACCTTGAATCTAAAAATACCTCAGGAGAAGTATTACAGCAACAATTATTAGTTGATCCTCAGCCCTATCAAGACCTATTTCTTTTTTCCAGTTAATTTCCCTCTTCCTCACCGGGTCTTGTACAAAGACAATACCAAGTTACTATAGGTAAGTGTTCACTCCGTCATATGAGTGCTGCTCACACAAGAGAGCCGGGACCAGGATTTGCTCCAGAGCTTCTAAGACTGAAGGAGAAAAGCCTCTTCCTATCTGTACTGCATTTTCTTTATTAAATATAGATTTCATCTGGGTACTACATAATGCCTGGTATTAGGCATTATTGTGCAGCAAACACCACAAGGAGTAATGTGGTTAAGAGGAACAATCAAGATGGGTGCAAGAAGCAAAGGAAGTGTCCTCATTTATACTTGTTTAAGTTTTGCTCACAGGACAAATCCAGGTTAATGTTCATGACTGAACTGCATAAATGATTTTGCTTTGCTTAGACAAATACCATAAAAATTCTGAGTATTGAGGATAAGCTTTTTCTGGGAACAACAAGTGGTGAATTTGGCTATCTTTTTTAATTTTTAAACGTAAATATACAACTAGAAGCTATTTTTATATAAACACAGAAGCTACAAAAAGGTTTTTAAAAGCTATAGGTTAGGAGGTGAAGAAACTTTTAATCTGAAACAAATTGTGTTTATTATTTCATTATACTACTAAATGGAAATCAGACCTTAACATTGGCTTATTTTCAACACTTTAAAGTCTACCAAGACAATACAAAAGAATAAACAACAATGAAGCAAGGGCCTCTGTTAATTTGACAACTTATCTAATATTGGCAGTATGGTTTCACTGTGGTGACTCCAAAGATGTTACAAAATACTAGGTTTGCCAGTTTTCAGTATCAAGGTAAGTAAAGTATCTTCATCTTTCTAAAAACTCCTGCAACCATTTAATCATAAGCTAAATGTGTTATTTTACTTTTTTTCCCCCCCTGTATAACAATCCTGAAAGCAAATTCTCCTTTGCTCACTAAAAGTGGTATAAATTTCCCAATTTGTTACATTTTTAATTACCCAACCTGAGCCAGTTCTTTACTCTTGGCTTTCTAACCACCCACAGTATACAGAATATAATTGTTTGAATTACATCAAACTGTAAAACAGTCACTAACTCCGTTTAGTGTGAGAGAACAGTAGAACATTAATGTGTGATCAAATTAAAGCTTCCGTGTAGAGGGAAAACTTTTATACAAAAGAACAAAAAGAGAATTACTTCTTACCAGAAGGTCTATTTCTAAGAACAGTGTAGGTCTTATCATCATAAAAATCCCAAAGAGAGACAATCCTCAAATCCTCTACTCTGTCAAAACCAGGCTTCAGCATTGCACTTATAACACCTCACGAGTCCAACTTGAAAAGATCCTTTGATATGGCTAGCTACTGTTCTAAACCAAATTATATGTACATTTTTGCATAACAGATATGATACTCTTGAATTTTTAAAATATGTGACTTTAGTCTCTCTTATATCTGTATCCAACTCTTAATCTAGTTTCTCATTTTGACATCCAACAGATTTAAGCTTCAGCTGGCTTTCACTTGTCTTCTGCTTCCTTAATATCAGCAGAAATAAAGTACTCATGGGAAATTTCTGTCTTAAGAAAGAGGTCCATTGTGACACAAAATTATCTTTGGAGTTGCAAGAATGAAGTACATTACGGTTTTATAGAAAGAGGAAAATAAAGCCCTCATCCTTCATCACCTTGTTACTTTAAAAAAGGACATCAGACATTATAAAGAACTAAATTGTCCTAAATGGTGAATTAATTTTTGATACTTATTAAAAGTATAGCGCCAAGCATGGCCTGTTCATCAATATAACCTAGTTTGCTTCGTAGCAGAGCTAAGACTGCATGCAGACAGATTGGTCAGCCTGATGTGACTTGCCTTTGAAACACCATTTCAATGGGATACGATTTTGACAACCACCTTTGTCCCCTACATTAATCTTCTCTACACAGTATTATGAAACAATGGACAAGTCTTCTTTTACAAGGATATAAAAATAGTATAAAGATAACAAGGGCCAAATATGCTGTGACTGATACATTACATTACATTGTAAACTGTATTGGTTTTATTTACAAGCAACTTGGATATGTTCTCAACTTCAATTTATGGCTGTTGTTTTAGAGAGTATTACTTGTCTTGGATCAGGTCCTTAAAAGCAGCAGAAGATGTCAGGCTTTCTTATTTCTCTTCCTAGCCAATTTTCTATGCCTGTGGAAACCTTCAACACATATACAATATTAAATGACATTCCAAGAGCTAAAACCAAAATTATTTATGTCTGCCCTTACCTAATTAATCACCAACTTTTCTCTCAAGTAATCGTATCAGTCCAAAACACCATGTGGATTAAACAAGGCCAGAATGTTGCAATAACATTTCTATTTGAAACTCGTGCCTACATATCCAATTTGGAAACAGAAATGTGAATCTAGACTGGACGTTTAATACCAAAACTAATTTTTTTTTTTCTTTTTAACTTTATAGCCAGGTAAAGACTGAAACAATGGAAGCAAATAATTTTTGGTGGAAACTGGAAACAACTCATAAAAATAAGAGACCACCCTGGCAGTCTTGCAACCATGCTACATGTCTTTTTATAAAATTTCTGGAAGCAGCAGTTTAAAATAAAAATCATGAGAGGAAAAAAAATAAAGTAATTTTTTTCATGTATGCAGAAATTTTAGTGAGAACAGGATCACAGTTGCTTCCAAGACAGTTGGAAAGTACATGTCTAGACAGAAACAGAAAAACACCTCTTCTTATGCAAGCAGACATGTAAAGACCATAAACATAATTTTTTTTCAAACTTTGACACTATACTAAGGCATTCATTTATTCTCCCTGGTTTCTTTTTCTGTAACTCCGAAGAAGCCAGTTCCAAAGAGGTTGGTGGTCCAAACGTAGCGAGAATTGTTAGAATATACATTCTCTTGGCAAACCTTATTTTCTACTGCTCTAAAACTCTTCCTTTTTTTTTTTTTTTTTTTTACCAACACAACTTAATCCAGCAATGTTTACTAGCAGTAAAAGCTATCGCTTAATTTTTATTAACATTCTTTTCCCATCTTCTAGATGCTATACCATGTGAACACGTGGCTCAAATAATTTGCATCATTTGTATTCAGCATAAAAAGGCTTATGCTTCTTCAACAATTTCCTATGCTCAGCTTAGCACACACATGCCCTAGAAGTCACAGATGTCAGGCTTTTAACAGCCTTGTCTGTGAAGACTGGCAGTACTTACACAGTGGAACTGATGCTACCAGGTTCTTAAAATAGCACAGCCTCCAACAACTGGAGCAGAAGTTCCAGCCCCACACAAGTCAGTCATCACATCAGTCAAGCAGCCACAGGCAAGCAGGTGAAAATATGCTTTTCCACTTCCATCTTATGACATCAAGTTTTGGAGAACAGGTCATGTTGAAGAGTATACAGTGCTTTTACCTTCAGCTTTTTTGATGTTTTCCATGCTCTTAAAAAAGGTATTTGCTCATCCCAGGCTGGGTATAATAGTCATTAATGTGGAAGGATGGGAAGGGCTGATGATAACAATTCATTTCTACACAGCTTCTCACCTTACCTGTAGAAAGGCTTAAGGCTGTGGTGAACCAGAAGTTCCTCATCTGATTGGAGTTCTTCCAACATTCGCAGTGACAATCTTAAGAAAGATTCATCTTTTAGATGAGGACATGTTAAAACTTGACAAATACTGTGTTGTCCATAATACACCATGAGATTTCTAGAGTGACAATGAATGACAGTAATTGACAGAATGACAGTAAAGAAAGAATGGCAGTAAATAAAAACATGCAACCTTGAGAAGCAAAAAGAACCCACCCAGCTGTTTTATATGATCTTATATATAAAAATCCTTACCTACTAAGGAGACTTCTTTTCAAAGGAGAAAAAATCAGATCGGTTTCATCTCAATAAATTAGTGGGTTTGTGTATGTAATACTTGACTCAAATTTCTGAATTTACAACTATAAACATCATAATCAGTTTGGTGCATGGATGGAATGATTATGATTAACTAAACGCACACAAGCTCAAACCAGGACATCATCTCTAAGAAATGTGGCACATTTCTGAAACAAGTCATTTCTTCTGAGAGAAGAGAGAAAAGAGAAGAATGTGAATATAATGAGAAAAAAATCAATAGCAGAATTATTTCAAGTAACTGAGTAAGTAGGCTTTATTTTTTAAAAAAAGGTAATTTTTTTAAGTGTAATTCACTTTGAAGGTTTTAACTGAACTGCAAAAGGTCAATATTTTTATTATGGTTACTTACAGTATGTTGCTAGGAAGTCAATAATCTTTAGTACTGACAACTACTGTAGCAGAGCAAAAAGCTCTTTCTTCATCTGTAGTTCTGACTATGATCTGTACTATTTCTTTTAAAAAGGTTTAACTATTAGAAAGAAGAAAATACCACATAAAGACATCTCAGAAATCTGGTATCATTACAGAATGTTTTACAGTATTTAAGATATTGTCAGCACTTAACACTATAAACCCTTGCTTTTAAAGGTTTATGACTGAGCCATAAAAATCAGTCCATTGTATAACTTCACTTATTAACTCTCATTTTAGGACTCTGTTTCCCACCTAAGCTTCTTAACATTAGTTACAGAAATACATTTTTAGAAATACTCTTTTACAAGTTGTTTTTTTTCTGCCAGTTCCTCTCCATTCACAATTTCACAACATGACATTTTAAAGTATAATGTAACAAAAACTTTAAATAGAAATGTGAGATGATCTCCCAGATTTCAAAGGGGTAGAACATTAATAAATCCATAATTCAACATATTTAATGGAAAAAAAAAAATAAATGAGCTTCTCTTTTAACTCACCACATTTGTTATTGAGAAATAGGTCCCTTAACTGTTGCTTCTCTCTGCTGTTGTTGCAAGCCTCAGTAGCACAATCATCTGACTCTGTATCAGTCTATCAGCACACACAGAAAGCTGTGAAACAGAATCACATTTTCATGAAATGCTTGCAGAAATCCCACATCTTGGTGTCTGCCCTGTCTCTTTGTATCTGTGATGCAGACCATAACATTAACCTCATATATTCTTAGTCTTTGGTGTTACATTAGCACCAGCATTTACAGTAAGAGTGATCCCCTCTATATTGTGAAGAAATTTAATTAGATTTCATATGGTATGACAAAATCTTAGCATTTCAACTCCTCATCTGCAAGCTACAAGAATAGCTGGTAGCCATGGCTGCAATAATCTCCCACATGTAGATTCCTGCACATGTAGGGTCCATCCTACACTATTGCCAATAATTCAGATTCACATTATCCAGAACCCTCCAGCCACTATCTTTGGCTACAATCATCACTGCAAGGCAGACATCAACCTGATTGCTGCTGGCTCAGCTGGGAGCACTCCTACAGATCAGTGATAGTAAAACAACTGGGTACCAGCTGCCTAGCCTACATTATCCCACTCTTCACAGAAGATCTGTAAAGGATTCACTTGACAGCTGCAGTCACATTCTGATGTTCTGAAAGAGGCAAAGCAAAGTGAAGAGCCCTAAAATTCACAAAAAGCTGCCTCAGATGGAGCTACTGGTGGGGCAGGGGGAAGGGTGAGAGGAGAAAAATGTTCTCGCATAAACAGGTCTCATCAAAAATGACTGCTCATGTGTTAAACCTTGTCCATCTTCTTTTAGGTACTATGCAGTGGCTTCAGGAACTACAAACAGAGGAGATGTTAAACATCTATGAGGTATGAGAGCAAGTGCTCCACCCTTTGCTCTAGACCATATTTTATTCCCCTTCCTCTTCTCATACTAGATCCTCCTCCTTGATTTATTCTAGGCATTAAACCCACTGTCTGAGGATCGCTTAGGCTTCTTATCTCATTCTACTGCAAAGAAAGACTCCTTCCTCCTTTGCCTTTGCACTCTAGATGACCATCTGGGAGGAACGGAGGAGGCACAGACTCCTTTTGGAGGGGGATCTCTTGGCCCTTGTGAGAATCCATGGGATTCTTTCTCCTGGTGTTAGTCGTTTCAAAACCCCTTTGTAATGGCTAAGATAACTCCACTGAGTTCAGTACTGGCACCCAGAGTAGGCAAGCTTCCTGTTTCATGCAAGCTATTGAATGCCTAGCCTTATTTGACAGATTCTGGTATCTTTTAATACCGGTCTGACTTTTAATCTGTTTGTTCTCCCCATCACGCTTTTCCTGTGAGGCACTGTTAAATAATAGCCAAAGACTGGTGGAATTCCTTTTGACCAGCAGCAGCAAGGGCCACCTATGAGAACTGACCAAGGGACAATGTGCAGGCTCTTAGTGAGTCAAGATTCTTCATGCATGCTGCTGGGTGACAGCTGCAGAGAGACCCTGTGGGTCTGAAGAGGGACATGGCTGAACACTACTACACCTTCATGCACATTGCTGCATTCCTGAGGAGCGATCTAACAGAGCACTGGTCCTTTCTCAAGGAGCACGTTGATGTAGTGTAATAAAAAGGATTGTATTGATTTGGATGTCAAACACAAAGATAAACTTACTGCCATTCCCAGAAATAAGGCAGAGTTCTCTTGTCCCTTTCTGTCTGAAGAGAAGAAAAAACACATCACAATTCATCACAGTGAAAACTTCCTGTTTTCATTCTTTCTTACTTATTTATTGATTTACTTAATTTCTTTGGTTTTAGTGTTTTCTTCATGTTGCCTCAACTTTCTCTCCTGAGACAGAAACTAGGTTCAATGAACCAACTGAAAGCCTCCTTTCTCAAGAAAGTGATAACTGAAAGCAAGTAAAATTATGGTCTACTTAGTTGTTTATGATATATTGGCACTCTCCTAGATTAAGTCCTTTTATGAAAGAGAGATTCATATGTCTATATATGTCTTTCTAAATAACTATCTGGGGAACTGACATAAAATCAAATAGAGATTTCTTTACCCTCTTCCCTTAATATGACCCATTGAAGAGTTTAAGCTCCATCGGGAAGGGTATTAGACTTGTGTACAGTATTTGTAATAGCACACATATGGCTCAATGGAAAACAGAAATAACAAAAGATATTCTTAGACTCTAATTGCTTTTCACTTAGTGTGACCTACAGAGGCTGCACAGCTTGGATTCTTTTTGTAAGAGCATCACTAATTTTCAAAGTAACCTTCAGTAAATCACTGCACTACATTTTTCCCTAATTATAGTAATATCCCGTAAACCACAAAGCACTTTAAGCCGTAAATGTGATTGTTATTATTTCATTAACTTCCAAGTTTATATATATTTCTGGGAGGGAAATGATATACATATTAGAATGAAACAAAAACAAACAAACAAAAAAACCAACAAAAAAAACCCCAAACAAATCTGGAATACTTATGACCTTCTTCAAGGTTTTTTCCCAGTAAGTGAAAGACACCAATCTGCTGGTTTTTATCATGTGGAACAAGGATTCCACATTTACAAGTCATCATCAAATGGCAGGGCAGGAATCCAATGAACGTTCCTGGTTTCAGAAGTCCTTGGATAAGGCCATGCATTTTTATTTAACTACTTAACAGGACACAAAAGATTCCATTGGTCTTCAACTGCACCTCCCATTCAGAGATCTTAAAATCACATGAAAATTCTGTGATTCTGTAAAATTACTTTGCTTCTATGGGAAACTTCTCAGCTATATATGCAAAATCCACTAATTCTACAAGCACAAGGAACCTGATACTGGGCCACATATCTACACATAGATAGATGTGTGCAGCGGATATGTCTGAACTGAGGAAAAGGAAAATTATAATTGAAGCTGATGCTAAATTTTCATATTAACACACTGAACAGTAAGTTTTCAGGATGAATAATTTTCTCTTATTTTTCTCAATTTTGTCAAGTTTAAAGTTCAAAGGTAGTTTTCCATATAGAAAAGCTGCATCCAGTCTTCATAAATGCTAAAATTATAATTGGTATTACTCGATAATTTATTAATGGCAGCCACTTTTCTAAAAATAAAGTTATCTGTACTCTAGTAAAACAGTAACTTGTTAATAATAGACTTGAAGTACACATCATCTGGCTGGGGTACAAGAAAGCATATAAAGTAACTGTTCAATTTTTGAAATATTTTCCTAATTGCAGAGAGCAGTAAAGAAACAAAGGAATCAAGTTTCACAGCTAAAATTTTCCTGCAGTTGTATCAATAGATATTTTTCTTTTAGCAAGTCAACAACTAAAAGAAGCTGGTTCTGTTCTGAACCATCTGCTTTATTGTATTTAAAATTACATATAATTATTATATAAAATTTGAATATTTAACATTTCTGGCTACTTTGAGAGAAAAATGTGATTTCATAGCCCAACTTTTCATTTCGAGTTTGGCTCATGTACTCACAAGAAAAAGAACAGTTGCTCTGTAGCAGTTGTTCAGGTCCCTGATCATAAAGTTCGTTGAGATTTTGGATAATCACACAGAAGAGTTTCAGGGCTTCTTCAGTCTATACTGAATTACCAATAGCACCAAATGAACATACAGGTAGCCACAAATGAGGCAGTTCTACCCCCTTTGAGGGGAAAATGACTCAGCATTAGTGCCCAATTCAATCAAATAAACTATACTTATGGCAACCACCATGAGATGCTTAATGTAGGCAAGAATTTCTATAGAGAAATCATTACTTTGAAGTCTAGCCAAGACCAAAGGTATGACTGACAACAGTATCAGGCGTTATATGTGAATCTTTCTTGTCTTCATTTTATTGATTTTAATTTTTATTTGTTTCCTTTTCATCCTCTCTGCTCCAAATATCACCAAAAGCAACAAGGTAAAGTAGTTGAATTAGGAACATTGTCAAAAGAAATTTATTCAAGTGCACTGGCAGAAATAAAGTAAGTAACTACTAGCCATTTTACTCACATTTTTTTATGTCAGCAATCCTAGAAGGGCACAAAATGAAAAAAAAACTTTATCCTTTATTTTTTTTTTTTAATTGAAATGTCTCTGTGAACATCTTTGTTTTTAAATTTTTCTTGGAGTAATATAGTTAAATCAATGATTGATTACATGTCCTAATATTTCTTTGGATCTGACTAAAGGTATTCTTACTTTGAATTCTATATTGAGTTTGATAAGGTGCCACTGCAGATTAATAAATTTACTATGAAAGAAGGAAGTGAAACATAGCACAAGGGGGTTCACTGCATGGATGTCTTTCTAGTCAGTAACTTATTTAATTGCCGGTTTAACAAATTTTGTTGGTGAGCCAAAAGAAGGCAAAAGGTACTTCAGGCATTAATAAAAGCTTGCTAAGATAACCCATAGATTATGTTCAGTCATTTGCTGGGACTGAGAGGAAGATTTGGTGCAAGAGTTGATGTGATCGGGGGACTGGTACCTGAGAAATCTCATAAATTCAGGACAGGTATGTTCCATAAAATACTGCCAGCCTTTTGGATAAGTGGAAATTTCTATCCATGTATACATGTATCCATGTAACAGATCATTCCAATATTGTTCACATTTTTATGATTACATTTAAATTTCTTGATAAAGACTACCTTGTCTTTATATAGTTTGAGTGTATTTCCAAGTGAGGAAGATTTTCCTGCTGCAAGTATGTTACAGGGTACAGTCACTTCTGCCAGGATTGTGAAGCACAAGGATGTTTATTTATTAATTAGGAATCAGATGAAACATGTTGAACTAGGTTTTTTTTTTTCTGCTTCATTGTGACAAAACAGCTACATATATGAGCTTTTCTGAAACCACGACACTCATAAAACATTTATTGGTAGAGTTTTGTAGATACGATATTTATTATGAAATAATATTACAATACTGTAGTGGAACTCCAGTACTGTTTGAGAGAAGAGTAGATTATGGCTAAAGAAAATATATCCATTGCCTACTTTAAAGTGCTTAAGCACTGTTTTGGAAAAAAACATTATCATCTTTACCTTGATAAATTGCACTGTACAAATGTGCAAAGGAGTTACAAAACTTCTCTGGATTAGCAGCTAAGGGAATCCCTTAATGATGGCACAGATGTTAATACAACAGCCATTTTTGTGGCAATGAAATATAAGTGAAGACTTGATTGCAGAAGCATGCCACAGTGCCACTTCACTGTAGCTGACTACTAGCCTATGCAATGGCACTTTGGATACACTTAGAGACTGACATAATTTATTACAATGGTACCAAAATGAGGCTAACAGAAGGTTGGCATGAAACCACCTTTGCCCCTGGTTGCATAAAGCCAACATGTTTGAGCAGTCTATGAATTTATTTTAAGATTTTGTTATATGAACTCAGTGAAACCAAATTTAAATTCTACACACTTCTCTGAACTTTTACTGAAATAGCATTACTTAATCTTTTTGCTTCAAACACCATGTTAAAAGTACCCAGTTGCACAGAAGAAAGAATTAGGATAGTGATGAAAACATAATCTAAATGCAGGAACAGAGAGGAACCTAACAAACACAGATTAATCTAGAGGATCAATAGATTGCTTCCTCACTATATTTTTGTAATCTGCTACTGTATCATAACCCAACTGCCTCAGTCAGGGAGACTACCATTTCCTATCTCATCTAAAAGGAGTAGAAGCGAAGAGTCACTTGAAAATGTTGTTTATAAAACTGAATTATATTTCTCTTTCAGGGATCTTGTCAGTGCATTTAAAAACATTAATTTCCTATTGCATATTTTCACATTTGATATACAATTATTATTTACAAGAAATGTGAATTCATTAGCTTTATGAAACTAATAGTTATTATGCATGAGTGGCTTCCTATCCTCCAGGACTTAAATGAAAGTGAGATACTGCATCTCTAAAGGCTTCCCTAAAAGAAACATTCATAAGTAAATAGCATTACTAAACACTCATTAAATTTCCACTAAATCGAATCATATTTTAACTAATATGAAGAAAATCACAGCAGGATTTGAAAGAAAGGATAACTCATCTCCTTAATTTCCATTGTCAGTCTAGAAGACTTACACGTAGTGATTTTTTTTCAGAACGATTATTCTTTGCTTGTAAGTACAAACTTGTTGACACCTAAGGTCCTCATATTGCTTTTATGCTAACATATTTATTTTTATCAAAGCAACGTTTCTCTGAATTCTATCAACTTTGAAAGCTTCTTATGAAAGTTTCTACAGTTAGATGTTTTCTGAAGAAAGTAACACAGAGATCTAAATAAGAAACTATTTCTACACAGAATATGTATTTTGACATGAATCCTTCATGAAAATAATTCATTATTTCTATCACTGAGCAAAAATAAATATGAGCCATTGCAAAAGTTTTACAGCCATCTTTTCCAATGAATGGCCATGTGATGACTGAGCAGGTAGCTAAAAGTAAAACTTCATAGAACAGTTGTCAATAAAATCACTGCTGTACTCTTTACAGAAACAGGAAATAAAGTTTCATTGAACATAACTTAGTTTATCTCTTAAAAAACAACATTCTCCCATTCTAGCTAATATAAGTCACTACATTCTGAAGAAACATATTACTTTTATGAGTCAAGGCTAACTTCCAACTTTCAAAGATTTTTTTACATGTTTTTCACTTCCCTTAGCTTATGTTCAGCTATTGCAGCACAGAAATGTATCCACTGAGATAACGTGAATCTTGAAAGCCACTAGCACCTCCCTCTGAAGGTTTAAGAGGAAAAGGCATTTAATCATATTTTTAGAAGCTGCATAGGTGCCTTATTTAGGGGAAAGAGAGTGTTTCTACCTGCTCAGCTAAATTAGCAAATTTAATTGGGCACACTAACCTGTTTGTCTAATGATGTATGAGTTTTTAGTCTCATAATTGAATAGTGTGAACAAAGCAGGCATGAATATTTGTTTAGCAGACCTTGAGAGCATCTGTCAGCTCCGTGTCACATTCAGGCAAGTATCAGCCATACCTCCTAGCCTATATCCTCCTACATCGGAAAGAAAACTCAAATGCAAGGGCTTGGTGAGACATAGACCATACACCAGTTAAGTTCACAGTCTTGATAAGTGGTGAATGTGGATCTGTAGGTCATCCACAGATGTCCTGACATTTATGCACAATGCATTTTCCTACTTTTGCTTTCCTTCTGATATCTTTGCCTTAGTGTAACACTCAGCGTCATAAATATTAATTACTTACCATCATGGATACTTACTAAGTCATTAATGATCACAATGCAACCATGCACAACAATTCAGTAGAAAAGAACAGCAAAACAAATTCAGCATACAAATAAACATGTATTTAAAAAAAAAAAAAAAAACAAAAAAACAAAAACAAGATAGACATGAACTACATAGACACGTACACACACACACACAGAAAAATAAAAGACCAGTCCAAAAGCAAATAAGACAATCAGATAACCTGGGTGCTAATAAATCATTTGCACCGATTGGCAGATGAATGGGTTGACAACCGACTGTTATTATATAAAACAATGTTCTACATCTATTATTTCTAAGATTATTTTTAATACTTCAATTACACACAAGTAGTATTAAAACTCATGACTACACTGGTGACATACACAATCACACAAGTGCAAGGTCACACTAGCTGACCCATTCCTACAGCACTCGTCAACTTCCTGGCCACCAGCCTCCCTGTGTAGCAACAGCAGGGAAGTCAAGCTCCTGCACAGCACCTGATGGGTGCCTGGGAGAAGGTACACATGCACTCGATGCTAAAGAACTGTCTCATCCCAGGCGACACTCTTACCAATGTACACCATGATCCATACACACAACTTCTCTGCCTCTGTTTCACTGCCATAACAAGCTCTTCTTTCCTCCAATCAGATGCCCTCCAGGATATCAAAAAGATCTTCAGCTAATTTTGTTTACTGTGAACTGGGCTTCTGGTCCATGTATCTCATGAGCCACCCAATCAATTCCTTATTCATCTCACTCTAATTTTATACCACCATCCTCAGTGCCTAGCAAACCACACTCTTCTGCTCTTAGTTTCAACCAGTCACCATTAAGATTAACAGTTAATTTCCCTTTTTGTTACACCAAAACCTTACAGTTCCTTTCAGTTCTATCACCATCAATTTAAAACTATGGATTAAACATTTGTCTCTGGCAGACTACAGGCATCAAGGGATGGCTAAGTAGCCTCTTCCACACAAATATCTTGCGTGCAAAGATATATCAGCAAATATCAGCAGTCCTACACCTCAACAAAAATATCGTGGAGTTAGAAAGGTACGGAGAGGGAGTAATTCCCTTACCGGGAGAAATAAAAAAAGCTGGGATTCTTCCATCCAGAGAGAAGGATAAAGGAGTATGCTTGAGGGTCTGTAAAATCACAAGGGTGAGTGAATGCAGAACTGTTTATTCAACAATTCCACAACAGAGCCAGTCAGCACTCAAGTAATCTATTAGATCAGCCAAAAACAGTTTAAAGAAAAGAAATTTGTACACAGCAGCATGTGTACTTCTGAAATTTCTTGCTTTGGAAGCCTCTTGGAGGCAGGAGGTTTAAAAAAGAATTAGACAAATTTAAAGACAATTCTGTTACCATGTCCTAAAGTGAATAAGCAAAAATGTACCCTCTACTATCCTAACAATATCTAAAAAATTTTGGATTTATAATTTCTTCAATATCAATACTTTATAAAGTCATATTTTTATGTTGTTCTTACAAATTTTTATAAGGCTTTCAAGACCTGGGTAAAAGTCCTCAGGAACCTGGTCTGACCTCAGAGATGTGGATGCTTTGAGTAGAAAGTTGCATTTGAGGCTTCACAAGTCCCTTCCAGGCTGAAATATCATATGAACCTACGATTGAAAGAAGTTTAAGAATTCAGGAAAAATAAAACTAGCAGCTTTCTAATGCTACTAGTCTCTTCAACAGAAAGGCCTCACCATAGGAAAAAAATAGAAAAATAAATTTCTGCTATAGTGTTTAGCACATGTTAAAGTTAATGGGGCAAATCTTGAAATAGGTTAAAGTCCATGTGTGCCCACTCTTATAATTAAAAAAGGTCGTAATTTTGATCAATTGTAACTTGGTGAGATTTCCGGTGCCTACCTGGCAAATCTTAGCTGACAGAACTGACAGAACTGTTCCCTTTTGTCATTTGGAAGGAAAACAGTTGAGATTGCTTGCTTAACAATAGCTTCATTAATAAAGCTCTAAAGTGAGAAACTTGTATGTTTGCTGATCCAAGGACAACGTAAATGGAGAAACCAGGCCACCCATGAAATAACACTCTCTTTCACATCTTGTTTAAGCAGGATTCATAAAGGACTATCACTCTTGTCATCCAGTGAAGGGATAATTTTATTTTGCATCATATTTGCCTTTTTTCTTCTCCCTGCTCATATTGATACTGAAGACAAAAGTTAAAGCAGCATTTGAGGTGGGTTGGTGGTTTTTTTTTCATGGAAACGGCCAAGTAAAAGTTAAAATCCCTATAAACTATTTCACCTTTGGCCTATCAGTACTTATTATAATTATCACGGAAATTGATATAGTGATTGTTAAGTTAAAACTTCATTACAACATAGCTGTAACCAATATTGCAATGGCTATAATAATTAAATCCTTCAAATTCAGTTACAAACTTTAATGAAAAATCTGTGGGGAAGATAGATGGTATAATTTTGGCTCTCTTAGAATTGAAAACTACTCAAAAGAGATAATTTTCAGAAAAAAAATTCTTAAGTAGACTATTAAATTAATGTTTTAAAATCTATTGGATAACTTACTTTCAGACATAGAGCTACATTCCCACGTTCAAACATAAAAACCCCTTACATAACAGCCTACATGTCACTGAAAATGAACAATACTCAACTTTCTTTCCCTATTTTGACAAGTTTTTTGTTACCCTGGCACTTTATATTTGAAATGCGTAGCTTGTGAAAATACTAAAGGCAATTCATATTAAAAAATCAAGCCAGCATCTGTCAGTAGCATGCTTTTTTTTTTTTTTCCCAAATACCTCATGCTATTTAACATCATGTATAATTCACAATAATAATGACTATAGTTTACTGACATAAAAAGTACATATACCTGCAGGGAAGGAAAGAAAAAGAAAAAAAAAAAAAAGCCTCTCCCCTTCTCTTAGTTTCAGAAAAATCAGCTATGTTTCCGGTTCTTAATCTAGAGTTTGCTTGCCTGGGGGCTTCCTGAGCTTGTAGTAGGAATTTGTAAAATCAGAAAGAGATTCTAGAAAAAAATCAAAGCTCTTTCCCCTTCTTTGCAAGCCCATTCAGGTATCCTCACACATGGATTTAATTGCAACATTCTATTGCAACATTCATTTGGAAAATGGCCTCCCAAGGCTACCTTACAGTAAAATGACAGAAAGTGACATGCATATTATCATCTTAAATGGTTTTACTGAACTTAGTAGTTACAGCATCTATCAATGGTCATATTTCTGACAAGAACTCAGTAGTACAATTCAATATGTTTCTCAGAATAATGAAAGGGGAAAGATTTGATTTTCCCCTTCTCTGTATGAGTCTTTAAGAAAACCTAGATTCCATCAATACTATGCAGTAGCCCACAATTCAGCCTGGTCAGAAGGAACTTGATGCTATTCAGCTACTTTCAACTAAGCTCTACTATGAGCCAGGGTAAAAGTAATAGTGGATGATGGAGAGAAAACCTATGGATTCTCCCAAATTCAGAATATAGTATCTTAAATTGTCTGAAATTCTGAATACCATCACCTGTCTTTATGATGTCAATAGTTTAATGTAAAATGTTCATGACTGAAACATTTGTGTATTAAAAATTTTATTTCCTCTGGGAGCGAGTCACAAGCAGGTGGTGAAAACTGATGTCTTTCCATTGATTTTAATGGAGCTATGTCAGCTGGCACCACCTAAAAATTTCATGCCTTATCTCAAATTCCACACTTCATATGACTTAATTCATAAACAAAGTGAAACCTTGTGGAAAGACCCATGCTTCTTTGCTGCACTGTCTTATTACTAACACTTACAGAAGATTAGATTTTAGAATTCATGACCCGCTTAGCATTTCAGAAAGAAATAAACTTAAAACAGCAATAAAAGTTTTTAAAAAAAGCTGATTTTATTACCTGGCTTGCATGTGTATTGCATGTACTGGCTTCTCAGTCCAAAAGTATAGAAATAAACAGATGGCAAATAAAATTCTTAAAGCCTCTTTGAAATACTAATGTGACATCCAAAAAAAGAGATGTATTTCCCAAGGTCACCTACGTCATAAAAAATTAAAGAGGAGTGAAGAAATAACTTGAAAGAAGCTGTAACTAAGCTCCCAAAGTATAGCTGCCCAAATTTTATAATTCATCTTTAGATAATCTGCAAACTTTCAGGATCAGTTTGAGCTAAATATTTTGCCTGGACTGTAATTATTCTGATTTCTGTCTTTTAATGAGGTAGAGAAATCTGGGCTATATGTGTGTGTATACTTTTCATGCCCTTTTTTTTTTTTCCAGTTATGACTATTCATGAAGAATTCATTATTATGGAAAGCCTTTATATTTGAGACTTAGATCCTTATCTAAGAGGGATTTAAATTGCACAGCACTGATGTTACTTGCTTGCTCCCCTTAATGAAATCTACACCTATGACATAGTTTCCCAAATTCAATTTAAGAAGTACAGGGATAAAGAGTGGTCTCAAAATCACACACAAAAAAAAAAATAATCACAGAGTACAGCTGGAAGCCAACCCCATATAATGTTTATAAAGTCAGTGGGCAAGACCATGAAAAAGACATTCTGTAGGCCAGAGCACAGGCTACACAGAGGCACAAATTTCAGGCCATATTCTGACTGCTTGAAGTAAAATCCATGCACAGCCTTTGGAGTCAGCATTCTTGTCTAAGGCCACTCTCTTCAATCCAGCTATATTGGGGGTGTGTGGCAAGGTTTCGGTAGCAAGGAAGCTACAGAGGTGGCTTCTGTGAGAAGCTGCTAGAAGATTCCCCCCATGTCTGAAAGAGCCAGTGCCAGCTGGCTTAAAGACAGACCTATCACTGGCCATGCCTGAGCCCATCAGTGACAGTTGTAGCATCTCTGTGAAAACATATTTAAGAAGGTGAAAAAAACAACCCTGTGGTGGCAGCAGCTGGAGAGAGAAGTGAGTATGTAAGAGAAACAACTCTGCAGACACTAAGGTCAGTGAAGAAGGAGGGGGAGGAGAAGCTCCAGGCATCGGTGCAGAGATTTATTCCCCTGCAGCCCGTGGTGAAGACTATTGTGAGACAGGCTATGCTCCCTGCTGCCCATGGAGGTCCATAATGGAACAGATATCCACCTGTGGAGAACACTGCATCGGAGCAAGTGGATGTCTGAAAGAGACTGTGACCTCATGGGAAGCCTGTGTTGGAGCAGGCTCCTGGCAAGACCTGGGGACCTGTGGAGAGACATGAGCCCATGATGAAGTAGGTTTACCCTGCAGGACTAGGTTTGCTGCAAGGGACCTGCACTGACTTCACTGCCCAGAGGGAGGAGGTAGCAAAATCAGGAGTGGAGTCTGGGAAGAAGGAAGAGGTGGGGGGAAGTTGTTTTAAGATTTGATTTTTTTTTTTTATTGCCCTACTCTTATTTAATTGATAATGAATTAAATTAATTCTCCAAGTTGAGTCTGTTTTGCCCACGACAGTAGTTGGTGAGTGATCTCCCTGTCCTCATCTGGACCCAGAAGCCTTTTGTTATATTTCTCTCCCCTGTCCAGCTGAGGAGGGGAGTGATAGAGTGGCTTTGGTGGGCATCTGGCATCCAGATCTAAGGAGTTGCATTCCCTTCAACTCTTCTCTTTCCCTATATGTTCTCTACATCCCATCTGCTTCTCCTTCTTCCAGTTCCATACATACTTAAGAACTCAGACTGCAAAGCAGTGATTATTTAATGCCATTTCCAGCAAGTTAATCAGATACTGAGCTGGTACACATCCAGATATACAGCTGATAAACAGAGAGTGTAGAATTCTCCAGTGTCCAGTCTGCAGTTGTAAACTACTCATCAAGGTACAAAACATGCCTCAGCATCTGACTAGATAGTAGAATCTTTAATATAAAAGATCAAAAGCTTTTAAAATGAAAACATGCCAGAGGAAGAAGCCTGCATTGCTTAAGGATACTAGTAGCCTATGTCTTCAGATTCTGCAACAGAATGGAGTTTTTTGGTGAAAATACTCAGAGGATGCCTGAACCAAGATTGTATAAAATACTACAGAGTAAAACAATCTGGCACAAGGAAAAATTTCTTCATTTCGCTAAACATGACCACAAGTTTAATCTGGGGCAGTGAACTGTAAACTGCCATGCCAACCAGACGCAGGCAACTACAGGGTTTCTCAAGACAGCTGGAAAGATAGGCTTTCCTGTGGCATCTGACATTGCCAACGCCTAGTGCACCTCCACTCTCAAAGGAAAGACATGCAAGCCCTTAGCTCAGCCACCATCCCAGCACTTCTTTCTCGCTGGGTCAGAAACGTGTAAAGACAACAGTAATAGAATCCTATGGTGATAGGGAGCAAGAAAATGAAAGAGCAATCGTATCTCCTTTCAGTTTCAGTTTGCTACTCAAATACAGGGTCTGGAGCAAGTTACACTATGCTTTCCACAGTAACTGACAATGAATAAAGACAAAAGGAAGGAATAAAAAACATCAATTGCTTAATGTGCCATTACAGTCAAGAAATGACCATATATCAGTCTAAAACACCTTCTCCTCCAGAATATGTGCAGATCTGATCACTGTGTTTCAAAAAAGTGTTTAAGAACTGGCTGAGGTTCAGAAAAGGGAGTTCAGATCCAGAGAGGCATTCAGAGAAATTACCAAATGGATGGGAAAATGCTCAAAAAAGGTTGCAATTTTATTACTTAAAAGGGTGATAAAAAAGGTTAATCTTTCTTGTCATGTATAGAAATCACAATAAAAACATATGCACTTACAGTCTGGAAATGCTTCAGAGCTTCTGAACTCCATTTCTGATCTCCATCTCATTTTCCCATGATGGGAAAAAATTCAGTTAAAGTGTGGCAAATTAATCATAAATTTTTCCACATAGCAGAATACAAATCACTGTTCCTGGAAGCTGCTGAGGCAAAAATCTCAAAGATCCAAAAAGAACATATATATCTGATGAACACCCTGAATTCTTACAGGTATCAAAAACCTTCATAATTTCAGGATCAAGGGCAAAAGCTTTGTATCCAGCAGAAGTCAGTTTAAGACCTAAAAGAACAGATAGAAAAAAAAATAAATTGTAAATTATTCCAGACTAACCAACCCAGGAATTTTCGCACTTTTTTTCTTTTTTCTTTTTTTTTTTTAATGCAGCTACAGACACAGTAAGCAATAAACTTCCTAAAGTCAAAATTAAAACATCCAACTAGACAGACTTTTGGCATAGTACAATATGGCAATTCCTAAAACAAAGGAGATCAAAATTATCAGGAAAATAGGAGTGACAATACATTTTTTTAAATAAATAAATAATAGCAAAAATGGTATCTTTTAAGTAATCCTACTGGTTCAATTTCTAAGTGAACTGTATGCTACTGTTTATATGATGTTTAGTTTTTTTACTAAGCCATGATTTTTACGTTATTTCATTCTTATATTTTCAGGGGGGTTGGGGGCTTTTTTTTTCTTTTGCATTTGAGTTCAACCACGCATCATGTATCTTTACCTTAGCTCTACTTTGAAGCAAATTTTATACAAAAAAAGCAGCTTGCTGCATGATTAGGTAAAATTATAATTCATGGTACATACTTTATTGCACGTACTCCTCTATACATCGCAGGTATTAGGCATTTCATTGTTTTAACAGCAGCATAACTATTGAATAAAAAAAAAAAAGAGATGACTATTAGTAGGTAAAGGAAACATTTATGGCTTCACTTCCTAAAGTTATATCCCAATAAATATGAAGAATAGGAGAATACAGTGTCATGAATTCCACAGTCATTTGCTGATATTACAGCATGCCTGTGATAAACAAGGGTAACCAGACTGCTGAAAACACTAATTTTTGTACTCTTCAAAATTGTGTGCTTTTATACACTGATTCATTTTAATTAAATGTAAATTTAAAGTCTTATTTTTCCATTTGCTAGTACATTACTAGAACATTTTTCATGTCTATTATAGCCCTTTATTTCCTTTCTCTTTAAAATATTAATTCTTCATCAATATATCTGTTTATCCTCAACAATTTATTCTGTTTACATGTGTCCAAATGGTTTTGCTATTAAAAAGAGACATAAAATAGTTCCAAATGCATCAAATTTCCCAAAATTTTCCAAAACTACTTTTATTTTTCTTCAGTCACTTCAAAACATATACAAGTTCTAAGCTTGCCTGTAAGGAATCACATAGGCAAATGGACTTTGGCACGCAAAAACATATCAGACACTATGTACAGTACTGTAGTCCCAAAGCACCCCAATTAGATTTTATTATTCCTAAATTACAGTTCATTCTTAAATGCAGGAGGAAATATCAATAGTTGGTGAGATGTTTATATATCCTGTAACATTTTATAAACTGAAGCCTTTGATTTTGTTGTTTGTTGTTGTTTTTTTTAAATAGCTGAAAGAACATTGCCATGAAAATTTACTCTTTATAGATTCCATTTGAAACTAAAGTGAAACATTCCTCCTGTGCAACTGTTGGCACACAATTGTAGTCTTCCTTACATTAATGTTTAAGCAGGTACAGCTTTGACTTTATACCATGTTGTATTCCTGAATGTTAGGTAAAATGGCTTTGATGTTTGGGTTTTTTTCTTTACTGCAATATTATAAAGCTTGGATTTTAAAAACACAAATACAGAACGTTCAACAATCTCTTTTCATTTTATTTTTTTATGGAAGCAAAGTCTCCCAGACTTGATATGGGATTAGAAAGAGAGGTGTTTTCTCACTTTTTCCCTGTTAATTTACAAATTTTTAAAAATACCAATAATATTTACAAAATGTTATTATATTGTTAACACCTTATTAAATGTTAATTTTTATGATAAAATTTGAATTGATTTAATTTTGAAAATTACCTCTGACTGTCTTTAAAAAATTAAATGTGGGAGATTGTATTCAGAGATATTTCTTTACTAATATTTTTTAGAGTTTTTACATACATGCAGTAACAGTTCTGCATTATATTCACTGAATTTGTCTGGAATGCCACCATGCATAATCCCTGCTTAAGCACGTGACTTTCAAAATGCTCTTCAGATTTAATTTGGTCATACTCACAGATAAGAGTTACAGCATAGTGAAAGGATGAGAGCATCTGCTGCTTTACAGTAGCTGTAAACGTGTCTAGATTGGACTACTGAAAAATCTTGATCTCATTCTAATCCGTGACAAAATTTTCACTTTACTGATGAGACCAGAGTCTTCATTAGTGTAACATACACATCACACAGAGTGGCAGTTTACATAAATTGGTTTTACTCTATGTTTTGTTCAACTTATGTCGAAAATTATTTCAAAGGTATCTTTCTAAGGATCATTAACTCTTTTTCCTAAAGCATTTTTTTCAGTACCCCCCTTTTTCCCCCTGTGTTCTCTGCTTTTATTTGTTAAATAGAATTTCTGTCTCTGAATGGCAGACCTTCCTGAGATCTTATCTTTCACCCATATTAGCCCTTAAACGCACTATCCAAAGTAGTTAGTTCACATTAATGAACTTAGGCAATTGATATGTTTCTGCAACTGTAAAAGAAGTATGCTCAGCATAAGAATTAATAGCTTGGAAATTAACTACAACCACTTCTGTTCTACTTCCACTCTAAAAGATCCATTCTCTTGCAGATCGTAACTAAGCAATTCAGATCCACGGGAATCAGTAAGGTTCAGGATGCTCCCGTAGTATCAGGATTTTAAGTCAGAATACTCAGCATTGGGTTTTTCAGCAAAGCCTTTTATTATGCACTAGAGCAAGATTAGAAACACCAGAACTTGTCTGTCATTACATTGCAGGTAACCCAACAGAGGATGAGAATTTCTTTTCTGTTGGACTATGCCGGTGTGGCTATATTGCTCAGCAACAAAGCACACCCGCACCATCTTCAAAAGGAATAAGTCTCTGAGGAAGCTGGGCAAGGGTATCTCAACATCTGCAGAGAGAAAGAAGCATTTCTGCCACCACAGAAGGCTCAAAGGGCTTTCAAATTTTACACATGCTTCTGATTACTCCTGCTACAGGTACAGAGAAGAGCTTAGATCTGACAGAGAAGTAGCTACTATGGGTGAGATAGTACTTTTAGCCTAACAAAAGTCAAGTCCAAGGTTTGATACAATTGCTCTCTGCAGAGGCAATTGCAAATGGCAATGTACTGAAAAAAAGAGGAATGTTATTTCATATCAAAAGTAATGTGGGACAAGAACAAATGAGTATAAATTGGGCATGAAGAACTGAAATTGTTCTGGAAATTCAAAGCAAGTGCCTTCTTACCAATCACTTCTGAAATACTGTGAAGCCCAAACATCAAACTGCTTTTAATGTGAACTTCAATAAATTGATTTCTGGCACTGCATGATGAAATTTCTTGTAGTATTAAAAAAAATAAAATTAAAAAAAAAAAAGAAGAGGAAAGGGAAAGGAGAAAATTAAAAGAAAGGGGAGGGGAGGCAAGAAGGCAAGGGAGTTGTGCTTATCTAAACAGGATGTAAATAGGAACATCTGATATTTCATTGTTTTCCTCACAAACCACAATGATTAAAGTCGTTGATTCAGGAACATTTCCAGCCAACTTGATCATCCTACTTGCTGAAGACACCAGTGCTGCAGTTCATTTGTCAGTGTTCAGATTCTGGTATGCATCATCTCCACCTTTTCAAGGAGTAAATACACAACACAAGAACAAGGATTCACATTTCCATTCCGCTATCAGTAACTGCCAAGTAATGTAAGAAATTACCCACACCTTACTCTATAGTTATAAAAGTCTGTGAAGGTGAAAAAAATAGCACTAGATCACTCATTTTATATATGCATATGGACTTTTTTTTTTCCTACTGGGTATTTTTATGAGAAGGAAATACTAGATCTCACTGTCCTTGATGGTAATACAGTAAAGATTTGGACTCTTGAGGAATTTAAGGTAAAATAGCAAGAACTTTTTTACAGGAAGTATTTTTTTGTAAGTGTATCACTACAAGCCTTGTCTTCTAATCTTTGAAATTTCCTTTTCAACTGAATATGAAGCAACTGTTTTTCATGTTAGTTTTATATGTTTATTATACACTAGTAGTATAAATTACACACCTTTCTCTCTAGTGTGTATTTTTAATATGAAAGCCCAATACCTTTATGAAAGCTACTTGGATTCATTAGGAATTAAGTAAATAAGTTTTGCAGAAGTACAGGAGTCCTACAGACTACATCCTAAAAACCAAACATATTTTCTAGAGAATTATGTTTTGGTTTTTGTTCATTAGGAGATGCCTATACAGATGCTCTGACCCAAAGGAATGATTACACTGACATAAGTTATGTGAACTTAAAGACAACAGGACAGATGTATAGAAGCAGAGATTTCTGAAACCTTAGGATTACACAGGAAAAAAACTTCTGAAAATAAAATCCATTTTCAAATCTGTGGAGTAAATCTAGAAAGAGACAAGTTGGTAACACACATTAAAAGCTCTGAAAAATGAGATGTATTATAATAGTTACACAAATTGTGTAATCTTCATGAAAATTCATAATCTAACTTTGAAAATGGCATTCACTGGCAGTGGGACAAGTAGCAATTATCTATAATGCTTACTGACAAGTTGGAGCACTAAAACCACTAGGTGCCATTATGGTTTTTTTAATTCTCTAGGTCGCACAATACAAAATCTCTGCTTTTCCAGCTAGTTTGAAATACATGACAGCATGTCTTTAATGCACGTGTGTAAAGGTGCATGCATCTCACAGAACATTAAATGTCATTTGTCTATTAATTCTTAAGAATTACTGATTTTGAAGATGTAATGTCTTTTAGTCTATCGCTAAATCTAATCTTTACATTTTCTTTTGTGTGCTTTGTTTTGGGGGAATATGGCTTGAATTCAGTATGTCAGATATAAGATATTTGTCATCCAAACTAGCTCAATTGTTCTTGTAAAGTACAATAATGTGAGATTTTTGGGTTTTTTAAGTCAGTGGCAACATTGCCATTGATCTCAATGGGGACTGGACAAAGCAGTGTCATTGACTACACTCTTTTGATAAAGACAGAAAAAAATTACAAAATCCATAACCCATTGACAAGTTCAATATTGATGAAGGACTATGTGCTTCAGAAACAAAGAAGAAACAAAATAGCTTTGGCATCTCATCTGGATCAAGATTCCAGTAATGAATCCAACTTCTTTTTATGCACCAGATTATGGAGCTGGGTCTTAACATCCTGTTTTGGATACTTGGCTTAAAGATTTCAAACACACAAATGTCTGAAACTGGTGCAATTCCTCAGTGCTACAGGGGCTTGTGCTGAGAGAACTAATTATCACTAGCACCTACTACCAGTACTTAAGGGTTTTCAGTGTTCAAGGGCATGTTGGCAACTGTTTCCAAGTCGTCTGTAAAAGCTGAATGTACTGCATTAGAAGAAAAATTCTGGAGACAACACACAGAAAATATAAAAATGAGTGTGTGTGCAAGAATAGTAAACATTACAGAAATTTAAAATAAAGCATTCAGTCATACAAAGAATATATTCAGATCATAGAATCCTATGTAAAAGATGACTGTACAGGCATTTGGCAGTTATATAGCAAAATTTTATCGCTGCGGACAAAAGTCGGTGCATTTCTCTTGGTGTTAAATTTTACCTGTGGAAAAAAATATTGAGATTCAATTAAAAAATACCTTTTTTCAAGACTGAAAAATAAATCAAGTCAAGTATCCCAACTGGTAGCTGAGACAGGGAGGGTAAAAAAAATAAAAATTACTTTGCATTGCCTAAGAAACCTGTTTCTAATTATTCTCTGGATGCATTTTGGAATGGAACAATCTTTTAGAACCACTGCTGTAACTAATAAAGTCAAAATGATATCTTCCATGAGGAGCCCAGAATACATCTGACTTTTTCCCCCACTTCTTTCCTTATCTTAAAATTAATGCAGTGAATGCTCCAGCTTTTCTGGGATCCCCTTTATTGTTCTAACATCCAGTATAATACCAGAAGAAAAAATACAGCGGTAATGGCAGTATTCCTGTCTTGAGAGGCAAGGTGATACAAAGGAGGGATGTTTCTTTTTTATGGAAGGGACATGGGTCCAGTGCTCTTCCTCTGTGGTATATTCTGACTTCATCTCTTTCAACGGAGGATTGAGCTACCACAGAATTTCTCCTTCAGTCAACCCTTTTCTCTCCCTTCCGTCTCCTACCTCCACCTACACACAATAGGTGATGATCAAGTAACTGACAGAAATGTGAATGAAGAGAACAAAAGATCTAAATAGTACTAAGTTGATCTGTTCCCTCCTATCAAAGTTGTGGCTAATTTTACACTATTTTACTTGTTTTAGCTAGAAATCACTTCCTACATTTTATCTAACATAGGAAACTGATATTATGTGTTCATATACAGATACTAGTTAATGAGGATCTCAAAGGTCTTTACCAATTGAATATATACCATACAAGAATCTTTTCAGACACTCAGGAATTACATTTAGTTCTAGGGTAATTTGGAGGGGCTATAGTGATTTTACACAATAGTTCATAACAGGTATTGAAGATTGCATCTATTTGGAACTGCAGGTGAAATTAGGTAAGGAAGAAGCAACTACCCAAACTGGAATGTGAATAGAGTGATAACAACTCTATTCTTGCAGAACCATATTCACATTCTTTTGGTTTTGTCACTTGTGAAAGATGTAATCACCTCTATAATATGGAGCCCCTTACTCACTGCTAAGCCATAGATTCAGAATTTACGCAAATGAGTATGCTTTTTTTTGAAGATTTTTCTTTCTTGCTTTACCAGCAGGAAAACAGCAACTTTGATCACATTCTTTGTTCAGGAGCCAGCCTGTTCGATTACACAGCCAAAAAAATACAGCCCAAAATGAATCTTGCCAATAGAAAAGCTATTTTAGATGCATTTTTGTGGTTGAACCCAGTTCTCTGGAGCAGCACTAACATTTCCTTTGTCTTCAGAACAATCCCAGAAGCAAATACTCTTTGTATGTACTGCACAAGAGAAAAGACATGACTTAGGTGTCTGTACTGTCATTTAGGGTCGTCATAATGTTGCTGTTTACTGGTCTGACAGTGAGTGTTGAAAATGCGGGATCAGGTGAAGAAACAGGGTTCAAGACCTTCACATACTTAATCAAAATAGTATTCTGATAGACATGACCAGTTTAGGAAGATAGAGAACAGGAGGATTGCTCAAACCAAGCCCTGTGAACTCTCTTGTACTCCTTATGAATTTCCACATTTATGTGCAAGGACTTTGTGATTTTCCTACAAATCCCAACTGTAATTTAAGAGGCATCAAATTTCTATCAATGTCATCAAATAAACCAAAACTTTTTTTCTGATTTGTTTTAGTTTTGCCTTTACAAAAATTCAAGTCACCTTGGCATCCAGAAGCAGAGCCTTTATGCTGATGGATACAATATCAGAATTTTACATGTACATTTCACAGAATGTTAAAATCACATATGCTTTTCTCTGTCACTGAGAAAGCCATTATTATAGTTAAGTTTGAAATTGAAAAAACCTTTAAACATTACCAGCAATTATACTGGAAAAAAGTTTCTTATTGTGGTGGTAATAAATGGGACCACAGAAGACCGAGACATGCTTTTTCATTCCCTTTTGGCAGTTATGCTGTATGAATTAGATAGTCATTGCAATTATCTTATATATTATAAGAAATACAAAAGGAAACTGCAGCCTGAATAAAGACGGTGTATGTGATTTAGAAAGAGGGCATCCAAGAATATAGTACCAAATAACCAGAGCTTCAACATTGTGTTTCAATTGGTGTTAAAACAGAGGGCAATACCCCATCGCACATTCATAGGAGGTAAAGACAAATACATCTGTGCCCCTGAACTATTTCTGAAGATTTGAGAACAGCTGCAGAAGAGGTAAGAAATAGGAGTCTGTCAACTTTCTCATTAACCAAAACCAGAAGACACAAGTTTCCAAGGAGGTAATACATACCAGAAAGAAAAGTACCGAGATTCAGCACCAGAAACTCAATACTCCTCTCTATTCATCCATCCTTCTTACGGGATTGTCCCACAATGAAGAAGCTATTGTAATCTACTCCTTTACTTTAGAGGGCCCAGCAGATATCCTTTGTCTCTGTTGTGCCAAGTTGCACGAGCACTTTAAAAATGGTGCAAAGGCTGCTCCCAAAGGAGCTGTGTGCTTGATGACTCACCTCTTTTGCTGAATTTTCGGACCCAATTAAGCAGGAGAACAGAGCGCAGAATAGGAGAGAGACTGTTATGAGTTATTATAATATTAGTTGCTTCCGCTCCTGTATTTTACAATGAATAATACAAGACATGAAGCATTAGAATATTATTCAACTTTTCTGTATCAGCCTTAGGATCAATGTTACACTATAACTACCTACCTCTGCTATTGTCCTTCAACATTTTTATATATTTTTCAATCACCATATTAAATTAACCTATTAACTTTATCAGTTTCGTTACAAGTAGTTTTCTTTCCACTTTCCTACTGCCTTGACCCTTCTCCAAAATTATAGAGCAGAACTTTAACAAAAAACTATACATAAAATCTAATTAGCGAATCACTGAGAATTCTAATTCTTTTTAAGATGTAGTATAGGGCCATCTGAGTCAGGCTCCTGATACGCTTAACCTAACTGTTCCCACTGAAAACAGAAGCAAAATTCCCACTGACTTCTGAGGGAGTGGAATAAGTTTGATGCTAAACAAATAATTTCTTTTCCTTCAATATTCTACATTTTTTTCCATTCCACCTGCTCTCCTGCCCTTTCTTTTCCTTAGGATAATTTGTGTTCTCTGACCTACATTAGCTTATGTTATTTCACTTGGATGGTTCCTAATCTAACCTCAATTTTTAATCCATGTTTAAATTGATATTCAGATGTTAAACGTCAATACATGACTGCGCATGATGAGGAGTTTATTTTAAAGTTGTTATCTTCAGTGTCTTGCCTGCTCTCTTGTCTCCTCATTTAAAAAGGAAATTAGAGTAATTAGCAAGCAATACCCATATGGAATTTATTTGTGACTGACAGGTGAATTGTGCAACTTAATGATGGGTGAACTGGTATGAAATGAATAGGAGAAGACTATCAATTCTGTTCCCTAGGATTAACTCATCATTGAACACATATTCTGTAAGAAAAACAGTTTGTTCCCAGTTTAAAAGATTTTTATGCTAAATGGAACATGCTAAATAAATTTAACTAATCTAATGTTCAGTATGGATTTCTGAACTATGCCTTAGATTCATTTTACCTAGAAAATGCTAATACTGAAATCTTTTTTCTACTTCCTGCTTTCTATCTTTTCAATTGGGAATTGTGGTTATTCCAATTAAAAGATCTTAATTTTCCCGGCACTTTCAATTCTGTAATATACAGATATAAACTGAATACAGCACATCTTAATTAATTTCCTTATTTCAGTTTTAGGTACAGTTTTTCCAAAAAGTTAAAATGTCCATATTTTGTGCTTGACTTCATAAATGCTAATGACTCATTTATTTATATTAGTGAAATGTAAATGAAAGTAAATTTTTCTTTACAATTACAAGTCTCACGTGCAGTATACTAATTTTCACTTCATTACAGAACTGCAGTTATATACAATACTTTACATGGAAAAAGAATAATTTGGGTGTGATTTCATGCAACAGACCAACTGCATCTACAGGACACTTTCTATTTAGAATAAGTGGATTCTAAATAGATTTAATTTTGGAGCTAAACTAGAAAAGCTGTTGTTTAAATACTCTTTCCTAGCCAAAAATCTGCAGTACATATCCTCTTTTTATCTAACATACAAACTGAAATTCAAGTTTTAGGTAGAATGTTTGCTGTTTATATATTACCTCTTATTCACAGTAAATATAGTCAAAATACAGTCAGATGAATTACTCCTTCCTTCAGACATAGCAAGTAAATAAATATAGTTCTGCAATTGACAGGAAAAGTATTGGTCCTTCTAAGAACTATTTTTGAATCCCAGGAGATGGGTAGGGTTAAAGACCTCTACGGACAAGTAATTTTCAAAGTTAGTGCAAGATTTGAGAAGAATTAGGTAAAATATTCTCTTGGATATAGTCAAGCAGAACATTGTAAGATGTGTTAGAGTGAAATCTATGGCTACAGAGTGAAAAAATAGATGTTTATTCTAAGTCAAACATAGACTGGATTCAGATTAGAGATTTTTTTCCTAACGTTCTTTATTACACGAGGACAGAGATGAGTGATGCACGCTCAAAAGACAAAATTCAGAGCTCAAGAAGTAGACACATATAATAGATTTATCTGAAAGTCTGTATCAGAGGTTTTAAGATAGATTTTTACCAGAAAGTTTCAAATTAACCAGAGAAAGTTTCCTGTAAATTCTTAAACTCAAGAGAAAAAAAAAAATAGAGTTTTGTAACTATTAAAGTAATTCTACAATGTAATAGACGAGTTAGATTTATTTTATTTTTTTAATTATTACCAGCCTTATTAACATGCTGGAATAAACCCATGTTGAATGCTAAAAAGCTTTTTAAAAATCAAAACATTTTGAGATTGACATTAAATCCTCTGACAGTTTTCATGTTTGCCTTTTGATTTTTTTCTTTTAAAATGATTCTCCGTCAAATCTGGATGAAAATTGCAAAAGTACTGAACATGAGCCTAACATGGGTTAAGAAAGAAGCCAAGAAAACTGAAGCTGACAGAAACTTTGATAAGCGAGTGTGAAAAAGGTAGCTTAAGGCAGAAAATAAGGATAGACTACCATAAGGAAGAAAAGCTATCTGCTTTCAAACTCTTCAAAATAGGTTGATATGTGGTGCAACATTTTCTTTGGACTTCTCCAGAAACCAAGAAAGGAATGATTAAACACCTATATTGCTATCTAGATTTCCCAGAATAATTATATTCATGAGGAATCCTAAGGGTCTGTGCTGAGTAAGTCTTGTTGAAGAAAATGTGGGAAAATGGAAGTGTAGAGCAGTTGACAAAATCAATCTCTTAAAAAATTTTGAGGGTCATCGGTGCCCTGTGTGAGGGCCTCCATGTTTTTGCCACTGCAAAACAGGATACTACTGGCAGCTATGTCAGACATACACGCAATGAGAAAATGTCCACAGAGAATGGGATTGTGCTCTTCTGCAGTTTTGCTGGGGGCCTGCGGTAACTCGTAGGCATGTAGATCACTCTAGGTCAGTAATCAAAAATCAAATAGTCACTGAAGACTAGTTCAGAAAAATAACCTTCTTGATTACTGCTTTTTAACTGATCCTATATTTAGTACTGCGAGTATGAGATAATTTGGGAGCATAGTCCTAGTAAGCCAAACAAAACATTTTCAAAAGCTAAATATGAAAGACCACATATGTATAAGAAATCTACTATTAGAATAAATTAAATTCTGTTAAAATCTGTCACACATTGTGCTGTATGAAAAAGATCTAGTGAGCATTAGCTGACAATATATGTAGCATAAACCTCTAGATAACAAATAACTCCAAACAGCTCAGACAAGAACTTCATAGAAATATAACTTTCCACATCATCTACCTATCAGCTATTTGACACTTAAGTGCTGCAAAGGTCATACGCTCTCTCCCTTAATGAGGAATAAGTTACCCCATGCACACATCCGTTCCTGTTCAGTTAGTAAAACTTCTCTTCAATTGATTTACTTGTTGACATATAATATCTTGAAGACCTTGCAAGCTGGATGTCAGATAATGAAATGTGCACGTATAAAGAAATACACTGTTGGCAGGACTGAAATACAAACTTAAGGGGTAGGAAGGCAGCAAGATACATGTTCACTTTTAACTACAGCTTTAAGAAAAGATGAGTTTGGATATGGGCCAAGAGTACTATTGAATTTTTCAAGATGCATTATAAAATATAATACCATTACCTTTATGATTCAAATAAGAAGAATTAAAATGGTGAACTAGGTGCAGTCAGTGCTGAAAAAAAGAAGGCAACATTTTATATTCTCCATACCTTCTACATTTTAAACAGTAAAATACCAGAGGAGGAATTTACACCCAAGGCAACAGCACTTGAACAAAAAGGCAGGGTGCACAAGCACAATCAGAAGCTGTCTGCATAGCAAAGTGAAGGGAAAGAAGAATAAAATATTCTACCAAAAACAAACTACACAAAAACTGTAATCTTTGGACGTTTTTGTGATGAATGAATGGTTTGCACACACAATAAAATGTACTCTCAAGAGCATAAGTGGCAGGAACATTACAAGTTTAATTGAAAGGTTTGGAAAGGATATGAAAATTCTAGAACACCATGTTTCCAAACTGCTATAAGGAGTCATTCAGTAGCAAATAAAGTTGGATTTCTCGGTCCCGGTTTCCAACATATTTGCAATTTCTCCACCCCAGACACCAGGTATGCAGATAATTGATTTAAGTGAATTGATTTACTACACGCTACTTAAGATCTACTTTGAGTTTCAGTGGAAATAAGAAGGCGGCATAAAATTTGCGTGAATCCTTTTAACCTGGCTGCTCACCGGGGACCCCACAGCAGAAGTCAAAGCTGAAAGAAGTGTAAACACAGTATTTTAGTGGGGCACAGATCAGTCTAGTGGAGGCTACTGCTTTGTACAGTCCCAAGATACCAAACTGTCCTTATCAGGAGCAATAGGTCATCTGCCTCAAGAATTCATCAGGAGCTGCTGCCCTAATACAATTTGGTGGCTCTCACAGGGTTTTGAGCAGTGAAAACTTGTACAGTGTGCAGCAGCCTGTTTTACAGCTCCTTTGGTAATTCAGCACTAGCCGAGAGCAACTGCTTTATACAAAGGCAAAATGATGGCCCCATTAATCAGTAAATCAGTGTTGTCAGGGTGATAGAGTGACAATTTTTAAGTTGTTGAGGCTAGCAAAGTACCTCACACTAGCCATGTCTTCTCTTCAACTGAGCTTTGGGACAAAAAGCATATGCTTTTTAAAGTCTTAATAGATGATAAATACAGGATGAGTGATGATAAATACAGGAAGAGTGTACAAAGGTGAGGAGAAATATTTCTCTTATGTTGAGAAATTATGACATGGGCAGATTTCTAGGAATATTTACATAAATATTACTCCTGCAAAAGTAACAGAAATTAATTTCTATCATTATTGGATGCAAAGACACTGCACCAAACCACAAAATTGTACATAAATTGTGTAGTAGATGGCACCTAATCGAAGCTGCCAAAATAACCACTCAGATTCATCATTATTTAGGACAATTATCAGATACAAAATAAAACTAAAGAAAACAGTGTATAAATCCAGTGAAGAAGAGTCAAGTACTTTGAGTTTCAGCAAGACCCAATGCAGACTCGCAATTGTCATTACAATTCTTTACACATTAAAATAATGCTAGATGTACCATGTTAATTCTCACACCTAAACTATTCTCTTAACTGGAGGGTTCAATGTTTAGCAGCCTCTCCCATGACTCTCATAAACCAGCCACTTGTTTAACTACATTACAACATTTTTCTGTGCTGGCTTGTAAAACAGCAAATACTGGGTGGTCCCAAGCCCACGACAGTGTCTGGAAGTCACATACAAGGTGAACACTGTTCACAGTGACTGGTAATTCCTGGCAGCATGACAGTACTGTTGATTTACACCTCACTCCTCCAGGAACTGCTGAGCTGATCCTTGAGAAGGAACATCACAGCTGGAAGCTGCCCTTTGCTGCAATGTGACTGGCTGTCTCTGTAAGAAATTCAAAAATGCTACAAATCTTATTTAGTTCCTATGAAAATATTTTCACTGACAGCTGGGGAGCACTGCCTGATCTGCATTTTGCTTTTAAATGGATTACCACGTTGCATTCAACAAATTTGGGTTGCTCAGACCTGATGAAACTTCCAACTTTATTACTGACAGCTCTTTTTTTATAGTTTCTAGATGGGAAATAACGGTAAAATGGAAGGGCCAAACCCACCTTGTTTGCCTTAAGGTTCCAGGAGGACCAGAGAAGTGAATTTCATGTGATCCCTTAGGTGTCCTACTGCAAGTGTGACCTACTCCACCTTCCTGTTTTACAGGAGGCAGAGTGCTAGATGTCATTGACCGTGTCACAAAACACAGCATTGCACATTAGCCACTTTTGTTCTGCCTTGCTGTTAATGCCTGTGTACCACATCTAATTTTACTTTGCTATTGACAAAGTTTATGCTGCCACAGTAGTAACAGCTTGCAAGTCTGCATCCTTAAACGTTGCATACACTTTCACCATCCTCAGATTCAATTTAAAGTGACTCACATGATTTATTAATCCTTTCCTTACTGTTACTATTGTATTCACAAACATCCAAAGCCTATTTTTGAGCTATAAAAGACATTTTGCCTCTTTGTGCTCCCTAGATCTCCAGCTTGTAAATTAAAAAGTAATACAGCAGCTATTCATTCCATTCCAAAGAAATTAAAGTTACAGCATTATGATTACAATTATTAATGAATCCATTTCCCAAAATTACTTTTTTTTATGATATACATGAAAAAAAAGCAAATAACAGCATAACAAATAGGTGAAACAAATGGTGAATGGAGCATGGCCAGCATTTGATTTTGGTAATTAGAAATACTGAAGAAGAATTATTTATCAAACTAGGGGAAAAAAAAAGCATGATGTTAGGAGCCAAAGTATCTTAATATTTGCAAGAAGCACAGAACAAATCCTACTGCTGTTACAAGTTTTGCGTGTGTTTTGGGCTTCAATAGGCCTAATCCCCAGAAATTAAGGGAAAATTTATTTAAAGGGCTGCAGTCAAAGTAAGAAGCTGTTGCCTCTAGAAGGGATAGAAGTTTCACTGGATGCACTGACTCCACCAAGTCCATTTTCCTTATTATAACGGCACCTGCTGAAAGACGTTATTATATTATATTCTGTCATAACTGCTTTCTCAGAAAGGTGAGTTATGGTCTGCGCTACAGTGATAAGTAGTTAATCACTGGTGATTCTTTGTACTCAGTATTTTCTATACATCAGTGCACTGCACTGTCATTGGATTATTATACTGACTGATTTTATTTGACAAAGTGTGATGATTTATTAAGTATTTTTTGAAAGTGTATTTCAACGATTAGTGACACATTCTGTTGCCATCACCTTCAGCTAATTAGCACTCCTAGATTTATTTATTTTTTTGCAAAACTGACTGAAGATGAAGCACAATACTACTGGGAAATGGCATGAAGGATGTGACACCAGAAAGCCTGCAGTTCTAACACATTGGACTGAATTCAAACCTGGTATTTCGGCCACTGGAATTCTACTGGGAAAGCAAAGTTCAGCTGATTGCATCACATCTGAATTTGGTTCCTTAATATTAAACTATGCTGCTGCTCTTGACTCTTATTACGGAAGAGCTTCACTGTCTGGGTGAAATTCACCTCAGTCCAACAGGTCAACACAAAGCCTATGAATTAGCTGAATACCACTTATGTGTTGCTCAAAATAGCACTATAACCTAAGTGGCCTTCTAGTCACTCTCTACGGAAAAGTCAATTCTCTCCCCTCCCACCCACTAACCTCTCTTTAGATATTCAGAGGTGTACTTTTCTGAAAAATAAAGATCAGGTTTTTTTCATGTTAATTCATATAGCCAGATAATCTAGAACCAAGGGCATCAAACAATAATGATCAAATGAAATGCTCAAACAGGCAAGTTTAGTATTTGACAGGGGAGTAAAAGGAAGCATTAGCGATACCTTTAATAGTATTCCTGTCGGTAGCAATAAGAAAACTGACATCACAACTAGAAAATATGTCATAGCTGAACATATGTTAGAACTCCCTCCCGTTTCCACTTGTATCCATATCATCAAATGAACTGTGGTCCCAAAGGAAACATGATCAAAGCCTAACCTGGAGTTCACATCTTATCTTCCATATAAACTATGTCGTTTTCTCTAACAGTTGTTGTAACTGCATTGTGTGTTGTGTTACTTTTTCTTTGAGAAATGTGGATTATGCTTCCATTATATTGCCTTTAAGAATCGCTTTTCTCCTCCTGTTACCTCTTAAATCAGGAAGAAAAATAATAAGCATAATAGAAACTCAACCTCCTGTGATCAAATTCCTGCCTTTTCCTGTTCAATTCTTGCTTGTTCAGTCTTGCTCAATCAAGGCACAGCATCATACAGTCAGTTTTATAATCCCTAGGTATTTTCCTCTACAGCTGCAGGATAGCCACAGGCAACATACTTAAATCCACAAGCAGTATCAGATCAGTACAAAGCACTTTATACAGCAGCTTTATAGATTATTATTTTTTAAATAACTGTTCTAGTAATATAATATTCCTTTATTTGCATAGCATTTAAATAATAGATATACCTTATTATGGAAACATATTCTCAGCTACATTTATATGTAATAGTTATGAAATTTTACAGGTATCAGAAACCTTGATTTTTTTTTTTCCAAAGCTGCCTGTAATATTTAACAGTAGACAATACAAATAACATATTTGTATTGTGTTTGTATGTAAAAGCAAACCATGTTTGTTTTTGTCATTGTAACACTCTCTGATAGTAATAGCACTGTGATGACTTTTACCAAAGTCAACATTAGTTGGGTTTTTTTTATTATTGGAATTACTAATGAGAAGAAAAAAAAAAATAAAATAAAAAAAAAAAAAAAAACAACCAAAGGATGATTGTGAAACAAATGCATTTGTGATTCTTTTCTGTATGGAAGGTAATGCTGTAACTTAAGAATACAAGAAGGACAAAGAAGAAGGACTTTTTTTTTTAGTAATGGTAAATTAACTTTAGCTCAGAATCAGATTCCAAATTGGAAAAACCCCAAGAATATTGCATATTGTTCTGGTCCTTTTGTATTTAAGAAATGCGAATTCAAATTGGAATGGGTTGCACAGCAGGATTAATACAATGATTTGAATACTAGGGAACCTTTTCTTTAATTAAAAAGTAGACTAAAAGAACATGGATTGTTTGGCCTACAGAAATGAAACTGGAAACAGAAGCTGAGGAAGTCTGCAAATATTCTAGAGGCAGGAGTGAGTATTAAGATGAGACAAGAATTATTTCAGTTACGTGACATAATGGTCTATGAACAGATACAATTTTTCTTGTAATATGAAGAGTGATTTCCAGGCCTCCACAGATAGAACTTTTAAAATGGAATTCAAAATGGGTAGGGAGCATTTATGGTCTTTACAACTGAGAAAAAAAATGACAGAATATAAGTGATCATAGAGTAAAAAGGAAAGCTTAGATTTAAAAGCCTTTCCTAGCCATCTTTTTTATTTCAAAAGTAATGTCTGCAGGACACTGGACTGCTGTTTGAATGTCTGATCTCTTCTTAAGTCTCGTGGAAAATTACAGCTGATGCTTTCTTTTGTTTCTTTCTGTAGATTCTCAGGCTTATCATAGTGCATTGAAAAACATTTTATTAACTGTGATGGAGAAGTAAATGTTTAGGAACATAAATGTATTATGTGGAACCCTAAGACTGGGGAAGGAGAGAGAACTAAGTGTCTCAGGAAGTCCATTTCATCTTTGCTCTTTACAAGATCTTTTTTTCTCTCTTTCTGTATGTACATATATTTGTAATCTTAATTATCATCTCTTCAACCCATAAATGTGTGCTCTAAAGTTTTATATTGACATTAGGGGGTCAAAGCTATAGGAGGAATCAACGAACACATCAGTCTTCATCTCACACTCAGTGCTAGAAATCCATAACAATTTTCCAGTCTTACAAGCAGAAAAAAAAAAACAACACAACTTCTTTCTTTCTAATCCATAAGCAGCTGACAAGTTTCCCTTTCCTCCTACTACATAGTGGTGTATGACGCTGTGATACAAAAAAATTACGCATCCAACTCAATGTTATCCACAGCTTATGTTTACTTACAGGGCAAATTAACAATTATCAACTCTAGGAAGATTTTCAGTCTCAGCATCAGAGCTCAGATGCCTCACAAAAACAGAAGGAGAATTGTTCCTGAGGTCACAGGGACAGATTGCACAAACTAATTTATGGAAACACAGAGACATAAACCACTGAAAAGCAACAGCGTGCAATTTCACTGAACCAGAAGGAAAGACAAACGTAAAAAGGCTTTTTTGAATCTGGCCCAATAATTGCCTTCATCAATATGGCAATTATCAAAGATATCCATGAAATCATTCCCCTTCTTGCCATATTCTCTATCACTTGGAAACTGAAGTCAATTCATAGTACTGAAATCGTAACTGATTTTACCATTAGAGGCTAGTGTGAAGTGGTGTTCCCAATATTCCAAAAGCAAATTGAGAGAAATGCAAAACCACTACTTATATAATATAATCCCACCCACTCTAAGCAAAATTTCCTTTCTAAAAGTGTATTAACAAACTCAGAGTTTACTAGATTTAGTAGTTCATGCAACTGCATAGGAAGATGGGCTTTTTTCCCTAAAGAGATTTTTTTAATTTCACAGAATTTAACTATATTTTATATTAATTCCCTTCAAGAACATACAGAACTTGTTAGTCTTTCCTGTAGGAGAAAGTACTTTTCTAAATTATTCTATAAAGGATGTAAATAAACTTATTTTAACATTGGATATGATGGAGTACTTAGCATATATGGCAAATACACAGGGAACAGAAGACAATTCTGCCAGGTTTTCTTCAGGGAAAAAGTAGTACATTTCCTTTGAACACTTTTTGACATTAGCCTGACAAAATCTTTGTTGGATAAATGACTTGGACTAAGGGGACTTTTTTGTTCCCCCTGCAGTTTACCACACTACTCATGTATTTTCTTTTCTAACTGCCATCACTGCAGCTCTGAGCATTACATCTGTCTAGGATGCAAAATGCCAGAAGCAAATTCACTGCTCTGCTTGATTAAAGTTGCATTTACCATTGAAGGTATAAGAAACTAGATCTCTGTTAAGCTGCCATTAAAAATAAGATGTTTGTATTTTTGTTGAGAAGTGCCTTTGCTCCCCTAACTGTTGCTGTAACGTGCTAGAGAAATTTTATAAATTATTCAAATTTCCCCATGCAATTGCCAAATATGGACTGCTGGTGTTTCACAAGTAATAGACTCCTGTTTTAGCACAGGCACCACAGTTAACATGTGCCTAAAAGAGACACAAAGAAAAAGGCACATTGCTGAAAGACAGGCATATTCACAAAAATCTCAGATGTGAACACTTAGAGTTCCACGTTACAGTCTTATATTCTACGCTGAACCTCTCTGTCCTTAACAACAATAAAAAATACATCAGTATGAAAATAGGAAGAAGATACAGCAGGAAGGCATTTACCTTTTCAATTTATTCCTTCCTGAAACATCTACTATGTTTGATCTTTCTAGAATTATTGCAGTTTGTTTCTTTTCTTGAAGTGACTTCTTTTAGGCTTTTGTGGGCTTTGTGAACAGCCACTAAATACCTGGACTATGGTGCTCCCACTCACAAACAGATATATACTAAAAAAGGCATGGCAAAATATAACCTGGAAGTAGGCTCTCTGCCACCACATTCTTGGTAAACTTCGATGGTATTAGATTCTAGTCAGCATGGATCTGCCCACACATCCTGAGGAACTATTGTTAAGGTCAGCTGTAAAATAAATTAAAGCAACCAAGCAGTAAATGGAACGATATTCAGAACATTTGTTCAGATTAAACTGGAAGGAAATTTATATTCTGGATTTGTTTTCAGTCATTTCTTAGCACCAAAACCACTGACATTTTATGATACGCTGTCAGTTGTTGAGAAAGGAGGAAGGATGATACCTCTGAGGGATTATAGAATCTAAACTGCTTGACCTGAAAGGGTTCTGGTGACCTATGATCCTTCTTGTCTCCCACTTGCCCCAGAAAACAGTATGAATAACAAATACAGCTTCATAACTACAGGTCTTTGCAGGTGCTTAGAAGGCCAAGAACATAACAGCAGAGCTAGAATTTGAAACTAAAGTAAATCCAGAAGCAGTCTGTGGAGTAAAACTACTGCAAAAGCATGACTGGAAGATCACAGCAGAATTTAATTCAATCAAGAAGAAATAATTGCATCTCATTTGTTCTATTCCTTTTGTTATTTCTGCTAGTAGAATCACAAATGTTTGCTATTGTTTTAGCAAAATGTTTTAAAAAGATGGATGCTTCAACTAAACTTTTGCATGATATACCACATCAAAGGTGAGTTCTTTCATAGCAAGAAGTTATTCGATTGAGAAAGAACTCTGCAATTCAATATTTCCAAGAGATGTAAAATATAATTACAAATCTTAACATATATTTAGAGAAATAGGGATCTCTCTGAGTTATATTTTTAATGTATTTCATTTTGAAAGATCAGAGCACTTACTAATCTGTGAATCTATGCGAGTCACCACTGATTTGCAGGGTATCATGTTATCCTCATCAGAAGAATAACTCAAAAAAACCTAAAGTGCATCCATTGCCTCCACAGGTTGCAATAACACTTGAAGTATTTTAGAGTATGCCAACAGCAAATAAAGGTTCTATATTAAGTGCTACCACTCTTGATAATTTAGTGAATTGGTCTGGCTCCAAACTCTTCTGATAGTCCATTTAAAATCTCAGCTTGACTGCTTCAAAGTCTTAATATTCTATCAGATTTTTTTACAGAGTCCTGAAACTTTGAAAAAACATATAACATTTAAGGCCTAATATGGTTGAAATACCTACTCTGAAAGTCATTCTTTTTTAAGATGATGCAGGCAGCTGGACTTTTTGCATTTCAAAATATATACTTTAATGTCAAATTAAAGCTATGTGATAGTCTTCCAAAATGTAGGGACTGTTTCCTCAAAGTTCTTTAACGCGCTATAATGTAAACACACATTTATTTTCACTGATTTAAATTGAAGGGTAATGACTTCTAGAGCAATGATTCCTGCATTTGTTAAAAACTGTAAAATTAAATCATAGTCATATTTAAGACTAATGTTTATTTGCCCATGAATGAAGAAAACGTTGACTTCGCTCTGGAGCAATTTAAATCTGTATCTAAATGTAAAGATTTATAAACACAGCCCAGGAAGTTTGTATGAGAGACCCAATACACTTCAGAACGGCAAATGAGTCCTTTTTTTACCTTGGTTTCTAAAGGTAGGAAAGCTGTGCTTGGTCTTTGAAACAGCTACGAAACCTTCTGCCCAGGTTTAAAATATAGCTGGCACAGAACCAGTAGGACAAGCTGCTACACGATGGAGCTGTACACTGACTAAACTGAATAAATTTCAGGTAATAGGTATTTAAATTCCTGATTAATTCCTATGTTTCCACCCTTCCCTAATCATGCCAACATGATTATAACATAATTAAGGTATAAAAGTGCTGTTTCTGAGCTGCATTGTCCAGATTCTCTTTTTCAACTTCCTGACAGTTGCATGAGAATCCTAATTGCATCTTTTCTACAGTAGTTAGATTCCATAGGCTGAAATGTTGCAGAAATAATCTATTATCAATTCACATAAGCTACACAGTATCTTCCATTTTTTTTTCTTTTTTATGTACTACTACTAATCCCATAATCTTTAGCCTTCTTCCAAAGAGTTTATGCACAAGAGTTTTTCAAGATCATGTTCCCCATATTTTTCTGTCTCTTATGTTAATACGTCTGCAGTGTGCTGATTTTATCTCCCTTTGTTTAACCCTGGACTAGTCAGTCATATCTGTAACTGTGTTCTTTTCTTTCAGCCCCAATAACCTTAGTATTGTTTCTGCTTTGGCATAAGAGCCCTGAGTTTGAACTGCCTCACACAAGACAGTGAAGCAGTCCTCTTCCTCACAGTACTTCAGTATGTATTCTAAACTCCAGGTTTCCACACAGAATAAAATATGGCTAAGAATAACCCATTTTTAAAAGAAAGCCATAATCTCCCTCTTCAGCTTCTTTATCCCACTTATCCCTGCTTCACCCCCAGTTTCTGAAAGAAGGTAGGTTAGCATCTACCATTCGTGGGCCACAAGATGGAGCATGTTGAATCTAAGCCGAAACAACTCAGTGCAGATGATAATTACCTACAAGTGGTGAGATGGGACAGCTCTAACCCAGACAGAAGTTTTGAAAGGTAAAGTAAATCCTACAGTGAATGCACAAAATCCTTGTTTAATTACTTTCATAAAAGCATGAAAAATTAAATTAATTAAAACAAGAGCAGTGAATTTACTGCTGGCAAAGAGTCAGACACTAGAAGGCCCTAAATATGCAAAATAGGCACAAAATATAATGGACCGACTTTCACATTATTTATTATCTATTTGTTGCCATTATGCAATAACCTAAATAGAATGAATTAAAAGAAAAAGATGAGCACATAAGGCTTAAAAAGATTACGAAATGAGAATGAGGGGCTTAAATTATGGGCATGCCAAAACTATAAAATATTCACGTTTCTGCAATATCAGTGTGCACAAGACAATTCTTTGCTTAATAGAATTTTCCTTCTCTGTAATTACTTCATTGTCTGGGTCCACAGAGAAAATACTTCTAGTACACAAGTATTTTGCCATTTCTTTCTTCTTCTTTACAGTTTGCTATTGCTTAATTATTTTTATTAGTCAGTACTCTACTGTGTGTGTTGGCTGGGGCCTCCTCTTATGCCACTGTATGAGCAAATGCAAATCTATTCCCTTTCTTGAAGTATTTTCTTTGTATATAAATCAAAGATTTTTCACTAGATGAAGAGGTGAAGTGATCTTGACTTTCTTAATTCTCTTTCTTAATAATTCTCTTTATTTATTAATTCCAGGGAGTTTTTAAAAGTGTTGAGTGTAGCGTGATTCATTATTTTCTATTAAATCTTGCTCTACTTTGATACACTATTAAATAACCACTTCATTTGAGTACTGAATGATCTCACTATCATTTGCACCTCCAGTTAAGTACTTACTGCATTTGTAAGCAGATCTATATTAATATTTAATTTGATGAAGAGATCTTCTCTAGCCTGCAATACTTGAATAGCTGCCTCCTCTCGTTATTGTACCTTGTACCCGGCACAATCAAGCTCTTATTTGTCTTAGTCATGAAGGAGGATTTTGCTAGAAAGCCATTTGTGAGCTACATTCTAAATTAATCTGTATGTACAAAAGAAGAAAGAATAAGAATGGTGGAAACCTGGAAGATAGGAACAAGGCTCATTGCTGATAACTCCATCATGCACAAGGAGGCTAAATTTCAATCCTGAGAATCAACATCCTCCCCAGAATCAGAACACCAGGATTTGACCTCTGCTGGATACTTAATGTAGATGTTAACAGTACAGGTAGTTGGCAAGCTTCCATAATATCTTACATGCATACCAAAGCTATGCCACCCTTTCTTTTTCCTCTCATACATTTTTGCGTAACAATATTCAAACACAGGTCACATTGCCTTTCTTAATCTTTATACCACCAGGTCTAATGATTTACACTCTAGATCCACAACAAAATTATTTCTCATGACTTCATTTTTTATCCTCCTTCACAAAATAATAATCCAAAGTAGTGAAATATGAAGAGTGGATTACAACGGAATTCAGAATGTTAGTGATTGTCACCATCTCCTGTGGTTATGTAAAAAAATCACATAAATATCTTCAAATCACAAAATGACTAGCAAAAAAATTAGATGAAATCACTAAATACATTAAAATAAAAGGAATTGTATTAGAAGGAAGCTTCAGAAAGACAAAATCCATGAGAGGAAACTATTTTTCTCAGCTGTTTCAATATTGTATCATTAAAGCCATATAACTACGGTTGCATGGTTTAGATTTCTTATTTTGCTACCTGCATAGACTACATTATACACTATTGAGTAAACTATTTCAGCAGACCAGCAGTATTTGTTTTATAAATGGAAATTATTATTTCTTACAGCTAAACAATAATAATGGCTATCTTTGTATGAACTGAGCACTTTCATATGCAGATTTCAGATGAAAGGCACCTTTAGTTTTAGGCTCTATGATTTCATTGCATTGTAAAACATTATTTGAAGAATCATTTAATAAATCAAATTATACTACCTATAAATAAGGCAGACAATTCTCAGGACAGTAAAACCAAAATGTTCTGAAAATAGTGTGATTTATTTTTTCTATCTTACTTAAGCTATGGACCACAAATCTTCTGAAACAGAAATCTAAATGAAGACGTTACTCTCTAACAAATGGTCAATTAATTTTCAGCTAGTTGAATTTTGCTTCCCCTATTTTATCTTTTAAACAACACACCTTAAAATCAGAATTACATGAGAAATCTGTGTTTTATAATATTTCTATTTTACATTCATCTGTTGACAAGTTCTCAGTAGCAAGTAACTTTAAAAGCATCTAGCTCTATAATCAAGAAAACCAGTAGAGGCAATATACTTTTTAAACTTTGGTACTGAAATGCTATAACAGCAGTTGCAACAAATATCTCACAGTTAAACAGAAATTTCTGTTTGGTCTCTGAATATTATTCAAAAACTGTTGAATAACTTCAATATAAATTTTTAGAGGAATTAAAATAAAGGGCATTTAATAATGACTAATTAAACAATCAATTATATAATACTTTGTATTTGCACAGAATGCACAGAAATTTAATATCTCCTTAAGATCATTACTATGAGTGAAAGAATGACTTTTACAACTGAGACTGTGACATAATTAATGGCAGGTTCAAAATTTCCATAAGCAGTCAGACTCTACAGACACCTTTGAGGATTGCCCTAATCTGACCTTCCAATCCAGTTTATGGTTATATTGAATTTCTGCTTTGCTATGAAAACAAGATCTCTTTTATTATGTAAGTCAGCAAATATAAATTTCTACATTAATGTAAGAAAATATTCTTTATTCTCTTGTAGTGGCATGGTGTAGACCATGTAATCACATCTCTCTGAGTACTACTCCATGGCTCACTCTTATTCCTTTACTGCCTGGAAAAAAAACAACAAAACAACAACAAAACATAAAAACTCAAACAAGCAAACAAACAAAAAACAACTAAAACAAACACAAAAAAAAACCCACATAAATCCTAAAAAGCCTGCTAAGAATTACATCCTCTACACTCAGAAAACAGGCTCAGTACTTCCTGCTTGCAATAACATCCTTAGCTGCCAGTATTTTTTTTAGTTTTAAGGTCAAGCTACAAAAAAAAAGAGAATTATAATAATTTATCCTTGTTTCATTTCTGAAAAGAGAAGTAGATATGAGTACTAAAAAGCTTGCTGTCACTTCTATGACATATATTTGGGTGTATTATCTACCCATAGGAGCAAACACAATACACAGTCACAATATGATGCACAACAGCAACAAAAAAAATCACTTCTGAGTTCACTGCTACGTGAAAAGACAGTGAACTGAAAGAATATCCTATCAAGTTTAGTAGAAAGGATTCACAAATGCTTTACTCACATATAGCAACCACCTTTCATTTCCTGAACTACTGAATTTCTGGAACCCAACCAGCCACCACTCAGTTACAAACTGGGTGGTTTACTTCGCATAAAATGTAGAGAGCCCCGTTCAACATTTGCTTTTATGAAGATGCAGAAGAGACCACACTGAAGCCAGAGGCTTCAGAAAGTAGCTAACAGATTCATTGTATTGGGAGAGAAAAAAAGCACCTCTTCCTTGGTGTACAAGGGCAGAAGGAACTGAGACACCTTCTATTTTCCATTATCCTGTTCTCACCCTGCAGAAACTGCGATTGCACTGGGAGAGCTTGAGACAGAGAGGTAGAACAATACGGAATATATACAATATATTTTTATCATATTCTAAGAGAAGTGGGTGACACAATGGTTCTTATAATCATCTATCACAGAAAAATGTTCCAACAACCATTTTAATGGCTCTGACTACTTTCAGCATGAATATAGGTCTAGATGCTCTCATTGATCTAGGGAACAAAAGCACATCTCAGTCTCAAGGTAAACTCAGAAGTAGAATTGGGGCTCAGTAATTATTTAAGTTAAATCTGCAATGGAAACTCCATTGCTGTTCAGTATCTGAAAAAACATGAGTACCAACACCACACTACAGTCCTCTATCCCAAATGTATAGCTTGTAAGAGGGAGCAAGCATTTCTAACTCTGTTTTATACCCTTTTAGCAGTATGTTCCAACAAACAAAACAAAATAATATGGTGATTTGTTGTATGGACAGCTGCAACCTCCACCTATGGGCAAAATATGCAATGTTTGACAGGATGGTAAAAATGTGATATTTTTTTTATTTTTTTTTTTAAAGCTAAACTCCATTTTCAAAAAAAGAATAATGGTTAAAAGAACAAAAATAAAATCCAAATAATAATTGTAGTCTATTTTTCATTGTTTGGTCATCTTGTACACCTGAATGGAAGGAAACTAATTTGCTTGGGGCAAATATTTATCAATTATATGTCACTGTCCATTTAGAAATAGGTTTATAAAAGACAGATAATTGAATTTTCCTTTTTCTTTTAAAAAAAATATTTTTTTGAAGGTACAACTAACTACTCTATTGAATTGCCTAAATTTTAGACTGTATTAATTATAAAGCCTTCTTTAAATAGCCTTAGAAAACCACTACAGTGCAAGAATGTTCTATACTGTTTTTCACCATGTTCATAAATATATTTCACCATGTTCAAAATACTCAGATTAGTTAATACAAAGATGTGGATCCTTTTTGTAATACATGGAAGCAGTTTCCCTAAAGCCAATATTCTCCTAATAGCATAATTTTATGTTTCCATTAAACCTGCATCTTAAATCCACCTCAAAACATAAGTATACACCTTTAGACTGTAGAAATGCTTGGTTTTTATCTGTTAGGGCTTTGAGAATGCACAGATGGCTATTACAGATTACCAAAATGAGACTGTACAATAACAGGGCCGGCTGTGTAACAACCAGTCCATCTCTAAAAGAGACTGCAAATTCAAAAAGGGAATCCTTTCAGAAAAGGGCTGAGAGCTGCTTCAGATGAGCTGAGACTCTACATTAGGAGGACAGAATTCTGGTTTAACATAAAGGACAGAATGCTTTTAACATATTTGCCATTAAAATTGTGTTTCAGTGAGTTGTTTAGGGAAATGAGAGAGCTGAAATACTCTCCTTTGTAATACAGTAATTATACCATTAAACACACAGCTCTATTTATTTTAATTTTTCTCATCTGACCATAAAAATATTAATTCCAGAGAAACTAGATCAGTTGAGAGAGTTACTGGGGGCGGGGGAGCCGATTTCCAGACCATTAGTCCTAGCTGAGATCAGGTCCACAGAGCCTGAAAACTCTCTCTTGAGGAATATTTGCTAGTTTATTTGAAAAGAGATTATGTCCTCGCTNGGGGAGGGGGGAGGGAAGGAGCAATAAGAAGAGAAAAACTGCATTCAAAGGCTAGCGTCTGGTATCACTTTATATTTCTTTCAGGAGGAAGCAACTCCCCAAAATATTAGTCAACTCCATTTCATTTCCCATTCCTTTTTTGCTGGCTCACTGAAACATTTGGCTATTTAGCAACTGGAGATTCACATTAGGCTAAATGTCTTTTGATAATTACTGAAATAGTTACTGCATGTGTTTGATATCCTAGGGTTCAGTGCAATATGGATTGACATAATAAGTATCTTGCAGAGCAGGTGACTTGATATTAGCCACAATTAATTAAAGTAAAACTTTAAATAATTCAATCATTATGGTAAATACAGGGCCATCTTCACAAAGATGTCAATAAGACTTTGCACAAAGGAGATGTCAATATTACAGCGAATACTGCTTTCTGGTGTTTCAAGATAAAACACTGAAGACCAACAAAATATAGGGTCAGTTTCTCATACATTCAGACTGAATGGCTTGAGGGGATAGAAACTGTTCTTCTGGCTTGCTAAGCATGGGGAATTGCTCTGACTACCATCGTGTCCTTCTAGTAACAGAAAAAATACCAAGCATAATACTTTACAACAGTTCCTGCAGCAATGTCAGCTAGAGTTCAAGCAGTACTAAAGACTGCTGAACTGTCCTTTCCAAGGTGAAGTTACCATCCTGTTAATGATCTGTTGTGTTTTCCTGATAATGTCATTTGTCTTGGTTTATGCCTGACTTATTCCTATTAAGGAATAAAACTACAGATATTTCTAATGATATAATATTTTAATACTATTCCTTTTTCCAGAAGTTCACATTTTCTCAGTGAAGGAGTTCATTATTTAGTGCTTCTATTAGGGTAGACTCAAGCTTATGAGCTGAGCCTTTTTGTTCAGATTTAATAGCTCTTTTACAGACAACTGTATCGTAAATTGTTTTAACTCTTCTGTTTGGACCTTTGTTAAGAATTGCAACCATGCCTCTGGCTTAGCAGCTTTACTCGCTAATTCTCCAGTTTTGTTACATCAGTTCTAAGGCTTCACTGGAAGGTTCCCAAGATTTTATGGGACACTGTTCATGATCCAAGCTTCATCTTTGAGGTGGATTGTTTAACTTGGGCATTAGCATGACATATATGGAAGATCAATTTTAAAAAAAATATCTAGTACACAGTCATTTCCTTCTAATCACCCCCCACATTAGAGCTCTAATTTCAAAGATGAAATTAGAAATATTTTTTTGGAAGTTGCATTATATTCATAGCATTAGAGCATGACTTTTTCTTCTCATGTGGGTGCAGAATAGTCTTTAACATCTCTCTAACATTCTTTAAAATTGTTTCATTCTCTGGACATAATGATAAAAAAAAACTCAATGGAATTATTTGTAAACCACCATACAGTACATTTGCTGGCTAGGAGAACTAGATAAATCGTAGCAAAGACAGACAGATAGTAGCCAGCTAGATAATTAAAAGCTGGCCAGCATACATGAAGGGAAAAATGTTTCTTGCTCTCTTTTTTGCAGCCTAGGAAGCTGACAAACACTGGATGTTCCAATAGAAAATCCACCTGAAAACAGAGCCCTAAGAGCAATGCTATTTTCTGTCCACTAGCCTCAGTCCTCTCCTTGCCATTTGCTTAAGCCCAAAAAGGTTGGAAAATGAGTAATTTTTGGTCGACCTTGAAGGAAACACCTGTTCTGATAACACTGCTTTCAGGAAGAAACAGGGTTGGAGACAGAGCATAAGAGACCATTTCACATGATGCACAAGATTTTCCTACAAGCCACCTCATGACATTAGTGAAGTGTCTCAAATCATTGCAACAGAAGATCAGACACCTCATGTATTTGGGTGTAATTACCATGATAGTATAAACAGATATGCTCTGCAGCAGATAAATTGTAAAGGTCACAGCTACATTACTTATTTTAAGGCTTTCCATACCTCTTTATTTTATTTTTCCCCCAAACAAAAATTCATTACAACTTTTCTTATCTGCTCTCAATATTCACACAGTGGGTAAGAATTTTTCTTATAAGCAAAAAAGTAGCCATCTAGAAAATATGTACATCAGATATCATGCTTTTATATAGTTATTTGTATAATGAAAATGATACAAAACTCAGTTTAAAAAAATTAAAAAAAAAACCCAACCAACCAAACAAAAAAAACAACAAACCATGAAACAAACCCCAAAAGAACAAAAATTTCTGGTTGGTACTTTCACTTTTACCACAAAGAATGTAATGAAAAGAATAATGAACATTCAGACAACATAGATTATATATAACAGTTCAAGCAAAGAGGTGTTTTCTTACAGCTTGCTCAACAATATTCTACTAAGACATAATAGGTACTGTTTTTACTTAAATATAGTCAAACCACTGGCTTTGTCTCCCTTTGGAATTCATAATGACACTTTATTTTGTTGCAGTTATTTTAATTTTTTTTGTACTGATTTACATGCAGGGCTTTTAAAAGATTATAAGTGTTAATATTGTATGTACCAAGGTTTAGAACTCACCTTAATACTCTCATCTGGGCATAGTGTAGACCTGAAACACCATGAGGAGCAGAAAGCAGAAATGGGATACTAGGAAAAGAGCCAACAAATTATCAACTCACATATACGTTTTCCTTGGTCCAGTAGTTAACATTTTTGAGCTGGGCAGGACCGCAACACATTTTAACAAATTCAAAGCTTTGGCCAATCTTTCCAAGTGCTGTTATACCCAATTCAGTAAAATGACAGCAAAAGCTCTCAAAAATGGCACTGTAACATCAGTGACAAAAAGCATTCCAGTTGTATTCTTATTCTGTTACCTCGGGTAACAAATTTGCAGAACGTTAATGGAAAAAAGAATGCATGCTATTGTCTGTGACATGTTTGACAATGCCTGAATACACCTAGATAATGCTAAAAGCAGTGATGAAAACATAACATCCCGCAATAAAGACCATTTCTATTATTGCCTTTGAATTAAAATTTACTTCAGCTGAACCAATAGTTGTGCCCTGACTTCCATTCTTAGTTATAACAAGGAAAACTAAGTCATAAATGCAATATTTTCACACATATGCACACATGTACTACAATATCTACAGGAGGACTAAATGGCATCACAGATGGCCATTTTAGCAAAGGAGTAAAATCAGAAATGTTCAGCCTTAGTGAGATATTTCTTTTTTCAGCTGCCTTGGACAAAGAAAAGCAGCAACTGCTCTGGTTAATATCCAGGGAAAAAAATCCACAGATCTGAGTAACCTCAATGCTTACTGTACATTTTTGTTTGGTTCCAATTAACCCCATGGCCATAGCAAGAACCGCAGAACAAAGTAAATTCAACCGGAAAAAAAAAAAAAAAAAAAGGAAAAAACCCCCAAACCTACTTGCTTGGGAAGGGAAAAATTAAAACAAGATAAATTTTCAAAACACATATGATAATTTTTTAGGCAAATCACATTTTTTTTCTAATTTTTATTAACTGAGGCATGACTTATCAGAAGGTGAACAGGTAACTGACTACAAAGGCAAGCACTGAGACAAATGATTTTCTAGCTTTTATTGTGTAAGTCTGTGCTAACATTTCTATCAACGTAGCGTTAGCATTCATGGTACGTTATCTGATCTGTTCTGGGTGGATCAGAAAGGGAGACAACATCTGTTTACAACACAGCTGACAAGTGAGACCGTGATCCTGCAGGAATATTTTCAGAAGTATACCCTTAAAAGGCACATATACTTTGATCCTTCCTCCCCAACTTTGACTTTTCTCCACCCTTTCCTCCCATGTAGCATTTTACTAAAGATTGATTTTGTACCATCACAGCAATACGGTATGCTTTCTCAGGGTCTACCATTTTGTGGAAGGGCAAGTCATTCATTCAGCCTATGAATAATGAAAGGAAGAAACAAGATTATACCACTGTGCAGTGTCCTGCAGAGACTCCAGAGATTACTTGTTCAGTAACATCCACCAGCAGCAGCACAGTACTGAGTTCAGATTAATCTGTCTTGCTTCTCAGCAAGGAAAATTAGCCAGGACAGAAGATCATGCTGTCACAAATGTGATGCCTTATACTAAGCTATCAGAGGTACCTCTGCTAGATACAGGACACTGTGTTCCGCCTATCCAGAAAATACAAGCAATCTCCTTCAACAGTACTATCTGCCGAAGTGTCACCCCCCAGACTAATGGTAAAGCATTGCATATGAGAAGTCATACCTACCTTTCTCTCTACTACCAACAGTATGATGTAGATTATGATGGTCAGCTTGGCTTCTCTGAAACCCCTTTCTTTATCCTAGTTTAATTAATTGCATCACAGAAAACTGTCTCTCTGGAATAAGGGAATCAAATATCTAAGCAATTCATACATTTAAGGACTTTACAACTTTCACTGTTTCTTTTCTATGTGTGGCTAGGATGTCTTTAGAAATAGCTCATAAATATTTAGGAGACTTTTATTTTAACTAGCAGGTACTTCTTTTTCTAAATCAATTACACATTTTTGCCAAGAGCAGAAGATCTGGGAAAGAATCACACAGGTTTTGCACAGTGTGATGCATCTCCTCTGCTGGCCCTAACGGAACAACACATATCTTCCATAATCGTTGGCCAGTCTAAGCTAAAATCATTGCTCTCATCTTACAATTCCTGAATAAAAATTTGCTTTCAAAATCTATCTATACCTTTCTTATCAGTGTTACTGTGAAAGGCAGAGCAGAACAATCAAAGATATTATTTCCCAATAAAACTTTTCTCATACCTTGGTCTCTTCTCACCCTAGCTTCCGGCAGCTCCTGAAGATAAGTAAGTGTCAGTAGGCAACAGTATTTAGGAGGAGCTCACAGTTGCACCTTTGGTTTAATGACCGATTATTTTCTCCCTGTGAGATTCCTTAGCCTGTTAAGGACAGAAGCACATGCCCTACTCAGTTTAGGATTTGACTACTGTTCAGCAACGAGAGAAGGTGCAGATGGCTTATATTATAGCCATCTTTTCTGAAGGATGAGCTGTTACTATTAATGATGATATAATCATAGAATGGCTAGAGTTGGAAGGGACCATGAAGATCATCAAGTTCCAATCCCCCTGCCATAGGCAGGGACACCTTCCACTAAGGCATATTGCTCATAGCCTCATCCAGCCTGGCCTTAAATACTTCCAGGGATGGGGCATCCACAAACTTCTCTGGGAAACCTGTTCCAGTGTCCCACCACCCTCACAAGTAAAGAATTTTTTCCTAATATCCAATCTAAATCTCCCCTCTTCCAGTTTAAAAACATTACCTCTTGTCCTATCCCTACACCTCCTGACAAAGAGTCCCTTTCCTGCTCTCCTGTAGGCTCCCTTCAGATACTANACAGTACTCCAGGTGGGAATCACCTCCCATGACCTGCTGGTCACACTTCTTTTGATGCAGCCCAGGATATGGTTGGCTTTTTGGGCTAACAGCGCACACTGCCAGCTCATGTTGAGCTTCTCATCCATCTCATCCATGAGTACTCTCAAGTCCTTCTCCTCAGGGCTGCTCTCCAGCCATTCTCTGCCCAACCTGTATTTGTGCCTGGGATTGCCGCGTTCCAGGTGCAGGACTCTGCACTTCATGCCATTTGCATTAGCCCACCTCTCAAGCCTGTCCAGGTCCCTCTGGATGGCATCCCTTCCTCCAGTGTGTCAACTGCGCCACCAAGCTTGGTGTCATCGGCAAACTTGCTGAGGGTGCATTCAATCCCACTGTCCATGTCTCCGACAAAGATGTTAAATAGTACAGGTCCCAGCACTGACCCTTGAGGGACACCACTCATCACCATGCACCACTTGGACATAATAGTCTCATGCTGTTATCCTTACTACTGTAGTGCCAAAGTCAATTAGAAAAGACTGGTTCCAGAAATTATGTTCTCAGTTTCCATCCCTCATGATGGAACTCAACTGGTCAAGGAACCAGAATGAATCTTTTCTTCCTGGTAAACACAAATACCCTGCTAAATGTGCAGACTATGCTTACTAGGCAGGGAGTGTTAGATGTCAGTAAGATGATAGTGAAAACCGAAAGAGAGCAGCGAAAGGTCACTTGCCTTTTTGAATCACTTAAAATTCATGGTGAGCACATCGAGTCAGACATTAAGCTTGGAAGCTTTCAGATTTACAAAATCATATTTTTCTGGTTTATGATGAATATAAATTTTCACCTGCAGAAAGAGATTACAATTAGAAAACTGAAGGGATTTGGAAGAAAGAGTCCAAGGTGACATTTTTTTTTTCTCACTGACCACTCTGCAACAGACAACACTCAGGTTGCCAGTGACATACAAGCATGAAAGATTCTTTTAAGAAGCTTGCAGTACTACTGAACTATGGTGCCTTAAAGTTAACATTCCCATGTACATACAAAGATAATCTCAAATCTATTTTTAAAAGTAAAAATAACTGAACTGTTTGCAAAGTTACACGTTTTATATTTAATAATAAATAATAGAAAATGTGTAACTTTCAAATTACATTTAAGTAAAATTTTTTATAGCTAGTAGAGCAGGCAACAAAATTTTCAATTTAATACTCAGTTTTACTATAGCAAGTACAAAAATCCAGTCATATAGCAATGAAATATGAATCTATGCACATAAGCAACAAAAATATTTGTTACAACACGACTTTACTAAGAGCCCAGGCACAGAAAAGTTGCAAATATTTTTCTTACCAGTAGTATTTTACTCTAGAATATCAGCTGCTGTGCATTTATTCCAGAAGTGAGGCACATCAGACTAAAAACTTACACTATACATCAATGTTTCTGGCCAAGTTCTCAGGTTTTCCATTTTCTAAGGCTATAAATAACTGCAAATGTAGTAAGTTCTACCATCTTCCTTGATTTACTTCCTTTTTCCAGTAGCAGATGCCAGTTTTTGGGACACTAGCTCTGGCCATATGACAAAAAACTCCATATGCTAGATTTATCTTATCCATTTTTCCTCCCATATTCTATTTTTTCCCCAAAATGCAACTTTTAGATAATAACACTTCCTTCATTTTAATGAAAGCAGCAAGCCTAATTGCTACCTCTAGCTTATATGAGAGATATCCTGTGGCTTTAAAGAGTTTGTGTGAAAATAGAACCTCAGTCAAAATACTGCTTGCAATTACATCACTGTAGATTCAAGCTTTCCAAGGTGAATTAGGGAAAAAGTCTGGACCTTCTTGTGGTGTATCTTCTATGAAATTGGCTTCATATCAGTCACCTAAAATCCCTCATTTCTCTTAAAAAAACTACTTTATGATGAACTTATAGACCTCCAGAAAACAGGGATATCAGAGATCTCATTCAATTTGATTCAGAAAAGCTCTGCGAGATAAACACTGGATCCGTTATGTTTTCTTCAGATCTACTTCCACTGCACATTGGGTAGTGTTGACTCAGTTTACAAAGAGGACATAAGATATATAACCAATATAAAAGGAGAAAGATATTCTTAGCTTGCTACAGGAAAAAAAAAAACAAACAAACAAACAAAAAAAAAAAAAAAAAAAAAAAAAAAAACAACTGGAACTGACATGCTAATGCTTTTTATTTCAGTAAAAGAACTTGAATCCGGATGCATTAACTTTTCCCAAGTGATCTAGTTTAACACTAACACCTGGCAAAATATACTTTCATATAGGGTGTGATTCCGAGACAGTCTAAAAACTCCTAGACTCTTCTCATCCATTTTAGCAGAAAGTGAAATATATCCCATACATAATCTAGAAGTAAACTTTTCTACCGTAAATCTTAGATAAACAAAGTTCTAGAACATAATTCCTCCTTCAGTACATTAGGATGAGTACTCCACCACAATTTAGGAACTTCTGCAAGTCCATTTCCTCTTAGACTTTATCTTTCTGCAATTCCTGCAGAGTCTGGATTTCTGCCTTGTTCTAGTTTAACCTATTTCACTTTGTTTTGCAAGTATTTTGCTCAGTCTTTCCCAGCAAATTCTTTCTCGTAACACGATTTTCCACCCTGAAAGGAATCTAAATTTCACAAGAGCATATAATAGCAGCATTTGGTTCACAGATTGTCTCAGCCCATAGCACTGTCGTGAAAGCTGCTCCCATGACAAATGATAGGAGCTTACAAATAAGGCAGAGTTGCAAAGGACAGTGGATTTCAAGGAGCCATCCACTGTTATTTGCAGATAGAGCTGCTGTTTACAACGTCTAGTGCAGTATTTGCAGTACAAAAATGGATATAGATCCTTCAGCATTCGCTAGCCATACCAATGTTCTCAGCTAATTCTTGCTCTTGTCTCTTCTTCTCTATCCTCTCCTCCTCATTTTCCCCAACACTCATACAAGCACACATAAAACTCTTCTGCTTGGAAATATCTTCCCAGAAAGTTTAATAAGGACAAATTCTGGATAGATACACAAGATACACAAAGTAATTACAAGAATAAGAATAGGAGAGTTTGTCAACTGTTTGGGGCACTGGAATTGGTTTACAGTGAAAACTTCCTACTGCTTTCCAATTACAATGATTTTTAATTTATAAGTGTAATACAAAACTTCAGACGTGTAACGTAATTTATGGAAAAAAATTAATTTTGATCTTTTAAACACTATACTGCCTATATTTTGACCAAGTGTGCATAATGTTCATAATGAATAGCTTAGAGAAATCTTCAGTAGAAAATGCTACATCTATACCTGAACCAAATGCAATTTTATTTCCCAAGCAGAAAGAGATTCCTAAAGTGTAATCAACCACAGGACTTTATTCTGATTAATTACATGAGTAGTCATTCAAGGTGAATGACACAGAACAAAGGAGGAAAAAAAAAAAAAAAAAAAAAGCCTTATAGCATCTCACAAAAGGACAAGGAAATATCTTGAAAATGACCAAAAGTATCCTAATAAGGACAAAAATTTCTCAGTGTAATTCATTAAGTCCTTATCTTCCATACTTGAGTAAAATATCAATTCCCCATTCAAAGGTTTCAATTTTCTAGGTACTAAATCAGAAAGTAAGAGAAATTTATACATTGACATGATAAATATTCATACACCTTAACTTAAAGAGTCTATCTGAGGCTGCAGTTAAGATATTAGTCTTCTTAGACCTAGATTACAGTTATTGGAGAACAGAAGGCTACTGCTTTGCACAATTCAGAGGAAAAAAAATTAATCTCCTATCCTGAACATCTGGAGAAGTGAAGAACAAGTCCCGGCGGTGCAGGATGTTTAAGGAGAGGAGCTTAATTTTAGACAAGCGTGATGTTAATAAAACCCTTTTTTTTTTCCTCATAGAATTTTACAAATCAATGTTTTTGTCAGCATACTTGTGACCTCAAAGACCAGACCAAAAGAAACCACTATTGCCAATTGACATTTGCAAACTCAGCATAACAGTACTCCCTGCTCAGACGAAGCTCTCTAATTACATCACTTCAAATCAAAGCAAGAGTAGCCAGCAGCTCAAATTCAAGCATCTACAGTGAAGCAGCTGGAGTACACACTTGGTTGATTCTAGCATATTCCAGCTAAGTCGAGTTACTCTCTTTGAACCAATGGATAGTAAATTACTTATAGAAAATAAAGAACAGATTGAAAGCAACCCATTCCAGTACAGTCAATTGCATGGTAGGAAGGATATAATCTAGGATGTGAACTAATCACACAAATCAAATCTTGACTCTGAGCCTGGCAGGAATTTGATTAAAGAAGCATCTAGTTTTCTAAGTACAGATAAAGATATAATTCATGCATATACTAAGCACTACACACTGCCTCCACTGCTGAAACATCTTTGAAAGTGTTAAGTAGGAAATGTAATATCCCCGAGAATTAATTGTTAAAGGCAGAAGAGAAAAGTATGCCAAAGTATAGTAACTCATAAGATAGATTCCTATGAAAAGAAAGTGGATTACTTGCTTTTAATACAGACAGCCTAGTTAACTTTAAAGAGCTGTGGCACCAAGGAAAACATTTCTCCTCTTCCAGCATTTCACGCTCACTGCACCAAGAAAAGCCACAAAATTGTACAGATGGTATAGTATCACCTTGCACTTGAAGGGAGTACAAGATCAATGGGAAAGGGTTTATCTCTGGGAGTTTTGTATGCTCTCACATGCTGGTGTTATTTCTCACACACAGACAACCACTACAGTGATCAGTAATGACATTTTTTTCTGTACCTTCCTATCATGCACTTTCAAATCAAAGGAAAAGCTGGTGGGATCTTTTCCCTAATCACAGACAAATTTGAGTCATCATTTACCTGTTGTATTTAACCTGCAATTCTATGTTGCCCCTCCATTAATTTTGTACATCATCTCATGTGGCCTCATTAGGACTTTGGATGACATTGTGACTTAGGCTTGTTTACTGATCATATTCTACCCCAGACTACAAATCACCACTAAAAATGCCAAGTCTTCTCACCAGTGCATATACCAGAGCACAAATCACTTACAGATTCACCAGGCTGATACACGAAAAGTCTTAAATGTTTTTAAAAAGTAAATTACAGCAACACTGTTTGTCCTTTGAATCACAGCATTGTAGATCAAAAATAACTTTATTTTAGTCAATTATACTACATAGCTATAAAACTGTCCTGAAAGAACATAGGAAAAAAATGCACTTGTTCACTCCCACATGTGTGTGCGATAAATCGTCCGTAAATGCCATGGTTTAGTATAGGTTTTAAGGTGAAGACTCGTTTATAGCAAATGATAACAATATGTTATCACTGTACTGCTGATGTGTTTAACCCAAGAAAAAAAATATCTGTTGTTTATGGCTTTACTATAAACAAGGAAAAGTATTAAAATTATTATCTCTTTATAAATGATCACATTACATCAGACTTTCCCAGGGTACATTAATATTGGGGTAAAAATGACTTGAGGTTCTTGAGAACTTCCTGATATTAAAAAACAGACAGGCAGAATGGCATGCTATATACTCTTCAGAATGGTACATTGAGCTGCCCTGATTGTATCTGTACTACTAGCATTTTCAAATACAGAATAACAGCATGTACCTAATCCCAGTCACTGGCACAAATCTGATGGAGGATTCTGTCAAATACTTTCTTCTTCCCATGAAATGAACAACAAGAAGTAATGGAAGTTCAGAAAGTATTTGGCATTTATGCAGACAGAGAAGTTTCTTGTACTTTCTTATCTTCAAATCTCTCACAGATGGTTCTATGAAGATGTAGTAGCTTTAAGATAAAACAGCAAACCACCAGAATAAAAACAGAGTATTCACAATTTAAAAATGTTAGCAAGCAAAAGTCCTGATTAGAAACATTAATTTTAGAAATAATTATATTTTTTATAAAGAATTAGACTAATTTTTAAGAACTACTTTTATAACGTGTGCACCTTTTGTTCACTATTTGAGTCACTGAAACCTGAACTGAATCTATACATCAGCTCATTTCAGCCTATATTTCCAGAGGAATCAATGAATTGTGGTGTTCTGAAGGGCTTTGCTCAGAAACTCCAGGTTATCCTACAGCTTCATTTGAAAAAAATTGATGGTCTTTTAAGGCTGACAGACAAAACTAGAGACCTCAGCTTTGTGGTCGTATCTGAGGGAAAAACATGAGGGAAGACTAAAGAACCAAATTTGCTTTTTCTTAAGAAAAAAAAAAATCAGTTAAGGAATAGAAAGAATTATCTATCTTGTTATCTTTCTAGAATACTAACAACGAAAAAGAAAACCAGCTTTGTAAAACTTGCAAATATGAAAGGGAAATGCAAAGTATTACTATAGAGGAGCTGAACTCCTCTAGGTAATGCCTTTACTAATCCCTAGGAGGGCTTTGATACTAAATCAGTTGTACAAATTCAAGCATCTCTTCAAACAGAACTATTGTGGAGGGGAGAATATCTTAAATCCTTAAATAAGAAGTCACAGAAAAGCATAAAGAATCACAGCATGCTTACAATTTGCAATTCCAAATCTTTTCACACCTCCAAAAGCAAAACTCTGCAGCATCCAGGCTGATAAAGTGGAAGCAAAGCAAATATAAAATGCAGACAGATCAATAGGATAATGACTCATTTGAACTATTTGGTGAACAGATCAATATGCCAGTGAATCAATTATATTTTTTAAAATTATAAATTAAGTCAAATCTGAATAACAAAATGAAAAGTGACATGACAATGCAGAACTGTGTCAGAGCTGACATTGCCAGGAATGTAGAAAGACCAAAACTGGCTGAACTTTCAAAAAAAAATATGACAAGTTATATTCTATTAAGAACATTAATGATCCATTTGTCATTCTATCACCAACTCAGCATGGTCAGTGAATCATTATTTGACATACCAAAACATTAATGACTAAAGAAATTCACAGCTTTTACTGTAGTTCTTACTTAGTATTAAATGGGAATAAGTATACATTTTTCATGTGAAAAGAAGGACAGTAGGTATGAAAATTAAATAAACTGGCCTGGATTTTATGCAACTGGAGACAAGGTCAATATTTCATTCACTCTTCTGTTAAAAAATATACATGCTGAATTATTAATACCATACACGGTGATTTGTTTATAGAGTCATGGAAGTAATGCAGGCAGATGCTGTACCAGGCATCATGCAAACAGGTATTTGGTTCAATCTCTAGTTCAACATACCTTAGTATCCTCAGTATCCTTATAACCAGAAGGTAGAAACTGAAGTAAATGTTGTGTCCAATAAAAAAGAAGAAAATTGATATTGAGTGCTATTTTAAGGCAATATAACAATTAGAATCATAACCAGTTTAAATTAAAAGACTGCAAGATCCAGCTTGACAGCTCACAGTACTCTCTTGTCCTAAAAGGACACTTTACCCTTAGGTTTGCTGTAATTACTCAGAGGCACTGCTGGGTTTTTTCAGCTTATATACATAGAGAAATTAAAATACAGTGATAGCACCCATCTAAATTAGAAAAAAAAGTTGTAGCTGACATTTGTGTGGGGTTAAATACCTCTGAAAGCATGCCTAAGAAGAAGGTGTATATATTGTCTGGTCAGAAGAACCATAAAAAATGGTAAACCAAACCACATAAAACTCCAATGTGATCATGAAAGTTTGCCCATGGAAAGACAACACCTGGGGCTCAAGGCTTTTCTGAAATAAGGTAAGCTTTTGAGAAAATTAGTTTCAAGTTGCAGTCCTTCCTGAAAAATAATTTACTATAAACCTGATAAGTTGTACTGCTCTGCTTATAATGCCATTTTCATTCCTTCCTTAATGTTTTCCAGCTGACTGCATGAAGATCAAATATCAGGATAAATAAAACCTACAATACAGAGTTCATAAAGAAGTAATACGTTATCAAGAAATATGACATACAAAGAAATGCATGACGACATTTCACACCCTTGCAAAACAGGCTGACCACATAGACCTACACCAGCATGTAAAAAAAAAATAAATATATATTCTAACCAATGATAAATTGGCCGTCTCATACAATACCTGATATATATGGAAACAATACTGACCCAAACAAGGAGGAGAATCAGAAAGGTCTATATAGACTTAAGGAAAAGGGCTTTTCTTGACATTTTTCACTTGACATTTGTTGCCTGTCATACATTTCATATTGCCCTGCCATGCAGCAGAAAAGTTTAACCATATTTCACTACATCTGGGGTACAGTCAAATGAAAGCAAAGTGAAAATTTGAGATATAGAAATTAAAATCACTAACGGAAGTGAAGCAACAGAAGTATTACACTGAAATTGTCATCATCAATTGGAGGTTTGGTGGTTACTATTGGATTAATAATCAGAACATCTAAAACAGCAATAGGTACCCTTACTCTCCAAGACTCTGTCAACAGCGTAAAATAGAAGAATTTATATTTAGGTAAAATTCATTAGTGTAGATTTGTATCAACCTATGAACCATGGCCAAAAGACTGAATTCTCTTCTTATGCAAATTTTAGCTTAGTATTGAGATGTAATAATAGGCATTATAGGAAGCTTTGATTCAAATTTGTGCTTATTCAGAGATGCCCATGGTTTCCTTCGGATCTCCAGCTTGATTACAATTGTTGCTCTCATCATTTTTTGAGAGCTTCAGGAAAGCTCAAAACATTTTGAAAGTTTAATTGCAGTTTCTTGGAGGCAGGGACCTTCTCCATGTCTACTAAAACAGGTTCCTAATATAAGGGGATTATCTGAAAATCTGGGGATGGATTTATTAAGCACTGCTTTCCACTTCAGCTTGGTCTAGCCTGCATGAAGATATCATATCGTACAACGAGGTTTCAGGGCTGTGTCCCAGACAGTTTGTGTACTGGGATTATTTACTCTCTCTAGCATCATGCAGGCAATGGTAGTAGAAGAGAGATTACATTACCCGTCCTTATGCTATGCTAGACATGTGAGCACTATTAGAGTGCTAAACACAAGTATAACCTTCACATTTCAGGAAGAACACTGATAAATTGAAAAAACAAATCAGAGAAAAGCCCAAGAACAATTGAAGAATCATAAATTTTCAGTTACAGATAAATTAAATTAATAAGTTAATTCCATCTACTTTTACAAAGAGAATCATACAAGCTGATCTAAAAGACAAAAAACCCTCCATATTTCTAAATATATCACTTATATTTCTCAAATCAAGATATGGGATCTGTGGAAGTTCTGGATTAAAATTTTTTTTGCTTAGTTGTTTTTTTGAGAGAGAGTGCAATTAGCAATTGGAATAGCTTACTAACCATTGCTCATCAACAAAAATAAGAGACTCAGTAATCAAGGGTATTTTTCAAGAAGCAGTAGCTACTCACCACCATGAATCTCACAGTCAGAAATACCTCACAGAAGTTCTATAGCTTCTGTAGTGAGGAAGTCAGAGTAAGGTGGTCACACAATCATAGAAATGTCTAGGTTGGAAGGGACCTTTAAGATCCCCTAACCCACCCATCAACCTAATCCTAATACTGATAAAAACCAACAACTCATCACTAAACTGTGTCACTAAGCACATCTTTTGAATCCCTCCATGGGTGGTGCCTCAACCACCTCCCTGGGCAGCCATTCCAATGCCTGATAGCCCTTTCAGTTTAAATTTTTTTCCTGATCTCCAATCTGAACCTCTCCTAGTGCAACATGACGCCATTTCCTCTTGCTCTATCACCTGTTACTTGGCAGAAGATACGAGTCCCTGCCTCCCTGTTGCCTCCTTTCAGGTAGTTGTAGAGAGCAATAAGGTCTCCAATCAGCCTCCTCTTCTCCAGGCTGAACAACCCTAGCTCCCTCAGCCTCTCCTTATAAGACTTATTCTCCAGACCCCTCACCAGCTTTGTTGCCCTTCTCTAGACCCACTCCAGCACCTCAATGTCTTTTTTGTGGTAAGGGGCCCAAAACTGCACACAGTACTCAAGATGGGGCCTCAACAGTGCTGAGTAGAGGGGGATGATCACTTCCTATATCCTGCTCACCACACTGTTCCTGACACAGGCCAGGATGCTGTTGGCTTTCTTGGCCACCTGGGCACACTGCTGGCTCATGTTCAGCCAACAGTCGACCAACAGCCCCAGGTCCTTTTCCACCAGGCAGCTCTCCAGCCACTCTTCCCCAAGCCTGTAATGCTGCATCAGGTTGTTAAGATCCAAGTGCAGGACCCAGGACAGCCTTATTGAACCTCAGCCCATTGGCCTCAGCCCATCAATCCAGCCTGTCCAGATCCCTCTCCAAAGCCTTCCTACCCTCAAGCAGGTCGACACTAACACCTAACTTGACATTGTCTGCAAACTTACTGACAATGTATTAGATTCCCTCATCCAGATCATTGATAAAGATGTCAAAGACAACAAGCCCCAATAACCTGAGCCCTGGGGGACACCACTCATGACCGGCTGCCAACTGGATTTAACTCCATTCACCACCACTCTCTGGGCCTGGCTTTCCAGTCAGTTTTTAACCCAGTGGAGAGTACTCCCATCCAAGGCACAGGCAGCCAGTTTCTCCACGAGGATACTGTGGGAGACTGTATCAAAGGCCTTACTAATGTCCAGGTAAGCTTTGTGGTGGTTCTGATACCAGGCCTCAAAATTTATTAACCTAAACAGTAGTAAAGAAACATTTAAAACTTTTCCGAGGTCTCCAGAATTATATACAAATACCTCCCACAGGACAACCCAACCCCATAATTTTTTGTTACTCTTCTGAAATGCCAGCTATACATATACAAGGTAATGTATAAGATGTTCAGTATCCAGGCTTCAGAGCTCTAGAGCTTTATGTAAACTGCATGTAATAAAGCTGTGAAACTACTTACTAAATTTCATAATTTCCACTGGTACATTGGCAATTTCAGTAAAGAAAACTAAATAAACTAGCAGCAATTTTTGTATCCGCTTTTTCTATCCATGAGAAAACACCGGAACTGAAATAAGTCCAATTAATCTTACCTGTGAAGTAACCTGTGAATTTCTTTCTGTGAGAAATGTTCAAATGTGTTTCCCTGTGGGAGCATTCTGGCTTTGACTGCTTGTTTAATATGTTTCTTATATGCATTTAAGAAAACCTGTATAAAAGTGATTCCAATGTGGCTAGACAGATACATTTTTATTATTACTATTATTTTTTCAAGAGTTGGCATCTCCCAAAAAGCTCATTTTGGAATATTCCTAAAGTACTTTCTCAAGCAATGACATTTAAATGGCCTCTGACATTTTTGAAGATAGTTTTTTTGAAGATAGTGGCAAAACTCCTTCTTTTGGCGTGCAGTTACAGTCGAGGATTTTCACTCACCACAAAACATGTCAAAATAATGGATGGCATTCCCAGTAAAGAAAATTAATTTAAATAAGTCAGGTAGAAACACATACCTTTCTGCAGAGTAAAGATTCTTTCAAGAAGTTCAGCTGAAGAAGTTCAGCTCATTTATTGCCTTTGTAGAAAACCATACTACACAATTGTTTGGGACTGGTTTATTTTCCCAGCATATGCCTTCAAAATAAAACAAAATTCCAATACTTCCACTGGTAATGTTGCTGCTTTCAACTTATGTGCAAAAAAAAATTCCCTTTTGACTTCCAGCTGGCCTAATAGTTAGTTAATTAGTGCAGCTTATTACAAAATCAATAGCGATGTGCCACTGCTGATACATTTCCCATATACAATTGTGAATATACAGTGTTTCCCACTACTTCATTATTGAATTTATTTGTTGGAAAGATTACTTGGCAAGTAATGCATTAGGCTGGCATGAAGTCTTTCTGTTCTGCATGTAGAGAACACAAATAAAAGTGGGGATGAGGAAAGACTGCTTACCAGCTTTCTATTTCTATAAATTCTGTTTATCAGACTCTACTGTATGAAACATCAATAAAATACAGTATTAACACACAGACTCTCCACATTTCTATATGTTTTAATACACCTCTTTCTAACAGTAGAAATAAAAAAAGCAACAACGTTCCTTAACCCTAACTCATGCAAACCCTGGTAACATCAGTTTTGTGTGTTACTGAGCTCAATAACATCAGAGACACAACTACTTCAGGTACTGTAAAACATAAAGGGAGACAACTCTGCTCAGATAGAGACATTGTTAGTAGCAACAAAGTAATTCTTCCCTAACTAATGTTCTTTTAGCTGTTAATCTTTCTCCAAAAAAATTGTTAATATCACCACATCAAAAAACAAAACAAGCTTGACTCTTGCATTAGACATACTTCAAAAAGATAGTAAGGCAGGGTTTTTTCTTTTTTTTTTTTTTTAAGATCTCATAAATAATTTCAGTCCCATACAAAACAGTGATGGTTATTCAAAATATTTTCAGCATTATGGTGTCACTAATAAGTCTGGAAGATTTTGGAATCATAAAATAATTTAGTTTGGAAATCAACTCCTCAGCCAAAGCAGAATTGATAGGATCAGATTGCTTTTATTGGTGTGCAGTCATGTTTTGGGCGTCTCAATATCCTGTTTTTAGTAGTTTACTTTCACGGGCAGCAGCGGACCACCAGAACATGTTCTGAGAAAATGCAGCTCCCAGGAGATGGTTGTTGAGGGAGGAACCTGCAAACTACTGTGGCAGCTGCTCCCTCTCCATCAGTTGCCTCCGCTGTTAGCTAATTTTGCATACACCATCCACTGTAGATCAAGTACAAGACCATCTAAGGAACATAAAGGTGCACAAATCCATGGGACCTGATGAAATCCATCCATGGGTCCTGAGGGAACTGGTGGATTTGCTAAACTGCTTCCCATTATATTTGAAAAGTCACTGCAGTCTGGTGAAGTTTCCACTGAGTGGAAAAGGGAAAACAACACCCATTTCCAGTAGCCCTGTACCTGGTTCTTTTGTACCCTGCTAACAGCTCACAGCTGAGACTTCAAATATGGAAGCACAAATTTCTTCTTTCAGCATCAAGAAATATGCCTCTGGCATCTTTTTTTTTGTGCTTGTCAGTCATGAAGCTGTACAACATACATATTCTGAAAGCAGCAAGTGGCACCACAAGAGTTAAAAAAATATTAGTATTCAGGGATTTGAAGTAGTGTTTGGTTTCACAGAAAATAAGTAAGAAAATGCTTTGCAAATATTCCACAGACTGTATGACAGTATTTTATTACACCAGTACTTTTACTGCATACATCCCAATGCCTTGCTTGAGTAGTCTGCTGATTGCTTTGAAATCAGTACAAAAACCAATTTTGGTACAATTTGGTCTGGCCAGACTGTTTTTACTCTCTCATCACAGAACAGACAACAGATACATCATTTCTTTGATAAAACTCTCAAGATAGTTTCATCATCTTACCACAATAATTTAAAAATAATAGCCATAATAAACCAAAGTTGTGAAGTGGTGGTTTTAAAATTCCTTCTCTTCACAGCCAGGATGTCCGTGGGAACAGGCTGAGGTCTCCCAAAATGAACCTCATAGATATCAATACAACACTCATTCCTCAAAGCTCTTATGTATAAGAGTCAAGTGGCTAAAGAGACAAGGCTGCTTATAAATCTAGGTAAAAGGTGTTCTCAGGTCACATTTTATGCTGCACTTCCTCTACTTTGCACCACACTTTTATCTGGGAACCAAACAATCCTATGATCCACAGAGGCCATTCTGTGTAAACTTCCATCAGGACCCACAGAGTAGGAATGACCTACTAGATGTTGGTATAAACATTTTCCTCTGAAAGAAAGCAAATTTCAGTCTAAGACTCCTATCTGTACATGAGTCTTGGGAATTAATCAGGTCTACAGAACTGGTCTTGTTGCTGCTCTTTTTTGTCAAAAGTAGAAGCTAAAAAGATCTGACCACCTTCAAGGAATTTATATCTCCCTTGGTAGCGCACCATTTTTCCCCAATGTTTGCAGAATAGTATACTGTGATGAGAAAATGCTATGCTAGACAGGGGATGGAATAAATTTTATGAGAAACAAGATATAGATAGATAGATAGATAGATAGATAGATAGATAGATAGATAGATAGATAGATAGATAGATAGATAGATAGATAGATAGATGTTTTTTAAAAAAATACCAGTATACCTCAGAAGAAATTCCTGACTCATCTTCTCTGAGTACTCAAGGTGCTTTGTGCAAGGAAAATACTCCGATACCTTCTTGCTCCACAGTCCCAGAGGGAATGTGAACTATGCTTTAAGAAGAAGACTTGTCTGAACTTTACGTGATGTAAGGGGAAGTCCTTCCCTCAAGTATACCATGGAGTCCTGCTCTCTGCACTGCAGAACAGGTCTGCTGTCTTCATGTATCACTGTGGGTGCAGATACAAGTTAACAGATGTGCAGAAAGGAGTGCTCCGTCCAAAGGCAGCATAACTTTTCAGTGCTTGTGAAAGCCAGGTTAGTAGAGATAGAGACAAGCAACAAAGCAAATAAGATTTAACTCTTTCAGGTAGCAATGCACAGGAGAGAACTGTGGGAAAAGGTTGATCATCAAAATGTGAAGCACAGCCATCTAAGCAGAGGATCACAATGGTTCTCAGGATCACTTCTTTGTATATGCCGTGTCATATTTATTATTAATTTTTTCAGCAGAGTAATTCAATAATATTTTCTGTGCTGTGTCACAGGTCAAAGACTTGAATATTGCTCCCATTAAAAATGACAACTACGAAATTATTTTTGTTACCATTCCAATGAGCCAACTATGTTATTTTTTGTTGGGAGCAGATGCATAGTTTTATTGAACTTTCCTTGAATTTTTCTCTTTGCTAGAAGGCAAATGGGATGATAATTTTGTTTCTCTGTCAGAAAACAAGATTAATTTAAAATCTGTTTATACTGTAAAGGCACTGAAGTAATAGAGCAGTGCAATATAGTCCATGGAACATTTGCAGTGCATTTTCAGATATTTCCATGAAATCAAACCTCTGCCTTCAGTCCCTAAGGAATGGCTTTTTAATAAGTTTTGTGGTGCTACTGCTGCTTTACTGCACCATCTGCTCTCAGAAGTCAATCAAGAAACAAAGTGAATTTTCGAGTCATTGAATAAAAAGCTTCTAAATACCGAGAGCAGACAAGGACAATCTTGAATTATTTCCATGTTTCTTTAGAATCTCTCTCATGTCTAGAGAATTCTACATGGTGAGTCATCTTGGGACACAGGTGATGTATTTAACAGGCAACAAAGCAAGCTATATGAAGGAACTTGCAGCTTAGAACAGCAGTAAACTCTACTGCCATTAAGTATTGTCATTCTTAGGGGAATAGTGCAAAGGGTAACCAGACATCCCCCCATAATTCATGCTTTGCAAGTCTCTCCCCTACTACCTGAATCACATTCCAGATCTCCAAGACATAAAATAAGGCAGTCTGTTTTTTAAGCAGCTTTCTTCTTGCTTGTGCTCCTTTCTGAAGTGTGCTCCTTTCAGTTCCCCTATGCCCTGTAGGTAGACACAGGACCACATAGGCTTACAATTAATTCCTGAGAATATGTCACCTTTTTTTTTTTCCAAGTGTATGTCTGAAAATACAAAGTTCAAATTAAAGCATCAGAAAACTTGAGTGCTAGGAGATCTTACCAGCTCTGAAGTCAAGAAAGACATCGCCCTGCTGATTGATTGACAGTGGGAGGTCAAATGGCAGTGTTTCAAGCAGGCATGAAAATCATTTTATGTGGAGTAGGCACATTAGTGTTCTGAAATAAGATCTTTTTACAGAGTAGCAAACTATGAATTTCAAAGCTGTATCGTGATGATTTTTGCTCATGGGGAAATAACTGATCAAAACCATCAATAGTTTGCAGGTGAAATGACAAGTTATAGCAGTACTACTTTAAAATAAGGGTCTAAATGTGGATTTATTTTATTTGGTACTACCTATTTTGTCTTTGCAGTTAGAACAAATTTGTGGGCACAATGTCATGTTAAAAGTAATCATTGACTGAAATCTAAATTGATGTCTTTGAAAAACTCCAGCTTATACCTGATTTTGTTTGCTTTTGCTATCCATAAGTGTCTGTGCCTGCAGATTTTATGTTTACATTTACACATGTGTTTGCTATGTGTACTTATACTGACAAGCAATCAGAAAGTGACAACATTAGTGTCTACTGGTATGGTAAGATCTGAACACAGACCTTAATATTTTTTCAATATTTTTCAGGCAACCAGCATATAGCAAGTAATACATAGTAACCACTGTTTGGTCTAGAATCATATTGTATGATTCTGTTTCTCAGGATTGACTAGAATTACTTTATTACAGCTGCTTGAGCATCAGGGACTTTTTTTTACTATTTTCTAACTTGAAAGAAATTCTTTACACAGAGAAAAAAAAAATGTAAAAGCTTACCAGAGATCATGGAGGTTGGAAGACTACACCACAGTCTCAGAAGATCTCTATGTAGAAAAAGAAAAGAAAATCCCTATTTAGCAAGTTCACTTTTTATGCAGTATGTCAAGTTCTCACACCAGTAACTTTAGAGGAAACTCAGTAGGAAATTAAGAGCTGTAACAAAGCAAAACTCAGTCACTAGAAAGAATATCTTGCTGTTGAATGCTCATGCTTAAACTGTGTTCACAAAGCTTTTTACTATTAACTTTGAGTTGCGGCAGATTGCCATGGGAACTGAGGTCAGGAACTGGGACTGGGAACGTTTTTTAGTGAAGGATCATAGATAAAGCTAAGTTTAAACTTGCATAACAGTTTCCTTTGGTTTGGTTACTGGGTCTACACGCTGTCTGGAAATCTGGAAAATTTCTCAGCTTTGAAAGAATTCTCTCTAAACCCCACACCTTTACACTTACAATCTTGTTCTTTCTTTTGGAGCATTGTTGAAAGCTGCTCATCAGAAAACTAAACTACAATTAAAGCAGAATATGAACTGTTAAAGATTTCTGAGAATTTTCTTCCAGTATAGATCAACACATATGAGGACCTAATTTAATATCATAAAAGAATTGACTCTCTCTGCTCTGTCACTCTTTGATAATTGAAGTGGGGATTTTATACACTTAAATTCAGGAAAATACTACAGTCCTAAGGAATGGATATTTCGATCCAAAATAGACCTTGCAGTTCATACCTAAGTGTCACTTACTAAGGTGCAGCCCAACTTTAGCCATCGGTGATGCAGCCACATCATGTAAGGTGGGTAATTTCTCAAGATAATTGTGTGGGTTGTTCAGGAAACAGAAGGTGTTATGAGGTATAATAGAAGATGATGCTATCACAAGGATCTACTGAAAAGGTGGGGAAATGGATGTATCTTGCATTTTCTGCTTCTTGTGCTGAGACTGATAGAAGCCATCTTCCTCTTTTTGGTATTTCATTGGTATTGGTCAAGGTATTACATTGTAATTGGCTTTTATTTTAAAAGCATAAGAATACAAATATAGAATTACATTGCCAACTTTACTCTTTATTCTCAAGAATTTCACAGCAACAGTTCATTTCAATGAGATGCGGACACAGCAAAACTTTTTAAAATCAACTTTATATTAGATTTTTCTTACCAATTGAGTTGATAGCACCCAAATTTGAAGTCTAAGGTTGTGTATAAGGTTGCTAAATCTCAAATTGAGAAAAAATTCTTAATGTTGAGGAATCCTTGAAACCGAAATTTTATATTATCGAGAAAATAACTTTATTAAACACCAGCTGGTGTTTAATCAAGATAGCTGGGGCTGTCTTCAACTGCAAGTTCAAAGAATTCCTAATAAAAGTAATTTTATGTGAATGTGAAGAAAACTGGGAATTATTAAGTGAAAAGTAATGATCACCTTTCCACCAGAAGATGGATGATAAGAAACAGGAGTCAATACCCCATTAGCAAGTCCATTATAACCTCGGAATAGAAACACGCTTTATTTTAGAAAGCTGGAACAATGGTAAGTGAATTTTAACAGCTGAATAAATGTACGTGCTAATCTATAGTTACAAAAGTTAAATAAATTAGTCATGCCATCATTTCTGCTGCACAAAAAAGTTAGTAACTCATTATCAGACCCATTATCAAACTCTTCATTATTGCTACACACACTTTTATGGTTAATGTTGTGTCAGCATTTCCATTACAAACACTTCAGGAGCTTATGATTCAATCATTGCTGAAATTTTGCTTTGGATCCATCATTCTGAAAGGTGCTTTTATAGACATTTTAGTTAATTAATTTAATTAATTATAGTTATTTTTTTTACATAATTACTTCAGGGTCAAAAATTCCTCTGCAGTTACAGACATTCAAGTCTCCAAATAACTCAATTCAAAACTGCAGGAAAAGTCCATCAAACATTTTCTAAGACTAAAATGTTGAAAACATGAGATGAATGAACTCCCCTTTTTTCTCTCTAAATCAAGTTAATTGTTATGAATATATTCATTCAGTCGAAATTCTAGTATTTACATAGTATCTAAATTTTAATTAACACAATGAGAAAATTAGAATTCATTTTTGCTGATCCAAGAGATTTACAGGATCTGACTCTCACTTCACATATGTTGTCTTTAAGTGGAAGTATTGAACTACATTCTGACATGATTTAAAATAGTTTCCTTGTTTCATTACAGTTGAAATCAGAAATGTCATGTTCACAAATTCAGATCTCATGGCTTTTTTCTTTACCAAAACCAAAACTGCATCTTCAGTGATCATGTGGGCCTTATGAATTCAGGGCACTTCCACTGTTTGAGACAAAGGATGCAGGAAGAAGTCAGAAAAACAAAATGTACTGTATCCTCCAAGCGGTGTTTCCATGTAGCTTCCTCTGGGCTGGTCTGTTATTGTTCATTGTTTTGTGAGTCAGAATGAAAAACAATTTCTGCACTTTTGTACCTGAGAATTGAATGCCTTACATAGGAGGACTCCATTAAAAGAGCCTCTCTAAAATAAAATAAAACATTTTTGTGCAAAGTGTAACACTACTGGATATGAATTTTTAAAAAGTAAGGGAATCTAGATGTACTACAGCTATTGGTAAAGCAAGTTTGATGTTGAGAAAGGGTAATTCGAAACCCTTTACAAATTTTTATATATCTTTTCTTACCACGTCAAACTTTTCCACATCACAAGATGAGGAATAATGGTAGTGGTTCAATAGTGGTCTATTTGAAGAGGAGGCCTCAAATTAGAACCTATTATAAAGAGCAGACAATGAAACGCTCCATCCTCGCTAATCCGTTAAATTCAGTTGTGTGACAGTTAGGTTTGCACTTGGCCTTGAACTTGATGAGGTTCACACAGGGACACCTCTCAAGCCTGTCAAGGTACCTCTGAATGGCATTCCTTTCCTCCAGTGCGCTGACCACTTCACACAGCTTTGTCTCTGACAAACTTGCAGTCCCACTGACCATGTCACCAACAAAGATGTTAAACAGCATTGGTCCCAACACCACCTCCTGAGGAACACTACTTATCACCTGTCTCCACTTAGAGATCAAGCCTTAACTGCCACTCTTTAAGTGCATGCATCCAGCCAATTCCTTATCCACCAAGTGGTATATCCATCAAAACCATGTCTCTCCAATTTAGAGACATGGATACCATGTGGGACAGTGTCAAATGCTTTTCACAAGTCCAGGTAGACAATGCCAGTTGCTTTTGCATTATGCACTAACGCTGTAACCCCATCATAGAAAGCCACCAAATTTGTCTGACATGATTCGCCCTCAGTGAAGCCCTGTAGGCTGTCACTGATCACCTTATTTTGCATGTGCCTTAGCAGAGTTTCCAGAGCAATCTACTCCACGATCTCACCAGTCACAGAAATGAGACTGACAGGCATGTAGTTCTCCAACTCTTCATTTTTTCCCTTTTTTAAAATGGAGGTTATGTTACACCTTTTCCAGTCACCAGAAACTTTACTGGACTACCGTAATTTTTCAAATAGAAAGGAAACAGCTTAGCAACTTCATCCACTAGTTCCCTCATGACCCACTGATATATCTCATTAGGTCCCATGATTTTTTGCACCTTGAGGTTCCTCATGGTCTTGGGCTTGGTCTTGTCCTACATTGGGCAGTTCCTCATTCTCCCAGTCGCTGCCTTTACCTTCTGCAACTTAGGTCCTGAGTCTATAGTTCTTGCTAGTGAAGACTGAAGCAAAAAAGTTATTGAGTAGCTCTGTCTTCTCCATATTCCAGGCCACCACATCTCATCATTTACTTTAAGAGAGGGCCCACATCTTCCCTTGTCTTTCTTTTATCACTGGCATACCTGTAGAAGCTTTTCTTTTTGCCCTTGATAAGAATTTCAGTACACATAATACAATACTAACCTTGATGGTTTGCCATTAAAAAAAAAAAAAAAAGAAAAGGGAAAAATGGTATGCCACTCAACTGGTCAAACTTCAAGGCTCTAGTAACTACAGTCCAAAATCAATTTGCCAAAAATTACATGCTTATTCCCTTTCTGTGTTTCTCTTCTGTATGTTCTCAATCCAAGATCAAAAGCCAATGCAGCTGCCTCTTCCTCAGCCTTCCACTCTCTAACCCAAAAGCCTGTTGTACTTTCTTTAATTCCTCAATACAGAGTATAAACTTCTACAAAGCCATATTTTCAGAAGCATCCTGTATATCTTAAGCAACTGCTTTTGCACCTTTCAAATCTCTGAATCCCACTGTCCATTTCAGGAGGCCCCTCTGACAGCAGCTGTACCTCACATTTCTGCAGCATCTCTCTCTGTCCTTCAGATCTCTTACAGCACAGACTGCTGTTCGGTCCAGTTCACCCACAGATTTGCCCAGTTAGTCAAAACCTTGGAAAGGGAGGAAATGAAAGAGTGAGAGAAATATGTTTCTGCATGGCCCACGATAACAGTGTCTCCACAAAGGCTCTGCTGAAAGTGTTATGGTTTAAGTCTTGTTGATAAAAGTAGAACACACTTTATAAGTGGAACCAGAAATTTAGTGTTAGTTCAGTTAATGTCCAAATTACCCCAAAAAGCATATCAGTTACCATTGATTCAGTTGAAATAAGATCAATTGTTCATTAATTTAAGATAAAAAATAAATCCTTAAAACTGTCATGAGAGAAAACTTACTTATATCCTCTCCTTTTCTCTCGTTATGCTGTATGCTCAGCTTTCAGATATCCTAAGTCAGAAGGTTGGTGACTCCTACTCTTCCCCAGGGAGAGATACCCTCTGAGGTACTAATATCCCTATTTGTCCACCACAAGCAGCAGAGTGCTGGTGATAGGACTCTTTTCCTCTTCACTCTTGGATCCACTTGAATCTATTTTTAAAAGTTTTCTATTCACCGTCTGTTGTTTTTTTTTATTCACTGGTTCTCGGATGAAGTTGAAAAGCTGCACAATAACTTCTTGCTTTCTCCGTTGGCACAAAGTGCTGGTTTTGTTGGGCTACTATACTACCTGTTATGCTGGACCTGATAATGTACTACCTTGGTATGTCAGACTTTTATGATCTTTAGCATTCAGAGCTTGAATTAAAACAGATAAGAAAGAGTTAACCACTAGAAAATTGTTTTTAAAAGATTAAATCAGCTCATGTCCAAGACTTGTGAGGTCAACACAAAGCCTGTCAACTAAAACTAGTCATGGCAATATTCCCATTTACTAAGCTAGGAAAGATAATGGTGTGCTGCCTGAATGATAGTTTCCACCAGAACATGAAGTCCTCTTTCATGTTCCATTGACCAGAAGACAAGAGAACAAGAGACAAGAGAACAGCTAGAGAAAGCAGTGGGCAGCAGCCCTTGCTTTGAAACACTTCCAATATAGAAGGTGTAGATTACTATCACACTTCTTTTTACTAGAACTATCATGTGGTTTCTGAAAGAAAAAAATTGAAATTTCCTCTTTCATTTTTTGTTCTTACAATGTTTCCAACAATCCTATTTATTTTTATTTTTCCTTCCTGTTGGAACTGCATCTCCTGTTGGAATTGACTCATAAAAAGGCTCTAGACTTAATTTAGTTTAGTGATTCAATGTCTGCTACCAAGAACTGTTTTTCTGGTTGTGGTGTTTGAATTATATATGATCACAATGTCTGTTCATTGTTGCTATATTTTCAGCATCACTGTAGAAGCTACTAGGTAAATGAAATAAAACTCAGAAAATCAGGGGACAAAATAATTACTGCATTCCACAGATTCAAAATAAACTTTCACATCTAAATTTTGTTGAGTCTGAATAAGGTACTATTCTGAATAATTGGATATCTCAAGGAACTTCAGGAAGAGTTCTGAAGCATTACAGACTTCTACTTATTAGAAAATTAGCATTGCAAAATATAGTGATGGATGAGTGGTTCTTAGGCTCATTATTTATTTCATCACTTGTAAATTTTTTTCCAGCTCACTAGCTAGAAACCACCATGCAGAAAAGTAAGTCATAACTGAATTGTTACCATCCCTTCACTTGAACTCAATGTGGTTCTAAAACTCTTCAGTTATATGAAAACATATTCACACAGATTAGCTATGCTAATCTCACTATTATACAGACTCGTGATAGTAGGAAATTAATATCAATGTATATAAAAGTTGTGGTTTTTTGTAGAATACTGAAAAAGCTATTCAGCACTCACCGAAAATTACTATTTTGCACAACAACAACAACAAAATAAAGTAATAGCAATATTTTTCTAAGTTGAAGGGGGAAGGAGGCTTGAGTTTTTTGAGATAAGAATTTGTTACAAATCTTGTGACATTTGCAGGGTCTTTTGAAAGAGATTGCAGAGTAGTGTTTCTGAGACACCTGTTGGGGGTTGTGCATGGGCAGTCGGTTATGTTTACAGCAAGCTGTGAGAAGATGAACTTTTGGCCCAACATCTAAGGAGGAAGGAGTGCTTGGATTAGCAGGGCAAGTATGCAGCGGGAGGAAGAAGTGCTTAAGTCAACAGGACAAGTATGCAGCAAGAATGCGATAACAAGATACCAGTAACCGCAAGGCAGGAGGTGCTGCAAGGACCAATTAGAAGGGGACAGATGGACATGGTTGCCTTGCAGACAGAGCGGGGCAACCAATCAGGGAATGCGTGATCGCGTGTACAGAAGCTTGAGACAGTATATTAAGAGCAGCCTTCTGATGAATAAACGGAGCTTATGTGAACCTACATCGTATCGGTGTTTTCTCCCCTCCACCTGGCCGCGGCAGACACCTCAGAAAACTAATGTCCTGTGGGTCAGATTATGTTTCTTTTTATCTCTTGATACTTTGCTTCTGTTATCAAGCAGAAACTGAAAATTGATTTCATCAGCTCTCAACCTGAAAAAGTTGACCTCTAGATACCAGGTAATGATAGCAATATCAATTCTCATTCTCAGAAAAGTAAGAGCATTAGTAAGAATGGTAACATGTCTCAAGGAAAGAAATAATATGTCAATACTGAAACCCGTTAGTAAACTAAACAGTGCATTTAAAATACAAACTAGTATGACTAACACAAATAAGAACATCTGATTCTAAATACACTAAATTCAACTTGTAGGTCCAGGAAGGCTTCCTTACCTCTGAGGTCCAATGCAGATCTTTTATCATGATTTTTTCCCTTTGTTTTACTTCAGCTTGTTTCCCATGGAACCAATTGAATTTAGTACCTTTCTCTGTCCATTTTCAGTGTCTGAAAACGTCTTCAATCACTTCCCTATGAACTGAACAATTTCAGAAAAATTTGACAGAGGTGAAACAGTCTCCAAACAATGATTATATTTCTAAAATTTCCATTAAAATAAGCAGCCAGGTAGAGAAAAAAGGTCTTCCAAGTACCCTTCTTAGAGAAAGGCTGCAGGATGACCACAAACCTTCCTAGAATGCATAGCCAAACTGTCCTGAGACAAACCTATAGGAAAACAACCTGCCTTGAATTCTACATTTTAGGGAAATAATTGTTATTCAAATGAATCATTAAAAAATTCTTAATTTCTGCCACTTGTTATTTCCCTTCACATGATAGTTCCAGGAAAAAAAATATTAATTGATGGATGAATATATTTTCTATTAATTTACATTAAACCCTGGCACATAAATCATAGAAAGAATTTTCTGTACTAAGGAACTAGATTAAGAGCAGGATGGAGGATCAAAATAAATCTAGGCCTCTTTCCTATCATGAGGAAAACAATTTATTTTTCCTTTGGTTTACTTACCTCTATCAGTTTAAAGAAAATGAAAGATACTACTGTGAACCACTCTAGAAAAAAATGTTACTATGTGTATTTCTCATTTCGTTAGTTAATTAGCATACAATGAACAGACAAATCTTACCCTGCTCTGCTAGTTTCACAAGACACTGCTTTACTGTTTTACCTTTTCCCCTGAAGTGTAATATATTTAGCATTAGTTGTTTGGCTGTACTTAATTAAATGTGGTATGAATTAGAAATGTGGTTTGAAAACAAAAAATAAGTCATTATAATAGAAGATAAAGCCTATGTGATGTCCCTCTGAGATTTCTCTTTAAATAAATATAAATATAATGTGAACAACCATATACAGGGAAAATCACCCTTTTCTGTATACATCTATTGCACACATAAGGAAGTGGACAAAATATTTGATAAGAGCTTGCATACAGCACAGCTGTTGAGTACAACTTGGAAGTTACATTATTTTGTAGTATTTAGGTGCCTTCTGTATTCCACAGACAAATCATGTAAGTGACAGACAAAACGAGGAGTTATCCAATAAGGACAAGCTGTAAATCAGGTGTGTCTTCCACAGAGGGGTGCAGATTTATGTGGGTTTAGGTTCTGATTTAGAGATTTTACTGGGAGAAAAGGCGGCAGATGTTTATGCACACACACACAGAAGTGATTTATGTTCCTCTTACCGCAGCTTATTGCGTTAGAACTGCTTATCTTTACATGCACTGCATCAAGTGTATCAGCTGAGTTGTACATTCTGTTGGAGAATTAAGCAAAGTGTATGCTGAGAAGAACAGCATTAATGTTATATAAAATTCTGTGCAGCAGTGTCTGCAAGAGAAGGGTCAAGATCAATTCCATTAACCAGAAAGCATCACTGAAATAGATTTTAACCCCTTGGATGTAATCACTCACCAAGATTGCCTTAGCACCACTCCATCCTTTTGATGGATTGAAAGCCATTAGCTACTCAAGTTTTACTAAGAATGCAAAGTTATCCGGAGCATCTAAGGGTAGATATTTTGTGTTGTGTTGGATTTAGCCAAATCCAGTTTTGAATAGTCAAAGTAGTAAGAGGGCGAGACAAAAAAAAAATAAATAAAATAAAATTCAGTGGGATGATATTTCCTTAACACTCCACTCATTTGGTCTCATTTTTATTTGCAGACACTGATATAAACTCAGACAAAGCCATTTCAGTTCTCCTTTTCACCCCTTCTCTGGAATCTTCATGGAGGAAGAAATGAAGAAAATTACAACTCCCTATGTTACAGACCCATAGTGTGCCTTTGTTTCCTTCCACATGCAAGGCCTTCTTTGAAAGCACACGTTTCAACTTTGCTCACCAACAGCTAAACAACATACAGCTACTGATTCATCTCCACAAACTGGCTTCTTGGATCACCTCTGGAAGGCTATATCCTAGAAAGTGAAGAGATATAGGAACAGAGCTACAAAAAAGACAGACATGTATGTCTAGTTCAATATTCTACATAACGTATAATGAAAATCACAACCCTCTAATTCCCAAATTCCTAATGAACTGCTTTAGGTGTTTCAGACCAGTTGTGTCCAGAGAAGTGGTTTGAACGAGATCTATACCTGATGAAAATCTGGCTCTAAATTTTCCCAGGATTCTGCCAGGATCAAGAAATGTGAATTCTGCTGCATATGTTGCTTGCAGATCGTTTTAAACTCTCCTGTAAAAATCATACCAT